>JAQPPZ010015830.1:0-600000 GCA_028583015.1 Wollemia nobilis
GGTGGGGTAGTGATTGTGGAAATTTCTTCACCAATTCCATAATGGAACCAATCAACCTACCGATGTGTCCTGTATAGTGACTGTTGTCAAATGAATGAGTGTTTGTGATTTTGATTATCCATGTTTTCGTGCCCCACGAAAAAGGGCATCAATGACCGCCTTTGAGAAAATTGTTCTTGGCAAAGTTGTACTCAAAATGTGAGGTACCAAATGTGATTGTGATATTTGATGATGTGATAATGGATGATGATCATTGTCAAGTGTCCTTATTGTAGATTATTCATCTTACTGAATTGCATGGATGACCCTTGTTGCAATCGCCAAGTTTATAGAATAACCTACTAGATACGAGGTTTGTTTAACTCTGATTTTTGAACAATTGTATGTGATGATGAAGAATATAATACAGAATGATCAGATGTGAGTTTTGTGAAAATTTGAATTATTTTGCTGCATTTTGTGCCTCAATTAGCATATTTTGAAAATTTGGTTTATTCTTGAAAATTATGCTTGCAAAACAATTTCTGTTTTTACAGAACCTGATTTTAGGATGTGCATGATGTGTGGATGAAATTTGGTGAAATTTGGAGGAGGTAAGCTACCATTTTTATGGATTTTGTCTTTGTACCATTTTGGTGCCAAGCGCATGGTTGTGCCTGTAGTGTCCCGTACATGCGCAGATGCGCTTGGGTGCACCTAAACATGCACAGATGCACTTGGGTGCACCCGTAGGTGCCCAGGTGAGCTTGCAAATTTGTAGGTATAGACCTACACCTGAATGCACTAGGGAAAGCTAAAAATAGCTTTCTGAGTGAATCGTGAGGCTCACTTGTGCGTTTCAAACTTTGAGAAGCTACGTCTGAGGAGTGGAGTGGGTTTGTGAGCTTAGTGAGGCTAGTGAGAATTTGTGTGGAAGCTATGGCAACGGAGGGATCGAATGCTGTTGGCAGAGCTGAGGCACCATTTTCCCTGGTAATGTTTAAAAATACTTTATCTCTTGTGCATTTTTTTTGTTTTTTTTTTGTAATAGTATTAATGAAATTGTTTGTTGTTGCAGTTGAGGGACATAGAGCCTCGACATAGGTTTTCTCCTCTCGTTCCTAGGATGAGGAAGAAGTTGACGACTGATGAATGGGAGTTGTTGGGGAAGGTGGGCCTGGAGGGTGTAGCTAGGCTCGATGTGGTGAGGGCCAATGAGGGATATCTCTCATCACTGATAGAAATATGGGACCCTGATAGGAGGACATTCTAGATGCCGACTAGGGAGGCTACTATCACTCTTGAGGATGTATACCACATTCTCAAGGTTCCAGTAGAAGGGGTGAGGGTGGTAGTTGGTCATGATAAGAAGGTGGAGATGGAGCGGATGTTTGGAGATCGGTGGTGGGAGGCCTAGATGGGAGATGGGGGTATATGCTATTTGAGCATGTACAAGGTGAAGGAGTTGGATGCACTCCCAGCCTTGATCATGTTCATATTAGTGAACATAGTGCTCCCTAATAGCACTGGTTGTAGGTTCCCTTGGAACCTATTGGGGTTGGTGAGTGATCTATTGATGGATCCTCAAGAGTATGCATGGGCACCTACCTTATTGGTATAGTTGTACCAGGAGTTATATGAGGTGATTCAGAGGGAGAGGAAGGGGATTGGATGCATCTTCCTCCTACAGTGTTGGGCTTGGGAGCATTTTGTTGTGGCTCGGCCCGAGGGGTTGCCATGTGAGTCATGGAAAATGGGGGAGCCCTATGCTAGGTGATGGGTAGTGGCTAAGGAAGTTTAGCTAAGTTGAGAGGTTCATACCGGCTAGTGGTATCAAGATATGTGGTCGGGGTTGACTCAGGTAGATGTGACATGGAGGCCATGGCATGGAGCCCGATGGGATGGTGACGAGGAGTAGCTATGTCGGGTGAGGCAGGCTCGGTGGTTGGTTGGGTGGAGGGATGAGGAGGTGGAGTACTTCCAGTACTCATGGGTGCTGAGGCAATTTGGCTTGCCTCAGGGTGTGCCAGATGAGTCGGTGTTGTATCATCACCGATGAGATGAGGGGATGTTGCCATGTGCAGAGCCATGGTGAGTGGTGATTGAGGATGATGAGGAGATGGAGGTCCCCGACATAGATGATGTCGAGGTGACTCTAGAGTATGTGGAGTGTTTTGGTGCCCAACCAGTATGGGTACCGAAGATTATGGGTGATGAGGCGATAGCTATGGGGTCAAGGGTGACTCTGAAGAGGATGAGGGCTTAGCGATCAGTGGGTCAGAGATGGTCGAGGGGATCGGCTTAGTAGACTCTGGATATGGGGTTGGCCAAGGAGGAGAGGGAGGATGATGAGGATATGGGTGAGATCTCCGAGGTGGCTAGGTTGTGGGTGGAGTTGGAGTAGCTTCATGAGGAGCATGAGGTTATGCTTGAGACTCATAGGGAGTCATAGGCTACTATAGCTCGATTGGAGGTGGACCGGGTGGTAGCTATGGCTAGTGATCAGGTGATGGTCACACAGCTTCAAGCAGAGATGTTGGTGAAGGAGCATCAATATCAGATGGACTTATGGCATCTGTGGGCCAATGAGGCATATGCACATTCCTTAGAGGATGTGCGTATGCAAAACCATATTACACTATCGGATCCTCCTTCCTCTTCTTTAACTGAGTCATCTAGGCATACTGAGTCTAGGCAGAGTACTAGGTCGAGGGCTCCTACTAGGTCTCAGGGATCCTCTCATGGACATTAGCTTAGTGCTTAGATGCACTATTTTGTATATGAGCCTTGGTGATCCCTTGTAGCCTTTTGGCGTTCATTGTATATGCGATTTATATATATATACATGGTCTTTTATATATTTGTGTCATATTTTGTGTGAATGTTTTTATGTTTTATGCAATTTGTGTTTAATATTTTATGGATGCTTAATGTAGGCTAATCATGATGTGTATGCATAATGCTTATATGGATGATCAATGCATGCTAAATGACATGTATATGAATAATGTTTATGTGAATGATTAATGCTAGCTAAATAACATTTGTTATGGATGATTAATGCAAGTAAATGTATAATGAATCTGAACTATATGAGAGGAATGCATAGTGTTCGAATGATCTTTTTATAGTTCAGAAATTTTATTGGCCATTTTTGTTATCCATTGTTTAGCAATCGAGGGTACCAAATTTGGTGGTGTTCTGCAACTTGACTTACTATGGAGATATGGTTGTTGACATGGAAGAAGATATGGATGTTGATATGGGAGAAGATATGGAAGAAGACATGGATGTTGATATGGAAGACTGAAAGGTTTTCAAAGACTCAAACATACTAGTGTTTTCAACCAGACTCACTAAGGTTGTCTAACTTTCTTTAGGACCAATATGTGTGCAAGTGAGGTTCATATACCAAATCATGAGTGTGACAATGATCCTATCCAATCAAGAACCAATGTGTGTGTGAGTGAAGTTCATTAACCCATTATGAGCAAGTTAGGCATGACCTGTTATGAAGATGACCTGAGGCTAGCCTATCCTTATGTGCATTCAGAGATCTCCCTTTTTGGAGGAGAGATATGTCACCTCGCATGAGCTTACTCCACTGCCAATCAAGCGTCTATATCCTCGATGGAGATTCACTCCATAGTCCAATGGGATTGATCTTGTAGGACTTGGGGATGACTACCCATCCTTGTTATGGGCATGTAGTACGAATCCTTACGACTTTAGTGATCAAGGGTGGGGGAATTGAACTTGTTAACTTTGTATAGAGCTTTGGGGAATCATATTCTCAACCAAATTTTGATGAGAATTTTGATCCTATCCTTACTAATCTATGTTTTTATGTTTATGTTTGAAGAGAAATTGTGGTAGTGGTGAGAACCACTATTTTTGCTTTGCACTATGTTGCATGATGGGACAAGCGAGGAATATTCCTTTTTACCTCAAGGTACTACCCAAGTATGGTACTAACCCTCCTTAACTCAAAATGTTCTTAAGATGTGAGGAAATGTGGTTGGTTCAATATTGTATTCGGTATCAATTGGCAATGCTCAAGACTTTCTTAGTGTGTAAAGTGTGTTATTGGTCCTAAAGAAAATCGGACATCTATTTGGAGGTTGCTTGTTACATTAGTAATGGCTGAGTGACTGAAAACCTGGGCTTTGTGATTTTGGAATATGGTATTTTTGGCTTATGTATTTTGTGAAAGTTGCATGATTGTTTCAAACTAGGTACCCCCAATTTTTATAATTTGACTTTTTGTTAATGGCCCTATCATCATTACTATGCCAGATCATTTGAACGTGGGATGGGATGGATGCATATGCTTAATGCAATGGAGTGTTGATATGCAAATGGAAATTGTACAATGCAATGGAATATGTATGATCTAATGAATGAAAACAATGCATGAATGCAAAATTTAAAATGCATGTCAAATACCTAAATGTAAACTAAAAATGGGATGTATGCAATGTGGTAATGCCTATGTGAAAGCATGCAATTTGTTTTTGTTGTTTTTGATTTTTGATTTTTTTTTGGCCATGTATATATACATATAAAGTCATGCATAGAAGAGGACCCCCAGACAAGGAAGAGCTAAGACCAGTCTCAAAAATCAATGCAAATGCATATTTTACCATTAAGCTTGTGAATGGGTAGTAGTCCTGAGAGCCAGTCGGGATAATCTAGAGTGTCATCTAATTCTTCCTGCTCATCGCTGCCTAACTCTGCATGAAAGACCTTGGGACCTCTAGTGGAAGGTGATGGAGGTGAAGGTGGCAGTGAAGGAGGAATATAACTGGCCGAAGCTCTTAGCAATTCCTCAGATAAGGCAAACTCCAAAAAGGAGGGTGGGGAGGAAATCTGGTCCAAGTCAATAAGGCTAATGTCAATTGGAATTGGCCTAGCCAGATCGTATAGATTACGGAGCGGGGTGAATAAGTCAATAGGATTCATATTGAATTAGTGGAAGGAATGGCGGCTTGGATGGATGAATGGATGGATATTATAATTATGTAAATTAATCAAAAAAAGTAAAAAAAATGCACATTTCTTTTTTTTTAAATGTTTTATTGATTTTTTTTTAAATGTTTTATTGATTTTTTTTTAAATATGTACATATGTTACATTTCTTGGCTTATGTGTGTGGCTCAAGGTGGATTTCCTGGCGGGTCCACTTGCTCTTGTGGAAGAAGCAAACAAAATATGGGATGATGGATGGGGAACATTTAGAGGTAAAACTCTTCCTGTTGGGTGATGGGGACAATGGGATGTGACTCCTCTTTAGAATCATCAGAAGCATTTGACATGATTTCAAATTCTTCATAACTTTCATCATCGAAATCAAAGGTAGGATAGGATAATTTTATGGGATCATCTTCGTCTACTTTATCAATGCAAAGTTCTTGAAGGGCCTATTCAAGAGAAGATGTTGAGGATAATGGGTGGATGGGGTGATCTTCATCATTGAGGCTAAGATTTTTAAAGGCTTGCTCAAGAGAAGTGGTTGGAAGACAATGGGGTATAGCCTAAACCAGAATGATCATGGGTGCCTCTATATGGGACCTCTAAAATATCATGCATCCCTTGCTCATGGGAACCTAGACCTTGACCTTGCCAATTGAACATGTTAAATTAGCGAGCGGTAAAATCCTCTATGTTAGGTATATTGGAATGCCTAGGCTCTTGCGGTTCTTCGGGTGGGTTTTAGCATCCTCAAATGTTCTATAAGTATTTATTTGTAGCATCCAAGAGATGGGTTTTAAGCAACTCTTGGTAAAATGTTTTATAATTTCTTCCATTGGTAGGGAGAATGGCAACTTTGTTATGACTGCCCTCCAATGGTTTCCAAAATCATAGATAGGTTCCTCATCCCATTGTTTCAAGTAATATATATCTGATAAGGACACCTTCTTTCTAATGTTGAGGGTGAAGCGTTCCAAGAATAGATCCATCAATTGATCAAAAGTATAAATACTATGTGTGGGCAATTGATTGTACCATTCAATGGCATCTCCCCCTAGTGCTTGAGGAAATGTTTGGAGCATAAGAGCATTATCATCGCTAATCCAAAAACATACGTGGACAAATGAACTCACATGCTCCTTAGGATCCTCAGTTCCCCTGAACTTGTCAAATTTTGGTACCATAAAATCTGTCAAATATGGTGGTGATGGTACCGAAGGGTGGATTGGTTGATGGATCAGTTGGCTTAATGTGAGCTTTTGGCTCATTATTCTTGGTGAGTTTTGCATTAACTGATCAATTTATTTTTGCATTGCCTAGAATCTAAGATCTTCTACTAGAATGTGAGGACCCTAGATTATGTGGTGGTTCATTGATGGGCTGGATGGTAGATGTTGGGGTGTGACCAGCATGGTATTGTAAAATGAGTTAGGTTGGGTATGTGGTGAAGATTGATGGTTGAAATATGGGGATGATTGGTAAGGGTGATGATGGAAAAATGGGTTGTGTGGTTGATGTGTGGATTGGTGGTGGATTAGGGATGGACACTATGGAGGGTTGGGGAACCCATGCTAGATTTTGATTGGTGAGTGGAGGTTGGTTTGGAACTACTTGGGTCATAGGGTCTATGTTAACCAGTTTTTTTCCTTTTGTTCATTGTGAAAGCAACCTATTTATGAGCCCTAATGTGTCCGTAAGTTCCTGATTTGACCATGTATCAAAGGATGAGGTTGTGGTTGGATGTGATTATGGGAAGGTGGATGATGATGGATGAGAATACATGGGTATGGTGGCTAAGTGAGATGATGGAGGGGTAGATGATGATGGATGAGAGGACATGGGCATGGGGCAAGTTGCATTTGATGTGACAACTTGGTGGTTAGGGATTTGTGAGGAAGCATTGACATGCTCCTCATACAATGGGTTGGAATAGGTGGATGTGAGGTAAGTGTTTGGAACACTTGGGCTTTGTTGTGGTTGGCTCATGGAAGAAGGCATACCATATTCATAACCCAAATTATGATATCCTTGGGTATGGTAGGAGGTAGCCAATTTGGATTCTTCAAAATCCTCTTGGCTAAGGGGCTCTAAGACATAGTTGGAAGACTTGTAGATGGCCCTCACTTTATCCATGTCTATGTAGGTAGTGGTTGTCTCCACATTGTGTGAAGGGGTTCCTACTTGAGATAGGGATGGATGCGATGATTCAGACAGAGTAGTCTGAACCATGTTGGATGGGGCTACCAAAGTAGCGGGAGCATGGGAAATGTTTTCCATTAAACTAATTTGGTTTATTATTTTCTTTTTATGTCTTGTTAGTACCATAAAGTAATTAAACCAAAGATTCAAAGTTTAATCTAAATCACACAAACTAAAAACTTTTTTAGAATTTAAAGTAAAGAAAACAATTAGTCCTAGGTTTCACCATGTGTGGCTTACCTTGTTCATTAATTATTTTCTTTCGTTAATATGAGATTATTTTTAAAATTGTTGGCTTGTGTGTTTGGATGTAACTTAATCTTGTTTAAAGAAAACAAAGGTAAAAAACTAAGGCTAGCCAGGGCAAAGAGATTCTTGTTGGTAATGACCTCCAACAATTTTTCTCGGGGGTAGTCCTATGGTTTCTAAGGTAGAGATTTGTGGATGGAAATCACGACCACTATCACTAAATCTCAAGCAATGGCTGGTGATGAAATCCAGCCACTACTATTAAAAATGTGAACCGTGCAAGTGTGTGTGATTTATTTTATTAGATTTCTCATTCTCTATAGTGTGCAAACAATATTAAATATTACTAAATTTACTAATATAAATTAGAAGCCAACACAAAGATGCAAATTTTACCTAAAGAGAGTGGAGTACACCGCTCAAAATCCCCTGCCTACAAGTGATTAAAATCACAAGAGCAACCGGAGGGTTCGTCCACCTCTCTACCAAAGGGGCCAACCTAGGGTAGGATTAATTTATGCGTCAAGATGTTGTTCCTATTTAGATATGCAAAATTAAAGTGATCTTTAACTCTAAAATGTGAAATCTAGGATGCTTTTCTGTTTCATATGCACTCAAAATGCAAACAATCACCTAGATCTACAACTTTAGAACAAGAAATGAATTTTGTGTAATTAAACACACACAAACCCTAAATGCAATTTGCTAAGGATTCTTTCCTAGATTACTTAGTGTTAAGTTCTTTTTATAACCTAGAAACAGTGAAAAACAACAGCAGAATACAGAATACGTAAATCATTGAATGGTAAACCAGGGTTATGGGACCTACTTGGAAGCCTTAGATCTGCTCCAAATTAAAGCCAGGCATGGTTGGGCACCTGTGTAGGTGTAGCAGAGCACTTGTGCAAGCATAACAGAGCACATGTGGTTGTCTGCAGATGCTTTCGAATGCCCTACGGATGCTCCTGAATGCCTGCATAATCTACAGATGCGGCCAAACACCTACGTAATCTCTGAAAGTGTTGTAGACTGCTTTAGAAACCCTAGCGACAAAATCGGTGACTTATGCACTTCTAAAAATTCTTGCAATAGACAAAAATAAAATTACGTTAGCAAGGTAGATCTATTAAATAATGAAACCCTTGTGGGGTCCCACCATGATCACCATTTGTGAAGACAAGAACATGACACTTAAATAATAAAGAAATAAAATAACCCAAGGAAACATAAGATTGCACAAATAGATAAATTTATTCAATAAATGGGGGGAGCTAATAAACTCCTTTTGATACAATTTGTGCTCAGTGAGTCTTTGATACAAAGATTTACAATACGCTAGGGTTCTCTGAAACCCTAGCTACAACAATGAAGTGTCTTCAAATAGTGTGTCCTTGCTCCCAACAGGTTGAGTGGGCTTCTTGATATCCATAACTGGGCCACTCCAGCTTCAACAGTCATTCAATGAATAAAATCTACAGACCTGCATGCACACAAACAAAGAAAGGGGTTAATAACACCTATGAGGGCTCCATAGTGTGAGACCCTCAGATATCAATAAACCCTAACAAAAAATAGATCAAATGGTATGCTAAATATATAGATCATGTAATAGAATAAAACCAATAATGATATACCTTGCTTGTAATGATACCTTGTTTCGTTGTCGTAGTTCTTACGGTAGATGGTGTGATGCAGCAAACATTTCAGTGATAATAGAAGGCTTGGGCACGCACTTGGTAGGCTTTGGCATGAGATTTGTAGGCTCTAACATGAGCCTCATAGGCTCTGGTGTGCACCTACTGAATGGTAGGCTCTGGTGGGCACCTGGCAAGCTTCTAGTGAGCTTCACAAGCTTAGGAGGGCGCCTACGGGTAAGGGTGGATCTATAGAAGCAGATCATGGGGGATGCGATGAATGCGATAGATGGGCGAAAGTGGCGATGATGGTAATGGAGGATGGTGAGGTGGAAAGGATGGATATGGGGGATGGTTGGAATAGTATAAGTCCTATTGGCTAGCTAGGGCTTTGGATTTTTAGGCTTCTATCTCTTTCTGCTTCACTAGGGCTTCACCAATGGCTTCCTCAAGATGTACAATGACAATATCAAAATTCTAGGGTTCCAAGGTTTGGGAATTTGCACATGCCTTTAATTATAATCCAACCTTAGGATTTCTTAGGGTTTTAGCTCAACACTTTAGATCGTGTGGCTAAGATTAAATCACATCCTAGGGCTGAGATTGTACTTTAAGTGTGGCATGGATTAATGAATATGGACGATGGAGATTATATTGGATTGGACGGCTGTGGTTAATTGATTTTATAAATATATATTTTATAATAAATATATTATAATATAATATAAAATATTATATTAAATATAAAATAATATTAAAATAATCCCAATTGGGTTAGGAAATGGTGGGAAAGGGCTAAAGTGGGCCTTTTGAAGGTGAGAAAGATGTATGGTGGACCAATGGGTGGTGGGATGGTTAGGATGGAGGATTAATGGCTGCAATTTGGTGTCTACAAAAACATTTCTTGTTAGGCATATAGGAAAGAGCATGAGTGCTTCATGATGCATATTTTTCTTTGTGCAAAATTTAAAAGGAACAATCACACACCATACTTCATATAAACGTTAGTGAGTTGGAATTCACATCCAACCATTAGCAGAGTTCAACGATAGTGACTTTCATCTCCACCCATTGGCTCAAATCCCTCGAACCCTTTATATTGGCTAATATAGGATCCAAGAATTGACGTAGCCTAGAAAATTTGCATGTACTTCTCTTCAGAGGGTATGATGTTGACAGGTGAGACTGGGTGAGGATTTGGCAAGACCTATGCTCCCTGAATGGATGTGGACTTCATCACCATACTTTGGTGGGTTTACATTGTTGGACATTTTGAGCTCATTTAGTTGTCATTGATGTCAAGGTGATAAGTTGTCATTGATGCCAAAGTGAACACATGAAGTTGTCATTAATACCATGGAGTACACCATCATTAACACCAGGAGCAATGTGAAGAATTGAAGAAAAGTTATCAAAATATTATAAGGGTTTTTGTTTAGACATCTTGATGGCAGAATTAAGGTTTTTATTAAAACCATGGTGGCAAAATAATTTTCATCAAAATAGTGGAGTATAAATTAAAGGTTTAAATTTTATCCCAAGGAAGGCTTTAATTTTTATTAAAGTCAAAGCTTTATAAATATAATTTATAAAATTTAAATTCTTTTAGAATTTAAATAATTTATAAATTATAAAAGGTTTTAAAAAGTGCCTACATCATAAAAATGCGTGGAGCACCGACGTCTATGGTAAAAGGTGGAACTCATGTATAAATACCATGCTAAAGGACATTAATCTTCACCCTTCTTCGATTAATATTTTATGCGACCAAGAGAAAGAGAATTCATGCAAATCATTGAGGAAGAAGACAAATTTGTGTTGTCTTTTAGCGCCAGGAAAAAAGATAAAAAAGGGAGGGCTTAAGGCCTCACTCCCATAGGATGTGGTGGTCCATTGGTAGTGCACATTTTGCAAGAGCGTTGGGAGTGGAAGTGACCATGATCGATTCACGTGGAGGTTAGTTGGTGTGTTCATCTTGAGCACCAAGGGGAAAGCCTTTTGGTATGTGCTCATTTTGAGTGCCAGGCTTGGAAGAAATAGCACAAGGTGCTCTTAGTGTTCCAAGTGTGCGTCTAGCGCACGTGGTGGTCAAGCCCATGGCTAGAGCGCTAGAGGAGGCAAATATCATGGGTTTGAATCCCACTAGTGGCAAAGGTATTTTTTTTAATTAAAATTTTATTTGCCTAATGTTTTCTTAAGGTGTTATTTGGAGTTATAAGGGTTTATGAAAGGTTGTTTGATTGATAATTGATTTATGTTATTTGGAGTTATAAGGGTTTATGAAAGGTTGTTTTATTGATAATTGATTTATGTTATTTGGAGTTATAAGGGTTTATGAAAGGTTGTTTGATTGATAATTTATTTATGTTATTGGAGTTATAAGGAAAGTGGATTTGATTTTTGCCAAAGTTATTTTTTCTAT
This sequence comes from Wollemia nobilis, assembly GCA_028583015.1. Lineage (NCBI taxonomy): Eukaryota > Viridiplantae > Streptophyta > Pinopsida > Araucariales > Araucariaceae > Wollemia > Wollemia nobilis. Next base: position 11,455 of record JAQPPZ010015830.1, read on the forward strand.
TAAATATGATTAAAGAGGTTGTGAGTTAATTTTGGTGGATGTTGAATTTATTTTAATGGGGATATTATAAGGTGTGATTGGATAAATATTTTATGTATGTTGATGGTTGTTTTGAAAGGTGGAGTGATAAGGTGTAATTGATTTTTTGCATTACATTGTGAGAAAGATTTATCTTCTAACCTCTTTGAGTTTGGCAATAGAAGTGTTTGTGATTGTGGCAGATTTATGAGATCTCTTCATCATCAAGAAAAATGTATGAGCACATTCTTCCATATTTGAGTTGATTGATTGGTTTTCTAAAAATAAGTTTGGAGTGAAAAGGACTTGATTAGGGTTTCCTATTAAGTGTGTTGAGTTAATGCTTCAAGGTTTTTTGGAATAAAAAATTGTTATTAAAATCTTGTTTGATAAGCATTGTTGTTGAAGCCATTGGTTGTGAGAAGAACTTGAATTAGGGTTTGAGTATAATTGTTATGGGAAGATTGTTTTATAAGTATTGTTGTTGAAGTGAGTTGTTGAGCAAAGAACTTGAACTAGGGTTTGAAGAGAACATGAGTATCATTGTTATGTGAGAGTAGTTTTATAAGCATTGTTGTTGAAGTGTGTTATTGAGTGAAGAAATTGAACTAGGATTTGCCAAGATCATGAGTATCATTGTTATGTGAGATTTGTTGTTGAGCATTATTGGAAATATTTTGAGTTGGTGTTTATATGCTTGGACTAGGGTTTGAGAGAAAGGATTATTTCATTGAGTGATTGGTTGAGTAGAGTTGGTTGAGCCTAGTCAAGTGGATGTGTGAAGTGATTGTTCAAGTTCCATAAAACAAACTATTCTATATTTTGAATTGAGTTGAGAAAGTAATTGAGCATTGAGTTGAATTTGAAGCATATTGAGTCTCTAAAAATTCTCCTTATGTTTCTAAGAGATTGATTGAAAGTAATTGAGCATTGTGATTAGTATAGAACATATTGAGTCTCTAATAATTCTCTTTATGTTTCTATGAGATTGAACAAGTTTTGTGTGGACTTGTTGAGTAGATTTAAGGTAAGTCTTTGAGGAGACTTGTGGACTAATTTTGTGTGAGCTCTTGTGAAAGCTTACAATATATATTTGGATAAGTTCTTGAGAGGACTTATTGAGCATATTTGAGCAAGTTCTAGAGAGGATTTGTAGAGCAGATTTGAACAAGTTCTAGAGAGGACTTGTAGAGAATATTTGAGCAAGTTCTAGAGAGAACTTGTGGACCATATTTGGACAAGTTCTAGAGAGGACTTGTGGACATATTAGTGTAAGATTTTGTGGAATCTTACAAGGCAGAGTTGAGACAAGTCTTTGAGAAGACTTGAGAGCAGAGTTGATTGATTTGTTCAAACATTGAGTTAAGGTTTAGGGCAGATCCAGTAGAGTTGAGACAAGCCTTGAGTTAAGGCTTGAGGATAGAGATCGAGGATAGATATGTGCTAGATCGAAGGACTATGTTTAGTGTAGATTTGAGAGCAAATTTTGGTGCAGATTTGAGGATAGGTTTATGCCAGACCAGAGATAGAGATTGAGCAAAGTTGTACTAGACCGAAGGACTATGTTTAGTGTAGATTTGAGACAGAGCTTTGGAGGTGATAGAGTAGAGAGGATAGTAGTCTCCAGTGGATAGCGATCCATTAGCCAGGATAGTGAGGATAGGTCTTTTGAGTGGGGATAAGAGTCTTCAGTGGAGAGAGATCCAAAAGCTAGTGCAGTGGAGGTAGTAGTCTTCTAGAGGATCACCAGCCAGAGTAGAGGAGAAGGAGCTCTCCTGTGGATAGAGATCCATGAATTTGATTTAGGGGATTGGTGTCTCCTTTGGATAGAGGTCCATAAACATTGTAATAGGGAATGGATTCCCAAGATATTGATTGAGACAATTTTAGTGAAATATTTTCTCCATGGAGTAGCCTACATTGGGTGAACCACATAAATTATGGTGTCTCTATTGTGTGTGGTGATTTGTGCATTGCTTTGATTACTATTGTTGATATTGCTATCTATACATTGCATAATATTGAATTGAAATAAAAGTAAAAAGTGGTCTTATACAGTTCACTCCCCCTCTCAGTATAAGCTTGTGTTCTTCATACGTGACCAAAATTTCACTATCGATTATCGAACTACGAGCATACAGGTGAAAACCCTTAAACTATTCAAGCATTACACCAAAAAATGTTAAAACATGATGATAGTAGTTTAAGTTATCAACAAATCTAAAACACACAAGACCATTTTTAGGAACACCAAGAATATTTAAAAGAGATAAACACTTGTCTACTTTTTTTATGTATTCTAAAATCTACATAAAATATAATTCATAATTGTCATGATCTTCACATGGAGCAACCACCCTCGATCCAACATTGAGGTGGAAACTGATGCTCCACACAATCACAATCATAATCACAATGATGTTGAGCCACCTATACACAATACCATTGAATGAAGTTTAGTGAGCCTTAGGGGAGATAACTCAACCCCTAGGGGTACTCCTCGAGAAACCCCAACTAGAGAACCATATCCAGGTTTCTCTCATGATAGGCATAAGGGGGCTTCAATGCCCCAATATTCACATGATAGACTTAGGTTAGATCATCCCACTAAGGGGTAAGACATAAGGGCTATGTCCAGTCACAAATCTATAGTAACTCCTAGCCTCCATGAATATGGGAGTATAACCATAGAGCATAATCTCATTGGTGCCAATGGAATCCCATGAGATCAATCATGGAGATCTAGATAACTTGATGAGTTGTATTAGGTTTTCTTGAGACTAACTCAGAGAAGCAATGCTACTACACATTTCATTTTGGGAAGTTCACATAGCCATAAAACAACTAGGCACACTAATGAGCCAGGGAAAGCTTCAAAGTGCTCCCGTAGCATGCACACTACCTCTGATCATGGGGGTATGGAATATAGGTCATTATACATAGACCAGGTCATCCTGATAGACAAGGGTAAAAGCATAGTAGGAGCCTCTCCAAAGGGCCTCTCCATTAGGACACCTCGTATAGAGTTACAGAGTCATGGACCTTTAGTGGCAGATCAGTCTAATCATGTACATAGGTTATATGAAGCACTGCACATAGAGTAAGAGCGCTTATACATCCTCGAATAGGAGGAAGCTCAGATAAAAAGGTATTTGCAACTAAATGAGTAGCGCTTGAGAGAGGAACAAATAGAGCATGAAGAACAAGCAAATAGGTTGGATCAAGCCAACTTACATATGGGTAGTGAGTACTACCAACCTAACAAATGTGTCATTCTCAGCATGAGAGATGCACTAAAATGGGAGATGAGTGCACTCTTCGCACATCACATCATGCTTCAAAGCATCAACAATGCCTAGATCTAGAACATATACAACATGATCAAGTATAGGTTGAGATGGAGGATCAGGAGTATACATATCCTAAACCTTCATCCATAGTCATGGGAGATGAATATAGACATCCAGACTAGGAAGATGCAGGGTTACCTCCCCGACCACCATGAATAAACCTTCAAGAACAAGAGATAATTTTTTTGAAGGCATACAAAATACTCATTGAGAGAGTTAAGTCTCTCAAGAAATAGGATGTGGTTGGGTAGAAGCCAACCCTGAGCAAGATACACAATCAGCCTTTGTACCCTTCAGTATCGAGTCCTAATTATCCTAGGTACTTCGAGATGCCTAGGTTAGACAAATTCAAAGGAGAGGAAGATGTGCAAGAACATGTCACAAATTTTATGAACGTGTGCTTCCAACTTGAACATAACGATGCTCTGATTCTAAGAACATTTATCATGACATTATCAGGCACAACAACTGAGTGGTTCAATCAACTACCTAAGCACATCATCATCAATTTTGAGCAGCTAGTGAATACATTTCTTGAACACTTTTCTTTTGGCATCAAGAAGAAATCAAACTTGTCTGACTTGGAAAACCTAAAGCAATATGATGATGAGCCAGTCATGGACTATGGAAATATATGGAGAAAAGTAATGGTAAAACTACCATTTTCTATTCTCACTACTAAGCTCACCCAAATATTTACTAAGAGTTGCACTAAGCACATCTTGTTGCTCTTGAAACTATAATATTATGAAACATTTGAGAAAGCCTTAGCTCAAGCTAAGCTGATAGAAGATATCAAGGTTGAAGAAGGAGATCTTAAGCTCTGAAACAAAAATAATCAGAATAACAACCACAACAACAAAAATCAACAAAATTAGGCCAAGCCTACTCCAATCAATTAGGTTATATTAAACATACCAAAGGGATAAAATAGCCAACAACCATAGAATTATCAGGCTTAGCCCCCATCAACCAATTACAACCAGAATAACAACCAAGGTCAAAACAAGCAACGTCGACTGCCTCACTACTACATGCCTTTGTCAGAATCGATGCAATTGATATTTAATCAACTAAGTGATGCATAGAGACTCAGGTTACCTGAGGTACAACTTCTTGATCCTAACCATCCCAAGCCCAGGGGATATAGGGAAGATCAATATTACCCATACCATAGACAACAAGGGCATGATATTGAAGCATACATCAGTTTCAAGAATGTTGTACAAAACATGATCGAGAAGGATGAACTACAAGTTGATAATCCACTAGCACCCAACAACAGAGACATGGGCATATTTAAAAACCCGTTGCCAAACCATGAAGCCCTTAGAAATTAGGATGCTCAAGTAAACCAAGTCCAAGTTGAACCTCCCACTCAGGTATTCATTGGAATGGTTGAAATAGTCAACATGGTGATAAAAAGCCGATGATACAACCAACCAATTCCTCTAGTGGCTCCTATTCATATCCTGACTGCACCTCGATAGAGGTAGGTCCAAAATAATCCTCCAAGTCCTCTAGTGTGACCTATGATAACTTTGCGAAGCAAACTTGTGTAAAATCTTCAAATGACACCGACCAAGTTATCAATATATGAGCTCATTCAATAGTCTCCTAGACACAAGGAGACTCTAATGGAAATCCTGAGATCAATTGAGCTATAGCCCTAGAACCCTGATGCATTTACAAACTTTGTGGGGTAAGTACAATAGTGTCAAGAGCCTATAATTCATTTTTATGATCACAAAATAAAGGTAGTCCCTACTACCATAGTAGACCCACCTCTTCACATCATCACTTCTATCAATGACATACCTTTCAAGTGGGTTTTAATCAACACAAGCTCATTGGTTAACATAATCACAACAAAATCTATAGGGCACTTGAAAATCCCTATATCAAATATCATCCCTACCTCCTACACATTAAGAGCTTTCAATGATACATTGTGCTCGATAGTGGGTACAATTTTCCTACCTATAAAGGTAGGGCATAAGACCATCCTTGTGATGTGTCATGTATTGGAGGGGGCTATGCAGTATAATATCCTCCTAGGGTATCCCTGGATAAGGCACATGCAGTGTGTTCCCTCGATCTTGCACCAATTCATTATGTGCATAAGGGATAAGTACATGTGGTACCATCGGATGAAGAGCCATTCAAATATGTGCATCAGGTTGACTTACTAGGGGATTTTGTCCTTTCATCCACACATATGTACATTAGGCCATCATCCTTGACCACACAACCATAAAGAAAATTCAAATTAGTGTGAGGTGACCCATCCACATCAGCACCACCTCCAGCTTCTAAAGCTATTGATGCTTCTGATAAACCCATAATGTCCAAGGCAAAGGACTCTCAAAAGCTAAAAGCACCCTTGGTGGAGGAGAGATATAAGGAACTCCCAACCATAGCAATAGTGAAAATTCCAAATCCCATGGAGGAGGAATATTCCCAAGACATAGCCAAGGAGGTACCTCAACCTGCCTCACCTACATCATCATCAACATCATCTACATCACAGGTGATAGTTCTCCTAGCTAACATAGGATTAGGTGAATATCTTATGTAGAATGTGACTTTCACTCCAATTATCAAGTCTACACAAGATATGGGGTGACCAAGAGTCCCAAACTTTCCAATAGGGATAGTGGTACCATTAGGGATCCCCCCTAACCAAACCAACTTCATCTATGCTGGTTTGGATTGCACCCATGATAATTTAGATATTGAAGATGATGAGGATGAGCCATTCACCATGAATGTTCATTATTTATCCAATCCTAAGTTTGCTCTAAGATACTTTGAATGCAACCATTGGCATGGCTATGGTTTGGGTCTATATGAGCAAGGGCGACAGAACCTAATTGAACCATGATATCAGTTATCTACTGATAGATCTAGCCTAGGATATCATATCTAAAGCAAAAATGACTCATTGGTTGCATCCCTAGATAGGTTGAGCTTAGGATTTAGGGAAGACATCGAATGGAATCCCTATCAACCAAACATAAGCTAATTGAGTGACAAATGGGTGGCTATGGTCAATATAGAACCTCTTTCTAAGTATCATCTAGATTTCTCTCTCGAGGCAATCCCATCAAGAATCATACTATGGGAGGATGAACCAAGATATGGTTATAAGTGATAAGAGAATGAGTATGTCACAAGTGAGTCTAAGGATGAAACTGGATTGGCCTATCATGGGCCTCAATATTTACATCACCTCACCTGGTTAATTAACACATAGGGTGGATACATCATAGATGAGATTGGTTATGAGGTAGAATATTTGATTGAGATGACCTACCTTGGGTCTTGACACTCACATCATCTCATGAAGCCAGTCAACATGAATAATAGGTTATTCATAGATGATAGTGATTATGAATATGAGATCGAAATGACCTATCTTAGGACCCAGTACTTACATCATCATAATGAGCCTTTTGACATAGATGAGATATACCATAGAGTATATCTTGGCCCTCACCTCAAGGGAAGATCACCCAATTCAGATATGATCTATCACATAGTCTTCCCTGATCCACCTACATTTAGAGAGTTGCTTCAGCCTAATGATCCCATCATCCTGTTTATCCATAGACCGGATCTTATGATCCCCATACCCCTAGAGACTCATAATGGGTATGGAGGGTAAATCAACAAGGTAGAGTTACACTCATGTGGTCCTAGAGATTTCATCTCATCCATCAACATGATCTCCATTTATTTGACCACTTCACTCCATAACCCAATCGATCCTTCTAAACCATTGTGTCTTAAATTAGATGTTATTGATTGGGATCATATTGATTCACCTTTAGAGCTTGAAGATTTCTTCCTCAACAAAGAAATGCTACAACTATTTCATTTTGTACCAGGCTACACACATGATGTTTATCATGTTGGTTTCGACCCTGATTCAGTTGAACCTTTAAACCCAACATATGACATCCACTTGATCCCCACTCCTCACCATCTTGAAGAGGGGTCACATATGGCAATAGAGGATACTTTTGAAGTGGACATCAGTGATGACCCTTCTAATCCAAAGAAATTCAAGTTTAGGGAAATATTATCTCCAAAATAATAGGCCATCATCATACCTCTATTGAAAGAGAGACCTAATCTCTTTTCTTGGACCTACAAGGATATGCCAGGTCTAGATCCAAATTTGGTTGTCCATAATATTTTGCTAGATCTTGCAAAGAAATTGATCAAGAAAAAACTTAGGAAGATGCATCCAACCATCACCTTGATGGTAAAGAATTAATTGCAAAAGCTATTGGATGTAGTCTTTATTGTACCCATCGACTATTCGAAATGGGTATCAAACATGGTGCTCATAGGAAAACCTGATGGAAGGATCCATATTTGCATGGATTTAAAGGATCTCAATAAGGTAACACTGAAGTATTCATTCTCATTGCCCAACATAGATGCTCTTGTACATGCAACTACAGGTCATGAGATGCTCTCCATTATGGATGGTTTTTATAGTTACAATCAGATTTAGATTAAAACTGAAGACCAACACAAAACTACATTCACTACTCCATGGGGGATATTTTATTACAAAGTAATGCCATTTGGTCTTAAAAATGTTGGTGCTACATATCAGCAGGCCATGACATACATTTTCCATGACTACATGCATAAGATCCTAGAATATTATATCAATGACTTACTGGCCAAGTTATTGTTGTGTGAAGAGCACACCGAGATCCTGAGAAAAGTTTTTGACTATTTGATAGAGCCCAACATCAGGTTGAATACCAAGAAATGTATCTTTGGCATAACTTCTAAAAACTCTTGGGATTCATCATTTCTAAATGAGGAATTGAAGTCAACCCAACAAAGGTAAAGGCTATCCTAGAAATACCCCCACCCACTAACATTAAAGACCTAAAAAGCTTACATGGTAAAGTAGCATCCATAAAGTGTTTCATTGCACAACTATAGAACAAATATTGATCCGTGAATTGACTGCTACACAAGGGGATCCTATTCCATTGGGATGAAGAATGTTAGTAAGCCTTTGTTGAGATCAAGAAATACCTAGCAACACCACCAGTACTAGCTCCACCAAGGCCAGATGTGCCATTTCTACTTTATATATTTGCTACCAATTTTGCTTTGGGCACCATGTTGGCTCAAAAGAATGTGCAAGACAAAGAACAAGTGATATATTATATCAGTTGCACCTTGGTAAGTTATGAGCTAGGGTACACATACATAGAAAAGCTATGCTTAGCAGTGGTCTTTGCGACTAAGAAGTTGCATCATTATATGTTGAGCCATACAATGTATGTGATATCCAAACAAAATCATGTGTAGTATATGATGAGAAAGACTTATCATAATACATGTACTACAAAGTGGATCATGCTACTGACAAAATTTGATTTGGAATTCATAAGCCAAAATTCCATCAAGGGACAAGTCATAGTTGATTAACTAGCAGAGGCACCTCTTTAGGATAATAGGTCTCTCACCATAGAACTTCCCTATAACACCCTAAAATTGACCCATATTAATTTACCCTAAGTCAAAAACATTCAAAAAATTGATTAAAATAACTTTCTAACCTCCTACCTTGATTTTCGCACCCACATTAAGTTAGTTTGTAACCTCCTAACGATATCGGCTCTATTTGACCGATATCGGATGTCTGATCCTGTATCGAACCTAAATTGTGCAAGATCAGATGTTTGATCTCATCCAAAATAGAAAAGCTCAGAATAGTAAAATGACAAATTTGTTGCAACTCCTTTTGTCTTTATCTACCTAATAGCACGAAGGTTATAGGATCAAATTCGTCGATCACACCCAGATTGGAAGAAGTTACAACTCCTATTTTTGGCCCAACCCCTCCAACCTACCTAGCCTATATAATCAAACATCCTCCCTCTAAATTCCTTCTATCTCCCTATATGATTAGTAATCACTTTTGCACTCTTTGCATTATTATTTCCTATTGTTTTCATAAGTATTTATAGGATCGATAGTACGGTAGCTACGCATCGATGGATACAATCCGAGATCGAACATACGATATCGTTCAAAAGCATCCAATTCAGCTCTGCAACATCCGATATGATCTGCAGGTTGCTTGGGGGTACCTTCAGACTTTGGTTTGCATTTTTTAATCTCAAATTTACATTTTTGGCATTATATTTATCATTTATCATTGCATTTAATATAGAAATTATCATTTATCATACTTGGAGTTCACCATCCTTGCATTCAATTATGTTATTTGCATATCATAGCTTATATTGTTTTCTTTAAATACAACATACACTAGGTTTTTACTTACCCTAATCCATGCTTAACAAGATTCATATTGCATTGCAAGTTTTTGTTTTATTGTCTATCTATGAAACTACAGGTTTTTGATCAGATCGGGTCTGATAATATCATATCAGACTAGCCGATAGCAGATTAGATGTTCGATATCACCCTGCAACATTTGATCTAGCCTACAACAAGCAAATAGACTCTACATCAGACATTTGGGTTGAGTAAGAGTGTCCAATTTCTTTCATAACTAAGAATTACATTTTTCAACATTTTGTAATTCATTGTCTGTTGTATTCATTGAAATAAAAATTGCATTTAGTGTAGATTATTTGCATTTGGTCAAACTAGGTGATTACGAGAAAAATAAAAAGAACACATCAAACAAAATCCCAACCTAGGCGTGGAAACTACCAATAAATATTTCCTGGTGAACCCACATAATTCATCAAAAAATCACCAAAGAGGGCATGACCTCAAGTGCCTCTCCTCTGAGGTGTAGACCTACTATTTTCCCATTCCCCTTCGAGGTGCAGATCCATTAGCTTGAAGGAAAGGAGTACAAAATTTTTAGAGCTACATTCTTTGGTGAACCCGACATGAATAACATAGGCATCTTTATGTTTCATAAAAATAAAAAATATATATACAAAACAAAACAAAAACCAAAAATATCATTACACTTTAAGTTCATTTCATAGATGTTAGATTTCAACATAGGAAGATCTACAAGCATAGATGTTAGAGCATTATTATGTACACAGGAAATCTCTCTAATAGTTGAAAATTCTAGTATTCCATCTCAAGAACAATGGACTAAACTTTGAAAGAGACTAGACATTATAAAAACCAACACACCAAGACTTAGCCAAATTAAAATATTTGATATAGCTAGAATCCTGGATCCCGATAACTCTCCTCACTACTTTGATATTCAAAGGTCATGTGAGAGGTGGTTAGCGGATAAGAGAGCAAGTGTTTCTTCATCTATATACACTTTTGAAGATTACCTTGAAAATGCCATAACAGTACACAAATTTCTAGGACAAATAGAATATCAGGAGATAGTCTTGGAAAACAAAAGAAGATATCACAAAACTCCTAAGATAGTACATTATCATGAGTATTGTCACGAAATATACTTTTATGCTCAATATTCTGAAATTTATAGTATCACTATAGCTCATTTTGTCAAATTCTTAAAAGTAAACTTTCAATTTGAAGAACATTATATGTCACCTGAAGAACTTGAGCCTATCAATGATATTTATAAACTTTTTCAAGAAAATTAAATATAGTATCTAGAATATTGTAAGCTTTATTTCTACTTTGTTTTCAAAAAAACACAAAAAAAAAACATAAAAAATCAAAAAATAAAATATAATATATATTATTTATATAGGTATATATAACATATATACCCAAGAATTTAAAGCATATATATATACAACATATATATATCACTAAAAGATAAAATATTCTAAAAGCAAAATGCCTAGAGTTTTGAGAAATGGTAAACAAATAAAACCTGAAGATCTAGATCAAGAAAACCTTGATGATAGGGTGCACATTGAAGATGATAGACTCACGGAACACGGTGAGGAAGATAATAAAGAAGAGGAAGTAGAAGACCCTGATGGACCTGTTGTAGATTCTCAAGGTAATGTTAGCTCTAAATCTATCCAACAATTTACTAAATTTCTAAAAGATAATATAGATGAACTTCATCATGTAATAAAGATAGAACATTTACTCCCATCGGGATATTATTCAATGGAGGCTACTATAGAAGCTGCTCTCCAATTAAATGTAAATCCAATGACATACATAAATAGAACATATCAAGATCCAGCTGGACCATCTCAAAACATCAATCAAAACATAGATTTGGATAATCGAAAAACAAATTCCAAACAAAAACAACATTCTTCTTCCTCCCAAGCTTTTAATCAACAAACATCTATATCACAAAAAGCTAAGAAAATTCAAAATTCCAACCATTACCAACAAAAAGTTCAACAAAATGCAATCCCATATAAACTCCACAACACATTTCCCACAAATACTTTACACATTAGCATTTCTACTAGAAATCCTTATATGACAACACAACCATATCATCAAAGACACAACAATATGATACCACAAAATCAATTTTATGGGCAACCACAAGGACTTGAAGCCTTAGTTAAACAATTAGCTTCACGTCTAGATCATATGGATCCCTACCATCCCTCATACAATTATAGAGAGATGTGTAGTCAACCCTTGGATCCTATCGTTGTTGCTCAACCTTACCCAAAATATTTCCCTATGCCCGATATATAAAAGAACCAAAGATCCTATTGAGCATCTTCGCATGTTTAGGACATCCTATCATGATATTTTATATGATGATTTATTGTTAATAAAAGTGTTCCCTAAAAGTCTTGGAGGCATGGACTTAGAATGGTATTATCAATTACCAACTAATTATTTGAGAAAATTTGAAGAGACAATAGAAATGTTTGTTCACCAATTTAGTGAATACATAGAAAGACATGTCACTATTAAGAATTTATATAATTTGAAACAAGGGAAATATGAAAGCTTTGCTGAGTTCTTGACTAAATGGAGATAACTCTTAAGAACATTGCATTTTGTTTTACCTCACCAAGAGATGTTGGAAATATTCATTGGTAATTTACAAGAATAATTATCTTATGAACTTGCTATAGCTACAATAACTTCCTTTGATCAAGCTATAGACTTATCCAGAAGGGTAGAAGATGCCTTATTGGAAGGGGATAATTCAAGAAAAGGGATGAAGATAAAACTTTCAAAAACCAATATAAGAACAAATAAGTAGTAGGTGATGGAGTTACTAATAGTAGAAACACCTCAAACATCAATACTACACAAGTTGTAAAGAAGTTTTTATTAAATATTTTTGATAAACCTCCAAGAGAATTCACAAGACTAAATCAGCCCTTAACCTTGATTTTATCTCAATTACTAGAAAAAGGTTTGATACGGTTGCCAGAAATAAGACAACTAGATACTACTGCAGCTGGATATAGGGTTGATCCACATTGTAATTTTCATAGAGTGGATGGTCATTCAACTAATTCTTGTAAACGACTGAAACATATGATACAATATTTGATTGATAAAGGAACAATAGAAGTAGAAAAATTCCCTCCAAACAACAATCCTCAAAATAATACCCAAAAACAACAAACTCAAAATGCAAATCAAACTCTAGATATCTTTCAACATCCTTTACCCAATCATGGTAAGGAAGTAATAAACCAACTAGAACATCATAATGTTCCCCTTCCAACTCGGTATGTGGGGACCATTAGAAATTTCTTACCACATCAAAATTTACAAATTACATGTACACCTACTCAATCTGTAGTTACAATTAGACCCATACAATATTTTTAATCTTCATCTTCAGAAGACACAAAAAGTGACACAGAAAGTGAAAAAGAAAGTGAAATGGATATTACTTCAAATAATTCAAATAGTTCTGAATATGAGTCAAATAAAATTCTTCCCATCATAGATTTATTAGTTCTAGAAGAACCATTCCCTAGAAGAATGACCACTCGACCTTCATCTCAACAAACACTTTCAATTGAACAAACAGTGAATGCTAGACCTCATTTTGGTCATTTATAAAATAATAATATCATGGGTACCATTGGAGCCATCACTAGAAAACAAGCCCAAAATCAAAATTCTCAATCATAAACTCAAACTCAAAATGAGAAATCACCTCCATTTGTATTAAGAGCACCTACAAAGGGAAACAATATATCAAATTCATAACAAAAATCCCCTTATGACATTAATGAACAACTAGCCAATATCATAGTAAGAATTTCTCTTCTAGACCTTCTAATAACTTCATCTATACATAGAGAGGAACTGATGAGTACCTTAAGCAAAATGATGGTACCTCAAAATATAGAACCTGATGTTGTGGTTAATGCTGTAATTTCTCATGGTACAAATTATATAGATTTTCAAGATAAGGAAATTCCTCCTCAAAGCATGTATAGAGACAATCCTTTATACATTACAACATTAATTGGGTATGTAGGTGTCAAAAGAGTCTTAATTGATAATGGATCATCATTAAACATATGCACATATGATTTTTTTCAAATATTTGGGTTTAGAAATGAAGATTTAAAAAGAACTGAAATGATCATCAAGACTTTTAATGATGAAACCCAAGAAACATGTGGAATATTGTCGATCCCATTGCAAGTTGGTCCAAGAATTTTGGATACGACCATGTTTGTTGTACCTTGTCCTACATTGTAAAACATCCTTCTAGGTCAACCTTGGATCAATGCAATGAGAGCAGTACCTTCTACATTACATCAATGTGTTAAGTTTAAGTTTAAAAATCAATTGGTCACTATCCATGGTGACCTTAGACCATTTGACATGTGTGCTATGGCTAAACCAATAGGAGTTCCATTTTGTCCTGCTATATCTTCAACAAATCCTATCCCTAAATATTCTTCTTCATAAACTAAATCTACACCATCTAAAACCATATCATCTAAACTGATGCAGGAGCATCCAGTGGTGTAAGAGTGATCTTGCATCAAAAAAAAATTGTAATTGTTTAATTTTGTAAAACTAGTAAAACATTTATATTATTATAAAACTAGTTTAACTTGAGGAGATTTTTGAAGGTCTTAGAGGTTGAATTTAGGATTTTTGGCTAGAATAGGCCTTGGAAAATGTTGTTAGTCGTCTCGTGCCTTTTAAAACATGTTGTAATAGTAATGGGTCAAGAGACAAAGTTATGACTGGAAGTTGCCCCCAAAATTTAAATTTAAATTTTGATGGTTTAGGTGGGAAAAAGGGAAAACGGGTTCAAAAAGGGGAAATCTCAAATTTGTAAAGGGTTAGTCTCTGAAAGCTCTATCTTTGTGGAATAGAAGGCAAGAAAGCTTTGGCTCATTTGTGATTTTATCTATATTTTTTGGATTGTATGTGTTTGTTTAATGTAACTCTGCTTCATAAACCTACAACTAAAATATATAATCCTTCTACTTCATATCCTCTTTTGAATGAAGTTTTATCGAAATTATCTACAATACTCAAAACTTCAAAATAAACTAAATTTGCTAAAGATTCCCTTGTTTTATCTCAATTACCACCATCTCCCTACATGATGGGCTTGCCACGAAAGTTGGGAAGCATCTATCATATGGGGATTTATACCTTTATCTATGAAGGGTATGATTTTGGTAAAATTAATATTAAAATGAGCTTCACAATTGATCAAAATGGGTTTGCTCGATGTTATTTTTCTAATGGATATGTAAAATCAAAACAAATAATGTGTAACATGGGTTATAGAGGTAAAGGTTTGGGACCTCTTGAAAATGGTATACATGAACCTTTAAAAGTTGAGGAATGGCCTACCAAATGTGGCATTGGCTATATCCCTACAAAAACTCAACCATTCCCATTTGATGATGATGATCAGCTAATAACATATCAAGAGTACTTGGTACATCAAGAATATTTTAAAACAAGTAAGAGGATACATTCTTGTAACATATTATCAATAGCATATCCAAAAATGATTGTTGCACCAGATGAATGTTTATAAGGAGATATATTTCATAATATTTCTCTTGATGAAGTTTTGAGGAATGGATTCTTCTTCAATGGGTCTATACCATGTATAGCCCCACATTCAAACAACTACTACCCACAAAAAAAACTAGCTAAGTTATACCTTAAAAATAAAAAATGGTGTATTCACCCCCTCCTAACTTTACTTAAAAAAATTAAAACATTGTGGTAGAAGATTCCTACAAATCAACAATTAAAAACCAACCCAAAATATAAAATTAATAAAAAAAAAAACCAATTTATTACATTTTTAAAAAAAAAAAAAAAAAAAAAAAAAAAAAAAAAAAAAAAAAAAAAAAAAAAAAAAAAAAAAAAAAAAACTTTTGGGTGTTTTTATTTTAGATATTTATTTTTTGTATGGGTTATATATTTTTTTTCTTTTTAAAAAAAAAAAAAAATTAAATATTTTGGGGGGGGGGGTTTTTTATATAACGTCCCCCCCCCCAAATGGGGGGGGTATCCATTATGGATGGTTTTTTAGGATACAACCAAATCCGAATAGCTCCTGAAGATCAACCCAAAAAACCTTTCATCACACCTTGGGGAACTTTCTGTTGGAAAGTAATGCTCTTTTGGTTAAAGAATGCAGGTGCAACCTACTAAAGAGCTATGATTTATATCTTTCATGATATGATGTACAATATTCTAAATGATTATGTAGATGATATTATAGCTCATTCAATTAAGGAAGATGATCATATTAATGATCTAAGAAAAGTGTTTGATAGACTAAGGGAATATAAGATTTGCTTAAATCCAAACAAATGTATTTTTGGAGTTAAGTCTAGAAAATTTTTAGGAGTTATTATTTCTATGCATGGCATAGAAATAGATCCCCTTAAAATTAAGGCTATCCTTGATATGCCACCATCTAAAAATTCATTTGAAGCCCTTAAACAATACCTTCTTACCCCTCTGGTGCTTGTTCCACCTAGACCAGATTGTCCTTTTATTTTATATATTTTTGCCTCTGAACTTGCACTTGGAGCAATGTTGGCTCAACTTGATGATGATAAGAAAGAACGAGCCACCTTTTATATAAGTATAACATTAATAAGTTATGAAACCCGCTATACACCTATAGAAAAACTTTGTCTAGCAGTTGTGTTTTCTACACAAAAATTATGCCACTATATGCTCAGTCAAAAAACATTTGTTATTGTAAAATTTGATCCATTAAGGTATTTTATGAGTAGACCTTACTTATCAGGATGCACAGCTAAATGGGTTCTTGCTCTAAGTGAGTTTGAAATCATATTTATTGGCCAAAAGTCTATCAAAGGCCAAGTTATAGCCGATCAACTTGTTGCTACTCCTCTAGAATCTACTCATCCTATAACCATTGAATTTCTTGATGAATGTCTTAACTTAGAAGAAGATCATTCTGAGACTTGGACCTTGTTTTTTGATGGAGCTAGATGTATGAGTGGTGCAGGTGCGGGTATTATATTAATATCTCCACAAAAGCATTTTATGCCTTTTTCATTTAAACTTCAATTTGCTTGTACTAATAATACTGTAGAACATGAAGCTCTAATCCTTGGGTTACGAGCAGCCCTAGCTCTAAAAATTAAAGTTTTATTAGTCTTTGGAGATTCTCAACTTGTGATAAATCAAATAAAAAAAGTATATCAAACACAAGATGAGAAACTTCATCCCTATAAAGAGTATGTCTTAAAGCTTATTTCATTATTTAAGAAAGTAACTTTGGAAGTTATCCCTTGTACTAGCAACCATGCTGCAGATGCCATGGCTACTACTGCTTCTTTGTTACCTTTGGAGTTGGATGATGAATATGCTACAATCATTATTCACCAACTCCAAGAACCAACTTCATCTAAGTCTTGTCTAGAACCATTAGATGTGTTTTTGATAAATGAAATAACTCCAAAACCCTGGTATATAGACATATTTAACTTTCTCCAACAAGGGACCTTCCTAGAAGGATTAGATAGAAACCAACATAGGTTATTACGTAAGCGAGTTGTTTGCTTTGTAATTATCGGTAATACCCTATATAAAAGGTCTTTTGAAGGTATTATTTTAAGATACCTCAATTTAGAAGAGTCTAAAAGAGCATTAAGTGAAGTCCATGATGGATCTTGTGGAGGCCATTTTAGTGGAGGTGCCATTACTAAAAAGCTCCTTCGAATGGGGTACTTTTGGCCTTCCATGGAAAAATATGCCAATGATTATATGCATCATTATGACAAGTGTCAAAGACATGCAAACCTTGTTCATGATCTTGCTCAGGAATTGCAAGCCATATATTCTCCATGGCCTTTTTCCAAATGGGACCTAGACATCATTGGAAAAATTAATCATATTTCTTCAGATGGCCATAAATTCATCATAACAGCAACATAGTATCATGATAAAATAAAAATATCATATGCAAATAAAGTTCATAGTTGATATTTTGAAGTAGGTGATTTAGTTCTTAAAGAAAATAAAAAAAATACTAATTCTAGAAAAGATCTAAAAGGTAAATTTCAACCTAATTGGCTTGGACCATTTGTCATCACTTCTAAATTTAGATCAGGTGCATATCGTTTGGCTACTTTGGATGGAAAATATCTCAAGGAGCCAATGAACATCATGCATTTAAAAATATATCATACATAAAGCAAAAGTCCCATTACTGTACATAGTTGTAAATAAATTTTTCATGTATTTCATCATTTTCATCAAAACAACAAAAAAAAATCCAAAAAACCTGAAAATTTTCCAAAAATATTTCAACATGTTACTAGATCATCATTTTGCATTTGTTATCTTCCAAAATTGCAAGTCATATTTTATTTTATTTTGGATAAATTCAAAAGTTATCTTGAACCACTCACTTAATTTACATCCTTACTAAATTTTGATTTCGTCACTCTGATTATAAATCTCTCTTGTACCAAAAAGCACTACTACTTCACTAAATAAAATTTTGAGTTTTGGAAACTGATCTTGCTACTTCTTGAACCAAGAACACATTCTCATATCTTAAAATTATTTGTTGCAAATTCAAAAAATGATACTACATAGTAGTCTTAGTTCCTTAAGAAAAAGTTTCCCTTGCTATCCTATCATGTGCATGGTTTAGAGTACTGAGAATTGGCAAAAGGACAAGCTCCCCCCTACCTGAATAAAATCCCTTGCTCCTTGTCTAATCCGAGCAAGTATCCAAAAAAGAAAAATAAAAATAAAAGAAAATAAAATAAGAGAATAGAAAAGAAAAAGAAAAAATAGTTCCACTACAAAAAAACAATAAAATCCCCTTGTTAAAAAATGAACAAGAATCCCTACTCAAAGAAATCAAAAGAAAAGAAAGGGGTAATGAGCTTGAATCCCTGGAATTCCTTAGTTATTCGAACATCATGGGGTGATCCTCATTACAGGTTCGGTGGCATCAAGATGGCTTGGCAATGGTGGTATCCTTACATGTGGTGACATGTTTGTCACATTAGTGACCTTATTTTGTATAGATCAATGTTCGCTTGTGGATCAGCTAGCTTTTTGTAACTTGACTTACATAGTAGTTCAGTACAATTGCATGCACAAAATTATAGTTAATGAATCTTTCACTTGCACACACATTGGTTCATAAAAGTTGGCTTGCATCATTACCTCACTCAAAATCGGTAAATCAACCTCACAAAGCACACACATTTGATCCTTGAGAGATTTTTATCATTATGACAATCAATATGGATAATGAACTCACACATCACACATTGGTTCTCGATAAATTTGATTTTATCCTTGAAATAATTTAAAACATTTCTTTAAAATTTTGTTAAAAAATAATTAGTTTGTAATCATTTACATTAATCCCTGTCACTTCATTTTAGCAATCACATATATGTTGAAATTTGAAATATTTAAATATGTGACACAATGATTTGCTTCATTTTAAGAACAAACAATAATCATTTTATCATGCATTGCATTTTGAATTCGCAATGATGGTATAATTCCTAGTAATTATTTTCTCAAATTTCACACTAGGAATTCTATGCCTAGCGCAAGTCATCCTTCCCAAGTTTTCATGCTTAAATCACTTTATTTTCTCACAACAATAATATTTATCAACATATTTCTCAAAATAAAATTTTCTCAAAAACAAAATCAACATCTCCTTTCAATCATCATAAGCCTCAAGATTACTCTTGAGCCCCATAATATTTTTGGTATTAGCAATACATAACTTACTCATAACAGGATTCACTTTATGACCTAGCGAGCATCAATCTCCACCAATGGTCATATAACAGTACAACATCCTTTGAGGTTCATTGCTAATCCATCAATTATATCATCATACAAAAACATATTTTTCAAAAAATACTTTACCAAAAATCAAACCATTTTCTTTTATGTTAAGCATGATCAAAATATTCAAAATTTAAAAAACATGATTATAATAAAATCAAACATTATAAAGCAAATGCAATCCAATATCCAATTAAATCATACAAAGTCACATAAGACAAAGAAGATATATCTATATATATCTCAAAATTCTGTATACAAAATGAAGGTCGAACTAGTATGCCACAATCTCCAAACTCGGAATACTCAGTCACTAAGAGATAATAGTACAAAAAGAAGCTATATATGTAGATCACCCTCTAGAAGCCCTAGAGCTCTAAGCATTATCATCCCCACCGAGGGGTTGCGATGGTCTAAACCCTTTTGCCCTTGTAGTAGTAGCCTTGGATGTAGCACGAGACTCTAATCTCATCCAACTAGAAGGCTCATACGCCATAGGTAGTGGCTATCTCTTGCTTTGTAGGTACTACTATAAAGTACAATGCTTGATAGAAAGCTACTCACTCGATAACTCAAAATAGCTCATCCCCTGAACCACTCCTCCCGAATCAAGTCAACTAGGAAGATGTCAGAGCAGAAACCATAGATCCTTGAGCCACCTGAGCTCGTGCCTATGCAAGCTCTATCTCTAGAGTTTGAATCTTGGTCTTCAAACTTACATCCACCATCTCTAGAGTCTGAACACGAGCCTTCAGGCTAGTGTTCTCCATCCATAGAGCTGCCATCTCATTACTCTCTCCCTCCTCTATCATGATGCCCTTACTAGGCAAGTTAGGTCTCCTCTCCTACTGAGAAGATGCTCTCCTCTCCTCCCTAGTCCCCTTGGATCTCTCCCCTATCCCAATAGTCCTTCCTAATCTAGATGTCCCTTGGATCAGATGCCCTCCCTAGTGTAAGGTCTCTCTCTCCTAGGGGGTACCTGTGTCCTCTACTACTATTGTTGGCTAGTTGGGCATCATTGTTGAAAGACCTGCTCAACTACCTGCTCCACTGCACTCCTCGGCCTGGTCAGTCATGTATGTTGGATGCTAGTATACCACTGGGGGTACCTATCAGTCACCCCAACATCATCCCTATCTATTGTGACCACCACATCATCATTTGGCTAAGGGTCCATAAACTAAGCCATGTTGGGAGCACCACTAATAGTCATGTGGTCCTAAGTCACCCTAGAAAATGTGATATCCCTAGTCCCAAGAATGTCCTACTATAATTCAAACTGGTGTAAAACCTGGTCTACATGATGTAGCTCCAACTACCCCTACTCCATCCATAGCCAAATAACTCACCTCACGTGAGCCAGCTCATAACCATCCTCTCCCCATCCCTATAGCTCCCTCCAAGATCTCCATTAGATAACATCTACCATCAGATCATCAAGCAACCCCCTCCTTATGTCAAGGCTGATCTGCCCATGGTGCCCTCTATGAAAGTGCCAATAGAACACTCTAGGCCTCCCCTCCTTCACCTCGGGTCTCCCATCCTCTGCCCATGTCAAAGGTAATACTACAGGTCTCCTGATGGCCATGTGCTCCCAGCACCATACCTATAGAAAAGAGGTAAGTACCAAAGCCTTACCCTTCTTGTAGACAATCCTGTAGAGTGTCCTATAAAATCGACATAAGATATAGAGACCTCAATAAAATCATATCTCCTGATCCTACATATCATAAATGACCTCTACTAAGGTCCAAGGTAGATGGAAACCACTAAGATGGCACAAAAATATTCCTGCCACTATACCACTTAGCAAAACTATCAATCTAGATACCCCCTCTATATAACTCAACTTGTCAATACCCACTATGCCCTTCTTAAGGATGAATCTAGGATCCCCAAACAAGCACTGCATTGCCTAGCCTTGATTTCCAGATGGAGCTATAAAGGCACCCCTAATAAGCATCCTAAGAATCCTCCAAATGTTCTCTAATGTGGGGGTCATCTCCCCTATCGGTAGTTGGAAACAAGATGAGCTCGGATACCATCTCTCAGCCAATGTTGTCAATAGTGTTAAGTCCACTGGTATTTTTGGCATCTCTACCACATGTCTCAACCCAAATTCCTCTAGAATATCTCTCTCTCCATCTATCAGGGCACCCAAGTCTACATGGAGACCACAATATCTCCATTCCCTATTCTTCAAAACTGGTTTCTGCAACAAAATAAAAAACAAAAGTAATATCGAACTTAAATTTGTAATATCAAACCTAAATCTATAATATCAGACCTAATTGTTCAATATCGAACCTATTTTGATGATATCGTACTTCTTGATATCACCAAAATTTGCTTGATATTGATAAGATCAAACTCATTTTGATGATATTGAAAAGTTCGATATCACCAAAATAGGACCGATATTGCCAAAATCGGTCTGATCTTGCAAATACGGTTGTGTGATGACAGTCGTGTCCTAAAAATCCAAAATTGAAAAAATTAAATGCAAAAACATGAAAATCCTAGGCTAAATAAGTTTAAGACCCTTACCCGTATGCTGCCTAACCATGTTCGCACCTCGTCTTCTCGATGTGTGACCTCTACCATTTTTCTCCTTAGAGCAAAAGTCCAGCAAAAAGGAAAAAAATGAATTAGGTTTTCTATCTATTTTTTCTATTTTATTCATTTTACCCTCAATTTAGAAATTTTGAGTTTTTCACCAAACATAAAGCTTAGCATAAAAACTCGAAGGGGGTATCACACTTAATGTAGTTTGCAGTAAAAACTTTAAACATCAATAAATTTTGCAATAAATTTTTTCTTTCTCGAAAAGCATGCCATTCTTTTCTTTGACATGTTTTTTCAAAAATGCGCTAAAGAGAGGACAAAATGTAACACCCTAAAATTGACCCATATTAATTTACCCTAAGTCAAAAACATTCAAAAAATTGATTAAAACAACTTTCTAACCTCCTACCTTGATTTTTGCATCCGCATTAAGTTAGTTTTTAACCTCTTGACAATATCGACTCTATTTGACCGATATCGGATGTCTAATCTTGTATCAGACCTAAATTGCATGAGATCGTATGTCTGATCTCGTCTAAAAATAAAAAATCATAGAAAAGCAAAATGATAAATTTGTTGCAACTTATTTTGTCTTTATATGCCTAATAGCACAGAGGTTACGGGATCGGATTCATCGATCACACCTAGATTGGAAGAAGTTGCAACTCCTTCTGTTTTGGCCTAACCCCTCAAAAATACCTAGCCTATTTAATCATACATCCTCCCTTTGAATTCCTCTTGACTCCCTAGCTGATTAGTAATCACTTTTGTGCTCTTTGCATTATTATTTCCTATTGCTTTCATAAGCATTTACAGGATCAAGAGTACGATAGCTATGCATCGATGGATACGATTCGAGATCGAACATATGATAGCACTCAGAAGCATCCGATATGGCTCTACAACATTTGATCTAGTCTATAAGTTTCTTGGAGACACCTTCAGACTTTGGTTTGCATTTTTCAATCTCAAATTTACATTTTTGGCATCATATTTATCATTTATCATTGCATTTAATATAGAAATTATTGTTTATCATACTTGGAGTTCACCATACTTGCATTCAATTATGTTATTTACATATCATAGCTCATATAATTTTCTTTAAATACAACATACACTAAGATTTTACTTACCCTAATCCATGCTTAACAATATTCATATTGTGTTGCAAGTTTCTATTTTGTTGTCTATCTATGAAACTATAGGTTTCTGATCAGATCGGGTCTGATGATATCAGATCGGATGTACGATCTCACCCTGCAACATTCAATATGGCCTACAACAAGCAAATAGACTCTACATCAGACATCCAGGTTGTATTCATTGAAATCAAAATTATATTTTGTGTAGATTAGTTGCATTTGGCCAAACTAGGTGATTATGAGAAAAATAAAAATAACACATCAAATAGAATCCCAACCTAGGTATGGAAACTACCAATAAATATTTTCTAGTGAACCCACACAATTCGTTGAAAAATCACCAAAGAGGGCATGACCTCAAGTGCCTCTTCTCTGAGGTGTAGACCTACTATTTTCTCATTCCTCTTTGAGATGCGGATTCATTAGCCTAAAGGAAAGGAGTACACAAATTTTAGAGCTACATTCCCGATGAGGTAGTCTTTGCACTATCGAAAGCACCCAAACTTGAAGAACTTGATAATAAAGATGACATGTCTTTGTTCTTTGATGGTTTGAAGTGTGAGCAAGGGGGTGGTGTAGGGATTGTGTTTTTCACATCACAAGGTGCTCCAATACCCTTGTTATTTAAATTGGACTTCCCTTGCACAAATAACAACATTGAATACGAGGCCATGATATTGGGTCTCCAAAAAATAATCAATATGAATATTAAAAGGCTAAATATCTTTGGTGACTTCCTTCTCATAGTCAATCAAGTTAAGGGATTATTTCAATGTAGGTTTTTGATCCTAAAATCTTACAAAGAGCTTGTTGACACTTCTCTAGTCCAACTAGAATGGTACAACATCGAGGTCATCCCTTGCACATCCAAAATATTTGTAGACACTATGGCATCTTTGGGATTCTTGACCCCTTAGAATCCATCTACTGATTTCACTACCATTCATGTGAAGATGCTCTCGCAATCGACAATGCAGCATGAGGCTTTTGACAACAAAGAATCAATCAACTTAATTCATATAGAACTAGACCATGAATGGTTCTATAAAGCCAAATATTTTTAAAGAAGGTACCTTGGGGATCTTTGATCTCGTAGGGTCCTATAGGGAATGGTACCATCATTCACCACAAGGTTGTTTCTCAATCTGCATTTGTGCACATCGAATCATAGAGAGAATAAGTCATCTTATCTGTAGAGGATGTAGCTTATCAGGATTGGTTGTACCAGTTAAAATATTTCCTTAAGCTTAGAATCATCCTTCAAGGATTGTCGTATGCCAAAAAATGAGCACTCAAATAAAATGCAACAAGATATATCTTGCTAGGAGGCATATTGTATCATTGAAGCTATGATGGAGTCCTTCTTCATTGTCTTGAGCTTCAAGAATCAGCTTGGGATATTTCACAAGCTCATGACGGTACATGTGGTGGCTATTTTAGCAGCATGGCCATTGTTAAACGCATCCTTCAAAGGGGCTATTACTATCCCACCATGGAAAAGGATTATTGTGAGTATATTAGGAACTGCATTAAATGTCAGCATCATGCAAATCTGACGTACCTACCATCACAAGCCTTACAACCCATTCAAGCGGCTTGGCCAATTTCTCAGTGGGGTTTCAATCTAATTGGAAATATCTCTCCTCGATATTTGGGCTGACACATGTTTATCTTAATGACCATTGAGTACTTCACCAAATGGGTGGAAGAAGTCCCCTTAACATCAATGATAGGACCATGAATTATGGAGTTCATACTTCACAATATCATCTATCGCTTTGGGGTCCCCTTCAAGATACACCACAAAATGTTATATACTTCTAATTTACCTCTAATACGCTTAGAAGGCTTCTAAAATGACTTAGTGTGCCACTAAATGATGCTAAAATGTCACTCTCATAAGATTTTCCTTAGTATTTGTGCCTTCAATTTTACCTCTATACAACCTGTTGAGTAATATACTCTTATTAGAAAGTGAATTACTTGCTTTTGCAAGCAAAGTGCTAGTTGTTCCTAGTGGTTTGCTCCCTGGATCCAATAAAGCCACATTGCAACATAATTTCTTTTGATCCAATTGACACCCTTTATAAGTGAATCAGTCCTAATCCAATTGATACCTATGCTGGTTAGACAAATATTAGAGGGTTTTTGAAGTGTCTATTGTCTAATATTCTTGTTTCATCCTCCAAAATATAAATCCCAAAAAAGTGTCAAGGCACTACGTTTATGGAAACTTCATGGGATATCAAGCTTGATTGGAATGAGATATTAGATCCTAATTTATTTTTGGGTAATAGTCTACAAAATTAGGACTTCTATGGTAAAAATATCAATTTTTTTTCCTTAGCCATGCTTTTGTGACAAGGTATGAAATAAGGTATGAAAAATGTTATAATTTAAACATTTTGGAAGGAGAAATAAGGTATGAAAAATGTTTTTGATACTGTAATTTAAAATCTGTTTAGAAGGAGAAATAAGGTGTGATAAGGATTTTCATTGTATGATTGTGTGATAAGGATTTTCATTGTATGATTGTATGAAGGTGTCTTATGGTAAAATTATTGTGTGTAATTTTTGCATGGTGAAGGAAAATTAAAGGGTTTTTATTCTTCAATTAAAAGCCTTGTTTTGAGAAAATAAAAAGAGGATAATTCTGTGTAAACTTTTGAGTAAAGCTTATTGTGTCTTATTTGAAAGGAAGATTGGCTAACTTCTTAAAGTGGAAAAAAGGGAATTATTTTGGAAAAGGTTTTGATATTTTTCATCGAAGCAAAGTGAGAGGTATGTTGACATTATTACTTCTCTAGAGTAGTTGGTTGAGAAAATATTTCAGAATTATAAGATGAAGATAAAAGGGTTGATTTGTGTG
This sequence comes from Wollemia nobilis, assembly GCA_028583015.1. Lineage (NCBI taxonomy): Eukaryota > Viridiplantae > Streptophyta > Pinopsida > Araucariales > Araucariaceae > Wollemia > Wollemia nobilis. Next base: position 37,623 of record JAQPPZ010015830.1, read on the forward strand.
TATTGTTGGAAATATTTAAGCTATATTTTGAGAACAAATTGAGCATTCATAGTTTGAATAAATTTGTGAAACTTTTGAGAATGTGTTATGAGAAGTTTTGAGCATGTGTTATGAGTTGTTATAAGCATGTGGTAGAGCAGGTTTGAGACAGTCTTGTGAGAAGGTTTGAGATAGTCTTGTGAGCAGGTTTGAGACAATCTTGTGAGTAGGTTTGAGACAATCTTGTGAGCAGGTTTGAGGTAGAATTGTGAGTAGGAATTAGATAGATCAATACAGGAATTTGAGCAGATCAGAGGTAAGAAAAAATTTAATTAGAGCAATGATCATATTTGATCAGATTTGAGTAGAGGTGAGAACTGGATTTGAAAGACAACTAGAGCAAAGGGGATAGAGTTATCCTATAGAGAGAGATCCACAAACCAGAGCATAGGGTATTGGTGTCTCCTTTGGATAGAGGCCCATAAATATTATAATAGGGATTTGGTTCCCAAGATATTCATTGAGAAAAATTATAAGAAATATTTTCTCCGTGGACACAACCCACATTGGGTGAACCACGCTAAATCATGTCTCTCATGTGTGTGATGATGTGTGCTTTATTTATTGCTTTGATATTATTGCTATTATTATTTGGGTTGAAAAGTAAAAAGTTTTATCTTATACTATTCACCCCCCTCTCAGTATAAGCTTATGTTATTCAATTGAAATCATAGCGGGCTCCTTCATAAAAAACCTAAGAACTTGAAGGAAGATACAAAAAGAACATACATGACCACAAAAAATGGAGAAGAAGCTATGATCAACATGAAAGAGGAACTTATTACTGCTCTTAGAAGGTTGGAAATAGTTAGAAAGAAGAATTTAAGTTTGAAGGCTCAAATTCAAGAGGATGAGGAAGCAAAGGTGAAATTTCTACAAAATCTCATAGACCTAAAGCTAAAAGTTGAAGAGGCAAGGAAAATTGAAAATGATATGGCAGATTAGTTAAAGGCAAAAGAGTTAGAATGTGAATGGTTGGAATCTGAAATTGTCTCCCTAATAAAGGGAGTTGAAAAGTCTAAATATAAGTTACAACAAGATATAAAGTTAGGGAAACAGAAAGAGGAATCAAACTCCAAAGAAACAAAGGTATCAAATAAAGAAGAGCCCATGACCTATGCTAATGTATTGAAAGGCAAAAGCATCAAGAAGGAAGAAAAGAGAAGTTTCATGGACAAAATTCAATTACAGAAATGAGAAAGGAAGGATAATGCAACCACATCATTCAAGGCAATCTAACAAGTTACAAAATTTCTTCCATGGCTCCTGTTTTTCATGTAACAAATACGGTCATAGAGCTGTACATTGCATGGTCTGTGTGAGAAGGGTTTTTGATAATATAATTTAAAATCTGTAATTTAAACCTTTTGGAAGGAGAAATAAGGTATGAAAATGGTTTTTGATATTATAATTTAAAATCTGTTTAGAAGGAGAAATAAGGTGTGATAAGGATTTTCATTGTATGATTGTATGAAGTGTCTTATAGTAAAATTATTTGTGTGTAATTTTTGCATGGTGAAGGAAAATTAAATGGTTTTTATTCTTCAATTAAGAGCCTTGTTTTGAGAAAATAAAAAGAGGATAATTCTGTGCAAACTTTTGAGTAAAGGTTATTGTGTTTGATTTGAAAAGAATATTGGCTAACTTCTTAAAGTGGCAAAAAGGGAATTATTTTGGAACAGGTTTTGAAGGTATTTTTCATCAAAGCAAAGTGAGAGGTATGTTGACATTATTACTTCTCTAAAGTAGTTGGTTGAGAAAATAGTTTAGAATTATAAGGTGGAGATAAAAGGGTTGATTAGTGTGTATTGTTTTTTTTTTTTGTATTTACATGGTGGAATCGATAGCCACCACGAATCCAGGCAGGCTATCCAGATTTTATGGCCGCCATAGTATTCTGCGTTGTTCGCCTCGAAAGCTACCACACAGATCTTTGTGTAGTCCGCCCATATAACCACCATGCCACAATCATTTTAAACCTTTTACTTCACTGAAAGCACCAGGAAAGGGACAAGAATTCAGTCCGACGAGGCCCGAGATTTGAACCTTGGACCTCCACCCCCTTATGGGGTTTGGATGAACCAATTGGTCTACACCTCGACCTTATTAGTGTGTATTGTTGGAAATATTTGAGCCATATTTTGATAACAAAGTGAACATTCATTTTTTGAATAAATTTGTGAAACTTTTGACCATGTGTTATGAGCACTTTTGAGCATGTGTTACGAGCAATTTTGAGCATGTGTTATGGGCCATTATGAGCATGTGGTAGAGCAGTTTTGAGACAGTCTTATGAGAAATTTTGAGACAGTATTGTGAGTAGGTTTGAGATAGTCTTGTGAGCAAGTTTGATACAATATTGTGAGTAGGTTTGAGGCAGACTTGTGAGAAGGCATGAGACAAATCAATATAGGCATTTGAATATATCAGAGGCAAAAAAAATTTATCAGAGCAATGATCATATTTGATCAAAGTTGAGAAGATATGAGAACTGGATTTGGAAGCCACCTAGAGCAAATGGAATAGAGTTCTCCTATGGAGAGAGATACACAAACCATAGAATAGGGGATTGGTGTCTACTTTGGAAAAAGGTCCATAAAAATTGTAATAGGAATTTGGTTCCCAAGAGATTCATTGAGAAAAATTTATAAGAAATATTTTCTCCGTGGATGTAAACCACATTATATGAACCATGTTAAATCATGTATCTCATGTGTGTGATGATGTATGCTTTATTTACTACTTTGATATTATTGTTTTTATCATTTGGGTTGAAAAGTAAAAAGTTTTATCTTATACTATTCACCCCCCTCTTAGTATAATCTTATGTTCTTCAGGATTACCTTGGTAAAATTAGTCCTTCAAGCTTTAACTATTTATGTTTTTACTATGTTCAATATCCCAAAGGTAGTTCTTTGAGAATTAGATAAAATCAATATTCAATTCCTTTGGAATGGTACTAAGGAGAATAGAAAATGGGCCTTGGTGAAATGGGATACTTTATGCCTTCCCAAGAATGAAGGGGGGATTAGGATTTTGGTCTACTATTAATAATAATAAGGCTTCAACTACTAAACTATATTGGAGGATTTTGCATAATCCCAATGCTCTTTGGACCAAGAATCTTCGTGCTAAATATGCTGAGAAAACAAAATTCTTTAAGATATTGTTCACTATAAATTGCCTACCAAAGGTTATCCCATTTTAGTGGTTCTTAAGATTGGTAAGGATTTGATTAATAAAAAGTTATTTTGGATCATTCATAATGGTCAATAGGATTTTTTTTGGACAAATTCTTGGGATGGTCACCAGCCTTTGATAACTTGGTTTCCTGATTGGAGGCCTTGGATGGAGGAGCTTCATTGAGCTAACATGATAAATATACCTAATTATTATCGATACCATATTGGTAATTTAGAGGTTGGTAGATATTTGATCCTTGTTGAGGATTGGCCTATTCAAATGCTAGAAATGCTAAGAAAAGACATCCAAATTATCCTTCATATGAAATATCTCTCTTGGTCCCATGATAAATACTATTTTGGATGGAACAACACTACTAAGGGTGAGTATTCAGTTGCTCAAGGTTATTTGATATTATGCCATAATAATACCAACCAATAATATGATATATTTATTCGTTTGTGGGTTCAAAATATCTAGCCTAAGGTGAGGTTATTTACATGGATTTTATTGCATCGTAAGGTGCTTACTGGTGAGTAACTTATAAAACATGGTTTTTATGGCCCTTTTAGATACAAAATGTGTGGAGAGAATGTGGAAACTCTCAACCATATTTTTATTGAGTGTAACTTAGCCTCTAAGCTATGGAGGAAAATAACCATATTTCTTGGCTTATTGTGGTCCTTTTTTTTTTTTGAAAAACTTTGGAGGGATTGGCCTAATCAGGAGGGTGTTGATCATTTTATTAGACAACTAGTTTGGATGGGTTCTACCATTCTATCTTGGAATATATAGAAGGAAATAAACAATCAGATTTTCAATTAAGAAAGGAAGGACTATTTGGAAAAGTACCATTGCCAACTTAGTTGAATATTTCCAATAGATCCTTAATCACCCCCAGAACTTCCATAAAATATGGGATCAAGTGATTCAAATATTGAAGATTAACTCTTCTAAGGGCAACTAGATTAAAGAGAATATGAGTAATCAAAATATGGATAGAATAAGGAATTGGTAACCTCATCCTAAGGATTTTGTAAAATTCAATATCGATAGAGCCTCGAGGGAGAACCCTAGAAAAGCTACTGTAGGAGGAATTGGTAGACTTTCAGATGGTTCCCTATTTTTCACTTTTGCTAATAATTTGGGCATCCTTTCCAATAACCTTGTTGAGAGGTATGGTATCATTAGATGCCTTCGAGAGGTTGCTAAGATCAGATGGAAATAGGTGCTAGTTGAATTTGAATCTCAAGTCATGATTAATTTATTGAAGACTCCTAAGAATTATAAGGCTGATTGGAGAATAAAAATAATTATTGATAAGATTCAGTTAATCCAGATGGGCTTTTTGAAATTTGAATACAATAACATGGTAAGAGAACAAAATAGGAGTGTTGATGCTTTAGCTAATTGGAAATTGGACAAAGATGATCTTACTTACTACGATCATCCTCCTAGATGGTTGGATTCACAAATAAGGGAAGCTCTTCTTTCTATAATTTCTATGAATGGCTCCAATACTAGAGGTACCTAGTTCCTTTTTACTTTATTTTTGCTTCTCTTTGGTTAAGTGAAGGTATCTTAGTTCCCTTGCTTAGACTGATCATTCTTATAATTCCTTTGTTGAATCTTGCATGAAAAGCTTATTGGCCTAGAAAGGCCATAGTTGTATTCTATTTTTTCCTTATTTTTAGTTTTTCAGTGTGTGTTGTTTTGTATTTTTTGTGCTCTATTTTGTTTTTGTGCTTTTTTTGTATTGTTTTTGGTGTTTTTTATGTTTTGTGTTTTTTTTGTGTGTTGTTTTTATGTTTTTTATTATTTTTGTTTTTTTTGGTTGTTTTGGTTATTGTTGTGTTTGTTTGTGTTTTTTTTTTATATTGTTTTAGGCATGCTCTTTGAGTGTGCTAAAGGGGGTATGCCAGGTGCAAGCGTTGAGCAATTTTGGTAGAATAGATACCCTTATCTCCTTGGGATGTAGCTGAAAGTGGCATCCTATTTAGGGTGTTTTCCACAAATAATACACCACAAAATATTATATGCTTCTAATTATACCTCTAATACGCTTAGAAGGCTTCTAAAATGATTTAGTGTGCCACTAAATGATGCTAAAATGTCACTCTCATAAGATTTTACTTAGGATTTGTGCCTTAAATTTTACCTCTATACAAACTGTTGAGTAATATAATCTTATTAGAAAATGAATTACTTGCTTTTGCAAGCAAAGTGCTATTTGTTCCTAGTGGTTTTCTCCCTAGATACAATAAATCCACTTTGCAACCAAATTGCTTTCAAGCCAATTGACACCCTTTATAAGCGAATCAATCCTAATCCAATTGATACCTATGTTGGTTAGGCAAATCTTAGGGGGTTTTAAAGCATCTATTATCTAATATTCTTCTTTCATGCTACTTCAAAATATAAATACCAAGAAAGTGTCAAGGAACTACATTTATCGCAACTTCATGGGGTATCGAGGTCAATTGGAATGAGATATTATATCCTACCTTTATTTTTGGGTAATAGTCTACAAAATTGGGACTTCTATGGTAATAATATCAATTTTTTTTCTTATCCAGGCTGTGACAACAATCCTAGTAACTTATACCATTCTTTGTTCCTTGGAAACTATATCAAGGCAAGGTATTCTGCTTTCCCATAACATCTCTAGAAGAGTTTTCTAATAGTTTCCTCTATTTTCCAATTAGCTCATGTTGATTGGCATATATAGGATCCAAATTCTTGTAGGTTTTTACTGCATCTCTCTGGTTGGATTGATCTTTTTCCTCTTTAAACATAGTGTCGATAATGTCATCATCAAGGACCTTCATTTGCTAGTCAAATATATCAGGCATCCATGCAACAACTAACCCTTGAATTTCTTTAGCTATCTCTTGTGCTTGGGTCTTTATAAATGCTAGGCTGTCTTTGTAAGCTTAGATATTTCTTTAAGCATCTAGGATCTTCTTAAATTTTCTAACTAGGTCCTTTTTGTCCATCCCAAGTTGTTGTGATTATAATGTCATCATGGAGGAGAGAAATTTAAGGATATTTTAGTATTCACCCCTTATAGGTAGTTGTTCTTCCACTTGCTCAATTATTTCTATTATATTTTCTAGTATTTATTCTATAAAGGAGATAAACCAAAAGTATTCATAATAATTATTTACTTTATTTTTTATCTTGTCCTATAGGGACTTGACATGTTAGATGTTATGTGCCATATTAGATCTATAGTTGTCTCAACATGTCTTGAAGTTGTTAACTTTTGTAATATTTTGATTTTTCTCATTTAGGGCCTCTTAGGGTTGTTCTATCTAATTCTACCCTTTCATGAGTTATCCTTGGAAGTCTTCTACTTGATGCTAGTTTCTCTTAGTCTTAACAAGTCAATAGTTGAGGTCCTCGACCTACTTCTTTAGCTATTGTTTTTCTAAAATATCCCATATCAAAGCCTTGTTCTCTTTTTGGAGTTGATTCCTTTGTGTTGTCAACTATGCCACTTTTAATTTGAACTTCTTGTTCCTTCTTTGGATTGCTAGTTGTGCTAAGTGTGAACTAGTTTGCAAGTTTGACCATTTGGTATGGGTCCATTCTATTTATATCTAGCTCAGATGCTTTTGCAATCAAATAAAAAAGAATAATCACCACTTTGGAGGGGTCAAATTATATAGCCTTTATTATATTGATCTTGTCCCCTCCTCAGTTGTGATTGCATAAGGATTGATACATTAGAGATATTTTCCTTGACTCACTTATATTACATTTTATGTATTTTCTTTAGCAACAAGTATATTAAACACCTTTATGATATTTATTTCCTAAATCTCACATAACATTTTCCATGTGGAGGCCATGCTTGGTCTAGCAATTGTGATGGGGTGAGGGGGTGCTCCTACAAACTCAACCCCTTGAACTAGGAGGTGAACATCATTGTATGTATTAGGCACTATCTAGCTTAATATTTTAGGCAATATGGATGTGTATAAGTGGAAGGTGAAGCAAGTGTAGTGAATTATGTCATAATGAAGCAAAATAGAGTGGAAATAGGAGTGTATAATGATGCTATCTATACTAGTAAGTTAGCTAGTAGTAACATTGTTGGTGAGGGTATAACTAATGGTGTTAATATGGCATATGGAACCAAGGGTTTCATAGTGGACACTTGGATAGTAGGTGATGGAAACAAAATGATAGACATGGTCCTAACTATGATAGAGACTATTAGAGGTAGGGTGCCTCTAGGAGAACCATGCGCTACATTGGTGGAGGGAAAGATAATTGTAGCAAAATAATAAGTAGGGAGAGAAGAAGAAGCAAGAATAGAATAAGAACATATAAATAGATAAGAAGAAATGCATGGTGGAATTGAAGTGAAGGTGGTTGGAGTATTAGCCATGATGTTGGCTATTTACAACTTGGGAGGAGAGTCCACTTGAAGGATTTCCTCTCCTCAAGTGGGATTATCTAATATTTTTGTTCATGTGTTACCACAACCTTTCTAAACATTGATCCATATATTTCAAATCCCTTTTACCTCTTAATTATAGTTTGCCTTACCACCAAACTGACAATTTCTAGCATCATGAATGTAATAGAGATGGTAATCTTAGATATTGATTTCTTCTTTGGCCTTTGAGAACTTGATGCGTTGACCATTGTCTCATTGATGGTCTTAGCCCTTTTTATAGCTTTGGTTTTTCTTCTATACTATATGGAAGAGAAATCATCATCAAATGGGTCATATTTTATTGGCCTCGTTAGTGTGCCTATTTCATATCTCATCATCTATCATGCTAGGATCTTCTTGTATATATATCCTAATTTTATTAGTGCCTCCACCTTTTTATAGTTCATTATTATGTCAATATCAAACTCATCCTTCCCCATGGTGCAGAAGGCATGCTACTCTGATGAGTTACTTTATCAACTTTAGATTTCATTTTTGTATCCATGGTTACTTCCACAAGTGGCAAGGGTCAAATATTCTCTAGGGTTTGCATTATTTTGGATGTTATATCCCTTCTCATGAGTGAAGATATCAAAATTATTATTTATATATTTTCAAAGGTTCCTCATAAATCATAAGATCAATGATCTCTTAATTATTCTACTCCCATTTCTCTTACCGTCACCTCTACTACTTAGTGGAACCTATGTAGTTTTTGTGTTATTTTTATGATTGAATACTTGAGTAGTTACAAGGTGGTTTATTTCTACCCCTTATAATACTTCAAGTCCACAAAATCAAGTTGCTACACATACTCAAGATTCAACATGTATTTAGGTACATGTGCACACAACTCAAAAGGAATGGATGAAAAGCCATAGAGGTAGATGAAGGATCAAGTCCTCTTTAAATAGAAGTTTTGGTTTGGTCATTCCCCTAATTTCATCAGCTACCATGATTCATCTAAAATCCTCAATAATCTATCCTTGAAATTTTCCATGATCACTTCATACATCTCATCATACAAGTGATAGTAAGTCTTGCTCGCTTCCTAGTAGGGTACTTCTATGTAGTCGACTACTAAGAGGGGTTTACCATTTTTTATTACTTGGTCTAGATGGAGGGTTGGAATATAATGTTTATTTTAGTATAAAATGAGCCAAACCAAGTAGGATATTTAATTGATCTTCCTTTCTTCCTTTAATAGATTCAATTGACTATCTATCTAATATACAATATATTAGGTATAATAAATCATCTATGAATGACTAGGGTAGGTCTAAATAATGATACATAGGTAAATATGCTCTTAATAGAATTTTAGGTCACTCCTCTCTCCCAAGACTATGATAATTGTTGACAATAACATCTATACATCCTCCTTGAAGATCTATAACTCCAATAGAATGCTAAAGCTAGTTAAAAAGTTTAATTTTCTAGGTACAAGATTAAGACATCCCATTAGTAGATGCTTGTGCATTGATAGTAGAAATATTTTTATATACTTGAGTTAGAAGACACCCATATGGCTAGGTCATCTATCACCTTGTTCATCTTCCTTATATCTTTATATTGTATATAGAATAACTCGTTGCTCCTCTAAGAGAGTTTGAACCTTCTCCTTGAGGGGTCATATCTCTAGACACATGCCTCCATTAGTTTGAGGTAACTCCATACTTGTGGCACCAATATCATTTCCATCCTTAATATCCATATACAATTTATACTCCATGAACCAGTCTAAGGCCCCAAGTTGAACCTCCCTAGGGATTTCTTTCTAACTTTCCCAATTGGATGTGTATAATTTACCTCTTCAATCCTATGGTTTGAATGATCATATATCTCCTTATATATCTTAGTGGGAGGGTAGCTATATATCTTTCTCTTACCCCTCTATTTTATTGTCTTACCTTCTAATGGTTCTACTTCCTCTAGTAGGATTGACATGGGTGAAAATGAAATAAATGTATGTAGGGTAGCAATAATGAAAGGATGTGAAGTGAGATGTGATTCAAGTAAATATGGAATGATAGATTAAAATTGGTAACCATGATGGTTGAGGATGGAACATGGATAAAAATGGAGATGACAATGAAATATTAGAAGAAATATAAAAATTTGCTAAGTCCTAGAAAACAAAGCAATTAAATAGCAATTTGGAGTGATTTGCTTATGTTTATGAGGATGTTTAGGAAATTTTGACCAGTGGAGTTATTTATTACAATTGCAAGTGATTCACTTACTAAAGCTAGTGATTCACTCATCCAAAGCACTTGGAAAAATTTTGGATAATGCAAGCAATTCACTCACTAACTTGAGTATTTCATTTTTCTAGAGGAGGACTTGGTATTTATTATAGACAAAGGCTTGATGAATGGTGTGGTTCACTTAGTATATGGATTACCTTGGTTTGGGTCCTGAGGTCATGGGTTTTGAGCAATTTTATCTATGCAATCATATTTTTGTTAAAGCGACTCATTTTGAGGCTAATGGAGCAGGGAGCATTATTGAGGCTCTACTTGATCGACCAAAGTTTCGATTAGTTCACTTAGATTTGTGAGAGATGGGTATATTTGGAAGTGAATAACTTTTTCTCTACTCAACTATAGCTTGGGATGCATAAATGGGAATGTCTTTACACCATGTAGGGCTTCATAGCTCTCTTTTTATGTGGGTCATTGACCATGCTTGCTTGTGATTTGCATAAGCCTATTCAAATAGGGTGGTTGGTCCAAAAGGGTCCAATTTTTCTACTTAGGTGTTTGGCCCATGATGCATGCATTGAAAAGTGGGTTGATCACTAAAGCAAGTGACTTTCTCTCTTTTCACTTAAGCATTTTTTCTTAACATCACAATGCATAAGGAGGTGTTATTATGTGCTAATATAATATAAGGTTAAAAGGAGAAGGAACAAAAGATATGCTGACTAGAAAATTTATAAGGGGAATGATTGAGGTAATATTTTGAGAAGGATAAGATAATTTACCAAATAATAATATCTAAAAGGAAAATGTATATAGTTATTTACAAATTATTTTGGATGTAATTCTTGTTGATATAGTAGGTGGAGGTGCTACTTCATAAAAATTGGTAACATCCTTCCATCCATGATAGCAATTTTATAGGCATTTGGGCTCACAATATTTCGAATTTGATAGGGCCTGCTCCACATGGAGTCAAATATTTGGTGTTATCCTAGTATTTTCGAGTCTTCATCCCATTTGAATACAATATATCCTTCTTTGTAGTCCATCTATGTGGTTTGCTTGTTGAACCATATTTTGATAACCTTGTGGTGTTGCACTATACTCTTAAAAACATTTTTACTTTCTTTATCTAGGCCAACAATGTATTTAACCTTACATGGGTTTGATGTTAGCATATTTAAATTTAAGCTATTGAAACATTTATAGATAATGGATATCCAAACTAACTCATAGCATGAATTCCTTTTCATAGACTAACTTATATAAGGAGGATCTTGTGGATGCTTTTAGCATCAATAATATTTCCCATAGTGATTACGCATCTTGGTATGGCATTCCCTTGGCATTTGGAAATGTTTCTCTTTAGTATCCTCATGATTCGTCCAACACATTACCCTAGGGATAGTAATCAAAATATGTCTTAAGAAAGAACCTGTATTCAAGGGTAAACTTCTTCACCTTGATACCCTTGAAGTGGGTAGCAATATTTGTGACTATGGTAGCTAGAGCCCCAAATTTGGTGTTAATATTTTCTAATGGATGCTTATCTCTTGATTAGCCAGTTTTGTTGGGACTACTTCAATCCACTAGTAAATTAATCTATAGCAACGCGGATCCATTCGTGACATACACTTGATAATGGATTGATTTTTCATACAAAGTATAGGTCCCATTATTTTAATGGTTCACCCATGATGATGGGTTTCAAGATATTGCTGCTTTTATATTATTTCCTTTAAACATGTAGCAAAATCTAATTTTTTTAACCCATTGATAGCAATTGGTAAGTATTATAGGGTAGTAATAACCAAGCCTTAGGAATTTATGGGCTGTAGTGAGTGTAGAGTAATGTCATCCTTCATCATAGTATTTTTTGATTAGGGTCTATCTTATTTTTTCCATGCTATTGGTAAATATGCCTAATGATCTCATAGGTAAAAATTCGTAGGATCAAATAATAACATTCACATTAACTCACTCCATAATAACATTCATATTTCATAAAATAACAAACTTTATTGATCAACTTTGATATACAATAATCTATTCAAAAACCATTTGCTTACATATCATGGAGCTTTGTCTCCAATATATAATAATACTCATGACTTTTTCTCTCCTCTAACTCATGGGAGATGTAACCTTTCACATGCCTCACATTATGATAAAGACTCTCATGATTACATAACCTCCTACTTCACATCTTGACACATCTCATATGACTTTTCACTTTCACACTTGACACCTATAACTTATGACTCTTCACTTGCACACTTGAATCCTTGCATACTCATAACTCACACTTGTACACCTCACACTTGCACACTTGATACCTCTCATAACACATAAACACTATTTACATCTTGACATATAATTTTGACACACACTCCAAATATATATTTACAATAGTACTCCATGGTACTTAATGGTACTCAATGGTACCAAATAATGTAATATTGCATGTAATATTGCTAAAACCCCTCATATTACATTATTTAGTATGAAGAATTTTAGTCTTTAATCTTCAATTCTTGTTTCACTTTATTTGGCTTGTTGCTCTATGCTTATTTTTCTTGGTTTTGGTATTTTCTTAAATTTATTTGAATTATTTCTTGCTCTTATTACATTTCTCAACAAATCATCACAATAATATGATTCATATTCTTCAATATTGTTTCCACTACTATTTAATTTGTTATCAAATGTAGAATGTAAAGATTCACTATTTTTGCATTCATTGTCAATTGATTTCTTATCATGATTCTTGTTGTCATTTGATGACTTCATATATTTTGTATAATTTTTTTTAACGTTCAAGTCTTTTTTGACCTCAATTTCTTGTTCAGAGTATTTGACTTTTGACAATTCTTTTTCCTTTTTATGAACTTGAACTTCTAAAGACAATAATGCCACATATGTTATTTTCCCTATACAAATAGATATTATAATGGTATTTTTTGGAGTCTTCACTTGCTTCAGTCAATTTTGTGCTTAAATAATATTCAAATGTTATAAATTATTCATTTTTATATTTTTTGAAATTATTTATATAACCCTCTTTAATTTTACATCTTATTGTTTTCTTCTTCTTCTTCTATCATACTTCATGTGCAATATTTAAACTTTTCCAAAATTTATTCACTATATTTTAATTATGCATTTTGAATAATTTATTCCAAGATAATTTTCCATAAATCAATTTCACTTCAATTATATCTCAATTATTCTCAACAATTTTAATTCAATTTCTCTTCTATCAATCACAATTGATTTCAATAATTCATTTTTTCTCTTCTTATAACTCCTAAATTTTAATAATGACCAAGATGGATAGGGCCTCCAACTGCTTCTTTGCATACATCTCCAAATACCTAATACCTCCACCCTTGATGCTCACATCCCTCCATCCATCCCCAAAAAATTACCTCATATCATACTCCCTATTATGCCCAAATTGGAGATGCAACCCCTCCATAAGCACACGAAAGATGCGATATGCATCCTCTAGTGTCACCATCATATCTCCTATCAGTAGTTGGAATATTCCCCTATTCGAATCCCACATCTAAACCAAGGCAAAGATATACCCTCATCGGCCCTCACCACCTCAATGCAGGAACACCCTATCAATACCACCCACTCTAGCCAATCCTAGTCAGCCTTATGGAGTGCCTTTATCACCCTTGGTATGATAGGTGTGAAAATATGTTGAGCCTCTAAGATTCTTAACTACAACACAAGCATAAACACAAACGCACATTACCATCACATTCATAGCAAAACAAACATCGCATAATATAAATAAAAGAGCTAAGGGAACGTACCTCAACCACATGTGCCTCAAATACTGCTACCACATATACACCCTACATTACCATCACCACACTCCTTCACACTCCTTCACTCACTCACTTACTCCTCTTTAGATGCTGATTCTTGAACTCTTGAATGCAAGAATGAATCAGATTTTGTATCTACAACACTTTATAGATGATTTTGGTGTGCTAAAATAACCCAGGGCATTTGCCTAGCATATTCAAATGTTGCCTTGCATCGGACATGTAGTAGATGCTCTCCCACATTTGTGCATGATGTGGATGTTGGTCGATGTTTGGCTCCATAATGTTGCATAAAGACTCAAAGGACCTAAAATTGTAGCAACACCCCATAAAATCACCTCAAATTCCACCCTTGCATCTATTACATCATTCCATTATGTTTTGTGATGATATGGATCAATTTCAATGCTTCATTTTTTATTATGATAAAAAATTCATGAAAATACCAAAATCGCATACAAAAAACCTCAAGATGGTCCAAAATTTCACAAAACTACCACATTTACTCTTCTAAATGTTCATCACATTGTTCCATCATATTTTATGATAATATGGATTGATTTAGGTGTTTAATTCTTGATTACGACCCAAAAGTTGTAAAAATACCTTAAATTGCTTCAAAATATCTCAAATCAATTCCAAATTTCACAAAATCATCAAATTCCCTATCAATCATTGCATTATTCACATTCATGATGCCATTAATATTCACATTCATTTACATTATTCATATCATCCATAATTCATTGCATTTTCTCTCAACACTATCAAAGTCACTTCCACTATTAAGGAAACCTCATATCTAGTGGTTTACCCTATTCTCATGGTGATTGTAATGATAGGTTATCCATGCAACTCAGTAGGATGGGTAGATCAGACATTCATTTACATTATTCATATCATCCAATCAAAATCCCCATTTTATGTTGGGATAAAAGCATAAATTAATAATTGCACTCTTCATAATTAGTACACCATTCACAAGCACTACATCATTCATATTCCTTTACATTATTCATATCATCCATGCGAACATTGTATCTAGTGGTTTACTCTATTCCCCTGGTGGTTGCAATGATTGGTTATCCTTGCAATTCAGTAGGATGGGTAGATCACCATAAGGATGCTTGTCCATATCATCATCCAACATCCTCTTGTTCAAAAACATCTTGCTGGTCCCTCATTTTTTGACTAAAACTATGTTCAAACTAATTTGCTCAAAATATTTCATTGATGCCCTTTTTCGTGGGGTCACAAACATGAATACATTTGACTACATCATTCATTTTTCAGGAATTATGAACAATCACTAGGGATAGCAAAAGCCTAGGATGATTGGTTCCTACTACATCTTCATGATTTTGCATTTTAATGATGCCAAAAAGGTATATTTATCAACAACACAACATCACCCCAAACTTAGGGCAACCAAATTTGATTTTTATTTCCCACATTGGGATACATCATTCATATTTACATTATTTATATCATCCATATTTCCAAAAAAACCCTTTTTATATTGGGGCATAAACAAAATCAATCATTCACATTCATTTACATCATCCACATTTTCAAAAACCCCTTTTCTATTGGGGCAAAAAAAAAATCACTCATTGCATCATCTACATTTTTTAAAATTCCCTTTTCTATTGGGGCAAAAGTATAATTATTCATTGCATCATTTACATCATTCATATCATCCATATTTAAAAAAAAAACCCTTTTTACTGGGCAAACACAGAATCAATCATTACACCACTCATAATCATTACATCATCCATAGTCATTTACATCATTCACATCACCCATAATTCTGTCAATTGGATCATGAGATTCATTCTTCACTCATTCACCAATTGAGGGGGTAAGCTACAACAACAATTTTTGTCTTCACGATCTTCTTGTGAAAAAAATAAAAGAAGTTACTTCACTAAACCAGGTGTCTCTTTTTTTTGTACCACATTGTGTTTCATGCAACACGATACAAAAAGGGGCATTTGTAGATACCAAATCCTAGCCACTTGTCATCCATGCATCCTCAAATCATAGCAATTCAATATATATATTTATATAGATAAATATAAATATTTTATATTTATATCTATATATTTAATAAATATATATGTGAATAAATCTCAGATGCCCATCATGACTTAATCATGACCATTCATTCATCATGATACGTCTCATTTGTTCAAGCTCAATCTCAACCCTTCATCATGTTTTAATCTTGGCCACCCATTGGTGTCATCAAAACCCTAACATGATCAAGGGCAAATTATAAAATATGATTCATTTTTGTGAATCAAGGTCCCAAAAATTAACATTTGAAGAGCATTGATCATTTGTCCACTCATAAACCCTAGCATTCTACTAACATATCCCATCTTCATTGTCACCCAAAAATCCTTATCACCATATCCACCATAAAAACTTCTATGAACCCTTATCTAAATCCATAGAGCATCCCTCATCACTCTCTAACGCTTTTGAACGTTCTCCAAACATTTTTAAGCATTCTTGGAATGTTGTAGAGTGTTCACAACTCCCCTCAAATGCTCTAAGACATTTTCGCTTTGCTAGTTTACAATTTATAAACCCTCAAACACTCGTAGGCATTTGTGCATCATCAGATCGAGGAAGCAGAGACATAGATCAAATAAATTAGGTATATTCTGACAAGGTAATAGGTATTATTGGTTTTCAAATTATATTTTTGTGCTTGTCTTATATTTTATCATTGCCACACCTAGGGTTTCTAGATTTGTTATTTAGAGGATCTCACACAGTGGAGCTCTCACATATACTACTATTCTCTTTTTGTTGTGATCTATTTGTAGGTATAGGAGACATTCCTTGATGTCTATTGCAACTAGAGTAGTCATGTAGGGATACGCAAGCCCACTCACAATTTGTTTGGAGTGAAAACAACCCAGAGACATCAAAAATTATTTTAAACAAGGGTTTCAAATACTCTAATTGTAAAATCATTTGTATCAACACAAGTTGCATTGTAATAGTGGAGATCAAGTCTCCCAGAATATTAACATAATATCTTTTCTTTATTGTGCAATATTTCCTGTGTTGGATCTATTATTGTTATCTTAGTGTTGCTTGTTTTCGCTTTATATATATTATTTACCACATCCTTAAACACTCCTTAAGCACCTTGCTTGAGGGTGACCACTTCTCATAATTTGTCATATATATATATATATATATATATATATATATATACTATCATAAAGCACCGCTTAACCACTTCAAGGTGATATACATAACCTGCCCCTCTTGCCCTCCACATATAGGGGCAAATAACCCAAAAAGAACAATCTCCCCTTAGCTAGGGGCATCAAGTCTAAAGGTAATTATATAAAATAGTCAAAACAATCAAATTATGAGCCTTTAAATAGGTCGACATTTATGTGCTAAATAGACCTTGTGCCTTACAATAGGCCAATTAAAATATATGCTTTAAAATAATCCATTTAAATTATGTATTCTTAAATAAGTCAATCAAATTATGTTCTCTTAAATAAGCCTATCGAACAATCCAATTATGTGCTCTTCAATGAGTCAATCAAATTATGTGATTTTAAATAAGCCAACCAAGCATGTGCTTTTAAATAAGCCAACCAAAATATGTGGTCTTAAATGAGCCAATATACCTTGTAACTTTAAATAGGCTAATCAAATGTATGTTTCCTTAAAATAACCAATCAATCATGTGCCTTTAAATAGTCTAAATCAAAGCATATGAGTTTAAATAAATTGGATCAAATCATGTGCTCTTAAATGAGGAAATTAATTATGTGATATTAGATAATCCAACCAAATTATGTACTTTTAAACAGGTCAATCAAGATTGTGCTTTTAAAAAATCCAACCAAAATATGTGCTCTTCAATTATCCAACCAACCTTGTGCCTTTAAATAGGTTGATCAAAAGTATGTGTCCTTAAATAGACCAATCAATTTTATGTACTTTTAAATGAGATGCTCAAATATGTGCTTTTAAATAGAAAAATAAAGTATGTGCTTTTAAATAAGCCACTCAAATATATGCTTTTAAATAAGCCAATCAAGTATGCGTTAAAATATCCAACACATCATGTGTCTTTAAATAGACCTACCAATTTAACATATCTAATAGTACATTTTAGGTACCTCACCTAAAGGATGCTTAAGAAAAATAATAAGCAACTCATTTAAAGATACTCCAGACATGAGAGATAGTATTTTTAAAGAATGTCCCTTTCAAACTAAAGACATTGGGTTTACTTCAAAATAATCAAATATGATATCCAAGTGACCATCTATAGATAATTATGTGTCCTTAAATGGACCATTCAATTTTATATATCTTTAGATAGACCGATCAAATTATGTGTTCTTAAATGGACCAATCTATATAAATGTATTATAATTCTAATCAACATGTGTCCTTAAATGGAGCAAATTGTACATAAAGGAAGACAATGATGGATCCTTTGAGAAAAATAGCTTTATTGATCTATATAAAAAATAAAATCAATACATGTATATATAGTTCATGGAGTGAACTAGAATAGACAAATTTGTTGAGAATAATATTCAAGCCTTTATCCAATCCGAAATAGAAATAATATAATGCTAATAAATAGAGATTAAATCCTATCTAATACACACTAAACATAGCTTAGAAGACTCTTGTGAATCCTTGGCAGTTATTACACCAAACATGCTAAACTTGGTCTTTTGGTCAAACATTGACCATGACTTAATACTTTAGGACTTAGGGGAATGTCAAATATTCCAACATTCTCCCCCTTGATGTTGATGGGACTTCTTCCAAAAGTTCATCAACATCACAACATTGGAAGAAACTCAATCTTTTTCATCTCCTCTAGTTTTGTAACAAGAAATAAAAAATTGTAAAATTTTGTCTTGGGCACTCCTTCCACTTTTGGTGTGGGATCTCCTCCATTTTAGTTGTTTCTTCTTCCTACAAGTAAACGAGTTCCTAATTTTGATGAGATACTCCCCCTTCATCAAAATATTCTTCAAATGATGGCATTTCCAGAATACCACAATTATTGGTTCTCACTAAACAATCTAGCACATTTCTTTCATCATTCATTCTATGGTCTTCAAACCATATTTTAGCTCCTAATACTCCTCTTGAGTATGTACAATGCATCATCTTATGTAGATGGTTTTGCCATATTAAAATTTCACATACCTCTACATAGATATTCAAACAAAATATAGCTATGCAATAGCTAGTTATAAATACAACAACAAATTGTTGCTCCTCACACAATGTTTCACTCTTTACTATGGCTTTACATGATTCCTTCCAAGGAATTTTAAACACAAAATACAACCAACACATATCCATGGTTTTCATCATCATGTTGTCCATGTTCTTTGAAAATGAAATAAATTCATCCAATGATGTCTCTACAAGACAATCATCTCTCAATAATACCTTTTTAAGACATTCTCATCCTTAATTCAAATACATATTCACAAAAAACAAATAATTAATCACAAAAATATTACCTCCAATGTGATTAGATTTTGTGCTCCCCATAAAGCTATTTTGTGGCATATCTCCTTCATTGTATGTTGCTTCACTCTTCACTAAGAGTTCTCCTCATTTGTTCAATCCATGTTGGTGTGTTGAAACACCAATCATGCAAACAACCATACATTGTTGCTTTTTCAAGACAACTATTTTCCTTCAATGTAGACACTCCAAGTGAGTGATCTTCATTCATGAGTGATGTTTCCTTTGCCTTTAAAAAAATAAAATCAGCAATATCATTTTCATTTTCTATTTCTATCTCATTTTCTCTCTCACTTTCCACCTCCCAAATGA
Organism: Wollemia nobilis; assembly: GCA_028583015.1. Taxonomy (NCBI): domain Eukaryota; kingdom Viridiplantae; phylum Streptophyta; class Pinopsida; order Araucariales; family Araucariaceae; genus Wollemia; species Wollemia nobilis. The sequence continues at coordinate 57,200 of JAQPPZ010015830.1, forward strand.
GAAAATCATTTGTGCTATTTCCTTCACACAAATATTTTTCTTCTTTGAGATTCACAAAATCTCTCTTCACACAAACTTCTTGGGCTGATGAACAAGAAGTATCTCTATTTATCACATTCTTCTCCCCCTTTAGAGGAACTCTAACAATTTTATCTTCTCCTTGTAGGAGATCTTCATTTGCTCTGTCAAGAGAGCATACATCCATTCCAAGTGAATGGTCTTCATCATAAGTGAGCCAATGGTCTTCCATGAACATTGCTCCTCCATCATCATGCCAACACTTTTGGTTGGTCCCATTTTCCATGAGAATTTTAGGTGCATTATTCATAATACACTCTTCATTTATCTCCTTCATGAGACATTCTTCATTGCTTTTTCTTCTATCAGTGGCAAATCCTCTTCTTCCTCCTCTTCGTATTGAGGAATACACACGTCTTATTTTATTTTCAACACAAAATCATCAACATATGCTTTCTCCATGAGGTATTTTTCATCCATATACATGTCTGATAAACATGTTACATTTTCACCTTCTTCTCTCTTCTCTTCAGGAAGAATTCATCATGCATGCCTTCTTCATAATACATGTCTTCACATGTGCCTTCACAATAAGAGTCTTCAAAAATACCTTCAAAGAAATAAGGCTCCTCCTTCCTTGCTTTGGAGATTGCTACACATATCTCCTCCATAAGCATCTTGCAATGCTCTCCAAGCCATTTGGTTTGTTCTACATTTTGCAATGAGAGGGAAAGCTTTCTCTTTCATGCCTCTCCTCAAATCCATGAGAGCCAAGCAATTTTGATATTGCTGCTCTTTCTTCTTCAATCTTTTCTCCTCTCCTTCAAGAGAGCTCCAATTTGCAGGTTCTTCATATCCTTCTTCAATGATCTCCCAAAGTCCTTTTGCAATGAGCCAATGCTTCATTTTACTACTCCAGAAATAATAGTGGCACCCATAAAATTTGGGCAGCTCCAAGCCTTCAAACCTAATGTCCATAAAATTGTTCATCATGGTGTACGAAAAAATTATGCAACTATGGCAGATCAGAGGTCTCCACGGATTGGAGATCTCCTATTTTAACTGTTGTTCAATCTTCTTCCTCCTAATAGCTCTGAAGCAACGATGCATGTCTCTTCAACGATGACTTTGAAACAACAGCTAAAATCATCCTCCGTTCATTGTATTAACTTTCACATGGAGTTGAGTGCTATTTCAGTTTCAACAATCAGCTAACAAATTTCAACAGTCTTCTAATTGTTGTATCCTTCTAATCTTGAATGCTGTGCAGTCTCGTATTGATGCCCAATTTGTATCTTCAATGATTCGCAGGTTCCTTCCACCTGTTAATAATCCTTTATTTCAACCTTGCTCCTCCCGTGCTTGTAATGGCTCCGATGAGTGTGACTTTCAATCACTCTACTACACATCTAGATACAGTGACATTTCTCAACAATGGTCCTGCGAGATGAAAACTCCTTTCTGTTGAAGCTTTCGCATGTGTCTCCTCTGCTGTCTCCAATATGGATTCCTCTAATGGCTATTAGAACAAAGCTGGATTCGTGCTGGCTAGGATTCGAAAACACAACTTTTTCGAGGCAATGTTTTGAGTGCTGGGAAAATTTCCTACTTGAGGCTGCAACTTATGTGGTCACTATAATTTTGAGCTGTAACACGCTCATCAATTGTCAGATCTACCTCCAAATGAAGGTGAAGGTTTTTACAGAACTCCACACCTTAGCTCATCGTGTAAATTTTTGTTTGCAAATGCTTTGGCAACGATCTCAGTCGTGAAACAATTGCCAATGCTGTACAATGACCAATTTTTTTTTTATGCATCGTCACCCAAACACATACTTCACCGCGAGCCTCGGGATCAGTCTACCTGCAATTGATCTACGACAATTTTAAAATAAAAAAACAAAATAATGTTTTCTTTGGCCGCGCTCGTTCTCCATTACACCTATCCCAGAAATCATCTGCAATTGATCTTTAGCACTCTGGTGATGTAGTTCGGTTGCATTTATCTGGGTGATCATCTGTAAAATTATGTCTTGAATCCAATTGATCAAATCAAAGCGCCTATAGATTTTCGTAATTTTCTTCCTATATATGCCTTTTTTCACTCAGATTAGGAGTGAAATCACCAATGTTCACAATCCAGGTGCTACACAGGTCACGTCAGGTCTCGATCTCGATCTATGGGTCTAGATCTGTTCACACTAGCGGCCAACAACTATGAGTCGAGTCACTGTAAAACAATCTACAGATCTATGACCTTGGAAATAATGCCCAACTGGCTGTCCGTTAGGTCCAGTTTGTTTGTCTTAGATTTGAACTGTCAGATCGGTAGTCTGTTAGGATCATGCTGACAGAATGATGTCCAAGTGCTATCCTAAGTACAGTGTAAAGTCCTCCCACTGTGGTCGCAAGGGATTGCACACGGATCCAGAGCATCTATCTGCCTCCAACCAACGCCAGGTTCAGGATCCACGTCAATCAAAGGAGCGAATCCTACTCTCGGGCTATGAGTGAGCCCAGAGTACCTTCGGCGGCTGTGATACCAAAATGAGAACAATAGCTTTATTGATCTATATAGAAAATAAAATAAGTACATGTATATATAGTTCATGGAGTGAATTAGAATAAACAAATTTGTTGAGAATAATATTCTCAAGCCGAACTAGAAACAATCTAATGCTAATAAATAGAGATTAAATCTTATCTAATACACACTAAACATAGTTTAGAAGACTTCTGCGAATCCCTGGCAGTTATTACCTCAAACATGCTAAACTTAGTCTTTTGGTCAAATATTGACCATGACTTAATACTTTAGGACTTAGGAAATGTCAAATATTCCAACATCCTTAAATAGAGTAATCTATAAATATAATCAAAACACATCTTTAATTAGACTAGTCCATTATGTATCCTTAAATAGACCAATTTATATATACAAGCACCATAAAACATTTTCTTAAATGGGCTGACTTGTACATAAATGGAGCAAAAATATATCCTTAAATGGACCAATCTGTATATATTATATCATAAGTCTAATAGACACATGTTCTTGAATGGACCAACCTATGCATAACTGAAATCTACCATATGTCCTTAAATGGACCAATTTGTACATAAAGTAAGACAATGGTGTCCTTAAATGGACCAATTTGTATATAAATACAATAAAAATATGTTTTAAATAGACCAATGTATTGCATATCCTTAAATGGACCAATATGTATATACAAGCAAAGTGTTTCCTAAAATGGACTGACTTGTACATAAATCAAACCAAAATGTGTCCTTAAATGGACCAACTTGTAAATAAACACAATCACAATGCTTCTTTATATAGGTTGATCAAATGCATCTCTAAATAAACCAATTAATTGTATGTCTTTAAATAGACCCATCAAACATGTGTCCTTAAATATATGAATATATCGATCTATGTCCTTAAATGGACTAACTTGTACATAATCACAATCAAAATTGTGTCCTTTAATGGGCTATTTTGTTATGTGCTTGATAAATTTTGGTACATTTTCTAATTATTTCTCATATCCTTTCATATTCTTTTTCATCTCTCTTTAAATACTCCTTTTCATCTCAAATGATCATTATTCTCCCTTATAAATCCAATCTTTGATAAATCAACATTGAATTTATCATTGTTCATGCCATCATCACTTGCCTTGTTCTTGTCATCCCCATGTTAATCAAATTTTCTCAAGGAAACTTAGATTACCCTATAAATTGCAAGGGGGGAACACATGGGGTAGGATAGTAGCTAATTATTCCCAAAATATAATCATTAACATCACTTCATGCAAATAATATTTGCATCCCTCATCACCCTTTGACACCAATGCAAAATTGGGACATCTATGTCAATTTTGACACATTTATTATACAACAACACATAAAAAATGAGGAGAATATAGACACCTAATTTTGGAACATTTCACCAACACTAAAGTTTATCAATTTCACCAATTAAACCTCATTCATCATCCTTCTCATCAACCAAACCAAATCCAACTCTCTCAGACTTAAAATTAGAATAGTTAGTGCTCTGAAAGTAATGTAATCTTTGGAGAATTAATTTCCATTGAAAACCTTCATAAAACTTTATAAAATTACCTCCATTAGAATGAGCACAAAAACATAAATCAATAAGTGTCTATACATATATATATATATATATATATATATGCATAATGATCAATACCTCTAGTTGTGAGAAAATAGCATGTAGGTAGAAAAAGTGTAAAAGTGTGGGCTTTGACCAAAAGTGCTAGTAGCGATTTTGCATCATGTGTAGCACTTTTGAACCTTTGACTATTTTTAAAATTTGACCCCAAAACAATCAAATTTTAATAGCACTATATTGAAAGAATAAGCACTGGTAGTGCTTTTTCTCTTCAATAAAATATTTTTCAAAATGGGAAAAATATCTATGGTGTGAGCCTTTAGCAAGTGGATTTCCTCTATGAGTCTCAGGCATGATCATACATGCCAATCCATAACTTTTGAGCCTATAGATTTGAGTTTTCCTACTTATCCCAAAGGTATCTTTGATTACCCTCTTCCCTCCAAGAATACCTCTCCAAAAATCTATAAATTGAGTTGATGGGATGGGCATCAAGCAAGCAATTCACAAGCATTCAAACTCTATGAAAATTCTAAGTCCTCTAATTTCTCTTACTCTCATATTACATTCACTCTCTCTTGCATTTTCAAGAATTTTCCATTAGCACTTGGGGCATGTAAAGCAAGGCATAGGGGCATCCAAACTAAGTGATCTCTTGTTGTTCCACCAGGTTTTGAGGAGAGCTTTAGCTATAGATGAAGCATCTATTTAACTTGCTTGTATTGCTTCAGTTATTTCTCTTTCTTCTATTAGTTTCTTTATCTTATATTATGCTTCTCTCTCATCCCTACTAATAGCATTTGTTGCATTTATAGCTATTGCTAACAAGTTTACTCTCTTCTCAATTAATTTTGTAACTATTTATGACACCTTAAGATCTTATATTCTTGTTTATCACAAGTTCATTATTCCATATTTGCCTTAATTTTTATGGTAGTTTACACTTGTTAATGAGATCCTTACTGATACCTTAATATATATACATTGCTAGCATTTTGTTTTCCTTATCTCATTTACGTTACACATTTGGTTTTAGTAGATCTTCTTCCCACCTCTCATTGCATCTAAAGATCACTTTGTTTTCTATTCTCTTTACATTTTATAGCACATTGGTTATTTTATGCTACTCACATTTTATCATATGTAGTCTCTAATTCTCGTTTTCATTTGCTGCAAGTATTTTTCTCTAACAATGATATTGTTCTTGCTAGTAACCATCTCACCTAGACAATCTTGTTAGATTTTATCTTTTGCATTAACTATCCTATTCATTACTCTAGTGGATTTATATTTATAATATACCTTCAAAATTAACATACACTATCCTTCCTTTTGATTGCACATTAGTATTAGTATTTTGTAACTTAAGCTAATCATTTTACACTTAATTTCATACCAAAACACATCACAATAAGACTTACAGTATAAGATTGTATCCCATATTAAAACACCTTGTAGTGAGTTTTTTTATCACAAAAATCCAGTGGTTTATAGTTGTAAGGATGATAACACTGAATATTTACAAAATTTTAATGTTTTTTCTCTCTTTCTATCATAGAATGAGAACGTTAAAACAACTTCAAAAGCGCTAGCAACACTATTGTTGGACTTCATAGTTTTTGTATAGGACATATGCTATTTTCATTTTCAAACAGTTAATATTTATATAATTTTTGTTTTTTTCTCTTTGTCAGTCATAGAACGAGAACACTAAACAACTACAAAATCGCTAGCAGCACTATTGTTGGAATTTTGTAATTTTGCATAGGAGATATGTTCTTTCCGTTTTTAGATGCTAATTCATTTTTAATATCCAAAATGGGGTCTGATAAGTTTGATTAAATAATTACCTTCCTCTCTATGATAAAATAGACCCCTAAACATAATATTATTTGTATTTTTGTTTGTTTTGTAGGTGTTGTCACAAAAGCCCTTGATTGAGGATGAAAGCACTAACAATGCTTCTAATGACGAGTAATACTTTTGCATAGAGATAAAAAATTGGGTAACACTACTCATGTATCCCTTTTGACAAAAAAATTTAGCTTAGATTTGTTGTTTAGATCTTTGTATTTGCATTCTATTGCTTGTTTCATATTAAATTTAATATAAGAAAAATTATTAAGTTTAGTTAGATTTACTTTTATCAAATTCCTTTAGACAAGGAATCAAAAGGGAATTTAAATGCAATTAGGGTAACATTGTATGATTTTGAAAAGGAAAATATCTTTTTAATTTCCTTCTAATCATTTAAATCATAAAAGCATATAGTTGAGACTTATTTTATTACAAAATTTGTATTCTTGCACTGCTTTACTTTATGTTTTAAACCTCTCCTTAAGAGGATTAGGTATAGATCTTGAATTGCTATTTGTTTTTGAATTTACAAATCCAACATAGTATAGATTTTGAACATAAACATATTAAGGTAGATAATTATGTGATTAGATAACCTTTGGAAGGATCTTAGGGATCAACGTACATGCAACCCACTATCTACATACATATTAATTCTAAATATGTTTCTTACATATATCTTGTTTTTATTGTATACATATTCATTTAAATATCCCTTAATTTTTGTTTGGACTCTTCACCCAAGTGTCTATTATTTTGTTTTAACACCTATTTAATTATGACATTTTTCTATATGATACCATCCTTTCAACTCTAAAGAACACAAACTTATACTGAGAGGGGGGTGAGCAGTATAATACCACTTTTACTTTTCTTTCCCAAACAATAGTATCCAATATAATCAATGGAAATATCAATAGCAGTAACGAAAGCAATGTACAAATCATCACACACAATAGATACACCAATTTAACGTGGTTCACCCAATGTGGGATACCCCACAGAGAAAATATTTCACTAATATTTTATCAACAAATCTCTTGGGAATCCTTTCTCTATTACAATGTTTATGAAGCTTTGTCCAAATGAGACACCAATCTCCTAATCAAGTTCATGGATCTCTATCCATAGGAGAACTCCTCCTCTGCTCTGGTTGGTGATCTTCTAGAAGAATTGTTACCTCCACTACACTGTCTTATGGATCTCTATCCATTGAAGACTCCTGCCCTCACTTAGAAGACTTGTCTTCACTGCCCTAGCTAATGGAACTATATCCACTAGAGACTGTTATCCTCTATACTCTGTCACCTCCAAAGCTTACTCTTAGCTCTATCTCAAATCTGCACTAAATATGGTTCTTCAGTCTAGCACAAATTTGCTCAATGTATGTATCTAATCTATACTAAACACAATCCTTTATTCTAGCACAAATCTACTCAATATCTATCTCTGGTATGTACTAAACACAATCCTTCAATCTAGCACGCATGTGATAAATCTCTATCTCTAGTATATACTAAACACAGTCCTTTGGTCTAACACAAATATGCTCAATATTTATCTTTGGTCTATACTAAACACAATCCTTCGGTCTAGCACAAATATGCTCAATATCTGTCTTTGGTCTAGCACAAACCTGTCCTCAAATATGTACCAAAATATATCCTCAAATATATCCTCAAGCCTTAACACAAAGCTTGAATCAATCACAAATCAACTCTGCTAGATCTTCCCCAAACCTTAACCCAAGGTTTGAACAAATCAATCAATCAACTCTGCTCATAAGTCTTCTCAAAGACTTACCTCAAATATGTCCACAAGTCCTCTTTGGAAATTTCTCTCACTGCTCTCAAGTCTTCACCAATACTTACCTTAAATTTGCTCAAAAATTCCTCACTAGAACTTGTCCAATATGCTCAACAAGTCTCCACCAAGACTTACCTCAAATATTCTTAACAAGTCCTCACTATAACTTGTCCAATCTGCTTAACAAGTATTTACCAAGACTTACCTCAAATATGCATTGTAAGATTCCACAAAAGCTTACACAAATATGTCCTTAAGTCCACTCTTGGACTTTCTCAAATCAGCTCACAAGCTTTCACAAAAGCTTATTCAACTCAATTCAATCTATCATAGAAAACTTCTTCAATCACACAAACAAGCTTCACAAAGAATCTTGTTTGTATCACATAAACATATAGAGAATGGTTAGAGACTCAATATGTTACTCACTCACAACAATACTCAATCACTTTCAAACTCTCTTGCTTAACCATAGAAACATATAGAGAATGGTTAGAGACTCAATATGTTTCACTCTTGCACAACACTCAATCACTTTCAATCTCTCTTTCAAATCAAATCAGAATATAGAATAATTTGTTTTACAGAACTTGAAATATCACTTCAACAATTCCAATTAACTAGGCTCAATCAAATCCACTCAACCAATCACTCAATGAAATATTCCTTGCTTACAAACCCTAGTACAAGCATATGACACTCATTCAATTATTTCCAACAATGCTTATCAAACAATCTCACATAACAATGATACTCATGAATTTGCATAAACCCTAGTTTTAAGATAGTTCTCAACTTCACATAACAATGATACTCATGATCTTGCACAAACCCTAATCATGCATATGAAGGCTCATTCAATATTTCCAACAATGCTTATCAAACAAGGTTTTTATCATCAAATTTCACTCATAAAAACCTTTAACAATCAAACTCAACAATGCTTATCAAACAACCCTTTTCACTCCAACTTAACATTTACAACATCCAACAATCACTCACAAGGAAGATGTGCCCATACCTTTTGTTTGATGAAGAATTGACCTCAAAAATCTATCTCAATCACAATCAACTCTTTGCCAATATCAAAGGTTAGGTAGTAAGAACCTTATCAAAACTTCATTCAATAACTCCCTCACAAATTATTCTCACCATAAAAAACATTAGATCTCAATTACACCTTATTACTCCTTTCAACTATTAAACCCAATAAGAATTTATTTTAAAATAATATTTAAACTCCTCTAAATCCTTAATACTCATTTCAACACTTTAATCACCAAAATCACAAAATAAAATTTTATTTTCATAAACCTTATACCTCCCTAAAAGCTCATGCCAAACAAACCGTAGGATAAAAAATTAAATTTAAAAATTAAATACCTTTTGCCCTTGGTGGGAATCAAACCCACATTGCGTTGCCACTAGCGCCATAGTCGTAGCTTCAACTGCTGTATGAGCTAGGTGCTCATGTGGGACCTAAGTGTGCCCGCGCACACTTATTCCCTACACTATCACCAAAAGCTTCCTCCTTTCACAGCCACAAAGTCTCAAACCCAAAACCTCCCCTCTGTTGCAACTTAGTGCCCAAACCAATAATCGTCTGGGCTAGCTGCCTGGATGGTCCTACGAGTTTAGTGACACTTCCCTTTATTCATTTCTCTTCCTTAAGGTTAGCGTTGTGCACACTTCTTCTCCCTTCCACGTTCGATCGTCGAGCACAACCAAGAACACACAATTTTTGAAATTATAATTAAGCCTTTGATTAAGGCTATATTAATATGCTTTTTAAGGCATTTGTCTTCACGTTGGTGGATAGAAAAATTAGACTTTGCATTTCAAAAAATAATATTTTAATTATAATTATTTAAATTCAAAATGGATTTAAATATTATAATTAAATATTTAAATGTCCTTTATTAGAATCCTATCCTAACGTCATTTTGTAATTCTCATTTACTTATGTAATGACCCACTTCCAATGTGGGGGATCCCATTATGATATTATTTTGTAATACTTTGTAATGTATATGACAAGTAGGATTCCTAGCCAAGTGGCACCATCTCATGTAACCATTTTTATCAAGATTGTAACCGATTATAGGTAGGATATTCTAGCTCGGGTGGCATTTTGCATGTAAGCCAACTCTTGAGCCTTTAGGTAGGGTTGCATAAAGTTTTTATTTAAAATATATGAAGCCATGTATGAATTCATATTTTTGCAAGCTAATGAAATATTGAAGGAGGTTGCCCCCTCAAAGAGGCTTGTGATTATGTGTTATTGTGAGATTGTTTCATTTTTGCTTTTAATTTTTACATAGTGTTATTGATGTTATTTGATGTATTTGAGCTATTTTTCAGTATTTTGTGTAAGTGTGCTTTATTTTAATAGTGAGATCCTAACAAGTGGTATCAGAGCACTTTCCATTTCCATGTTAGGTATAATTTTTCGTGTGTTTTTTGTTTCTATTTTTTCCTTTATTAAAAATCCAAAAAAATAGTTTATTTCTTTTTTTTGGCCAAAAAACCAGAAAACACAAAAAATACAATCTTTTTTGTAGTAGCTGTGTAGGTTAGAAATCCTATGCTGGGGGTTTTAAAATATTGTTAAGGAGTTATTGTTATTGGCTAAGCTAGATAGCCCATAAAGCATCTAGTGAAGTGAGGGGCAATCAGGCTCCAATACCCAAGCCTTAGACAACACTCTCACATGGACTTGAGCTCCAGTGCATCTTCAGGTGAATTAGGAGATAATCTAGGTTTAAATAAAATTTTATCTATTAAGAAGCTTTTTGGCCTTGTATTATCCATAGTCCATGGGACACAACATCCCGGACGATCACCCTCCCATACTGTCAAATAGGTAGATAGTGTTCTCAAGGGTATGTGTGGAATCCTCCTTAGGTAGTGACCTAAAATATTGGTCCAAGCACTATTGTTTGTCACTATGGTATTACATACTCCATTACTTAGCATACCCTAGTTCTATAAAATATAACTTCCTCCTACAAATCAACAACATCCCCATTATACTAACCTACATTCACAACCCCAAAAGTGAGCATACGAAGAAGGCATTCCTTATCATAGAAAACAAACTTGCATGCAGCAAAAATCAAGACAGATTTTGCAAGCATCTGCAATAACCCGGGGTCAAAAACAGAATAGTCAAGACAATGACAAAAATAGTTTGGTCAGTAACAAAGATAGTCAGGTCGATAGTAACAACCTTTTGTAACAGTCCAGAATTATAGACTTCTAGTGTCAAAAATAGTACTTTCAATGTTAGATAATCCCTAGGGTTAGTGACAAAAATTGTGTTAGTAACTATAAATACAGGTGATAGAGGAAGAAACAAGATAGTGACAGGGTGGTTAGGGTGTAGACTATAGGTCAAAGACATTTGATCCCAGACCCCAAATTTTGAACCGTAAATCCAAATAAAAAATTGACAACAGTAACAGTAGAAGAAAAAAAACATTGAAATTTTATTAAAATAGGGATATCTCTTCACATAGAGCTCAGATTGACTCAAAAATTTAGCAGATAATTCTACACTCTATTCCAGACAAAATTATCCTTGGCAGCCCTTGGTCAAATTTTGCACCGATTTTCTAAAAATAGAAAGTTTTGATTTTTCTTGCTAAGGCCATAACTTTTCAATGGTCAATCAAATTGATCCAAATTTTTGGGAATATAAGCTACTTTTTATTATGCACCAAAGACCCTTAAGGACTCGTTGGTAAAATTTTAAGTCCAAGTAAAAGAAATTACCTTGACATCGACTTGCAACCAACTAGGAGATCACAAAAAGTTAAGAAATTCAGTATATCTCCTCATTGAGTGCTCAGATCAAATAGCCACCGAAGTGGACCCTATCCTAAAATCAACATTGCAACCCATTTCCCAAATTAAATTTTGGACCCTTACTAAAAATAGTAACTCCTGAAATCCCACATCTATTTTTAGTATCTGAGTAAAATAGGACCCACAATGGTGAGCGACACTCATGGACAAAAGGAGTTAGAAATTACCACAATATTGGTCGATATGCAAAAATCCCTTGACTAATTGATCACTACAACCCACATGATAAGATAAGAGATTTGAGAGCTATGAAAGGATCATGATACCACTAGAATATGCTTAGAAAAACAACTTACATAGGTGGAGACACAATTGCAAGGTACTCTCACATCTGAACACCAAACTGAAAACTTTGAATGAGGTCGAAGAAGGGAAACATAAGACCGAAGAAGGGGAACTAAAGACACTCACTATGACCGTGATCCAACCTTCAAAATGCCTAAATTAGATTTTCCTAAGTTTAGTGGAAAGGATGTCGATGGGTGGTTATGTCGGGTTGATCAATTCTTTAGACTCCATAATGTCCCTATATATCATTGGGTTTAGATGGCTTCCTTCAAATTAGAATTTGAAGCCTTACATTAGTTCCAATGGCTATGCGCCACTACCCCTGATCTATCTTTGGAGGACTTTGAGTCCCAACTACTCACCCGATTTGGCCCTAATGACTATGAAGACTTTATAGCAGCATTGCCAAAGCTGAAACAAACTACCACAGTTCATGATTACCAGACACAATTTGAAAAATTGGCCAATAAAACAATGGGCTTGAATAAGGGATTTTTTATGAGTTGTTTCATGAGTGGGTTGAAATATGATCTCTAGGTTAAATTCAAGATGTTTAAACCACAAACCATGATGGAGGCTATAGCTTGATTGGACGAATCTAAACTCTTAGCTCAACAACAGACATCACAATTTTCTCAAGCTCGACCTCCCTTTCCTCCTCGATTCTAAAATAATAATGATAATAAACCTCCTACTCATAAGAAAATGACTACAACTAAAATGGATGCACGTTGCGCCCAAGGGCTATGTTATAATTGTGATGAAAAATTTATGAATGGGAATAGATGTGCAAATAAGAGATTTTTCTTAATAGATGCAAAGGAACCCGATAGTAGTGACCATAGTGATGAGGAGAGTGACACAATTGAAGCACCAACTCAACCAGGAGAAGGAAACCCAAGACCCTCAAGCATAAATTTTTGTCCATGCTCTTGCCAGGGTTACAACTCCACAAACCATGAAAGTTGTGGGTCTTTCAAAGGCCAATGGATTACTATTATTATTGATTTAGGCAATACACACAACTTTATTGATCCTCGAGTTGCTAAGCAGGACAATTTCTATATACACAAATGCAATTACTTTGAATTCATGGTGGCAAATGGAGGAACTTTACCTTGTAAAGGTAAATATCGCAATGTTAAAATAAATATGGGGGATTATGAACTCAATCAAGATATGTTTGCCCTCCAATTGGGAGGATGTGACATTGTGTTGGGATCCCAATGGTTGAGCACCTTGGGCACTATCAACTGGAACTTTGTAGAACTATAGATGCAGTTTTCACAACATGGACAAACACACCCTCCATGGTGCCAAATCAGGCCCTTCCCAAATTTTTAGTTCCAATCATATGGATAAATTATTGAAAAAGTCATCCCATGGGGTTATTGCACAAATATTTTCAATTCAACCAAGCACTTCCACAATGGATCAAATTCTAGCATATTTGCAACTTGTTTTAACCAAGCATGATGGTGTTTTTTTAGAACCAACTACCCTACCACCTTGTCGCTCACATGACCATGATATTCCACTACTACCAGGTAATGCACCACCCAACATCAGACCGTATCGGTATCCTCATGCTATAAAGTCTAAAATTGAGTAGACGGTACAATAATTGCTCAAATTTGGTGTCATTCAACCGAGTATCAGCCCTTACTCTTCTCCAGTTTTACTAGTTTACAAGAAATATGGCTCATGATGATTGTGTATAGACCACCATGAGCTCAAGAAAATTACCATCAAGAATAAATTCCCCATTTCGGTAGTGGATGATTTTTTGGATGATTTACATGGAGCTACGTACTTCTCCAAGTTAGACCTTCATTTTGGCTACCATCAAATCAAGCTCAAGGATGAGGATATCCCCAAAAATACATTTCATACTCATGAAGGTCACTATGAGTTCCTGGTAATTCTATTTAGTTAGACAAATGGTCTTTTCATATTTCAGATTCTGATGAACAATATATTTTGCCCTCTCCTACGAAAGTTCACCCTAGTTTTATTTGATGATATCTTGGTTTATAGCCACTCGTGGAAAGAACACCTTATCCATGTGGATCAGATATTACAATTGTTGGTACAACATCAACCTTTTCCTAAGCGGTCCAAGTGTTCCTTTGGTCTAAATGAAGTGGAGTATCTAGGACACATTATCTCCAAATATGGCATCAAGATTGACCCCAAGAAGATTTAGGCAGTTCAGGGCTAGCCAAAACATCGCACTCTTAAGGGACTTCAAGGATTCTTAGGGATTATAGGTTACTACCATAAATTTATTTGTAATTATGGTAAAATAGCATCCCCATTCACATCCATGTTAAATAAGGACTCTTTTACTTGGACAAGGTACGCTGACCAAGCCTTCCTCGAATTGAAGCATGCTATGACCACAACACCAGTTTTAGCCATGCCAAATTTTTCCAAGCCTTTCGTCATTGAAAGTGATGCTTCTGGTCATGACATCAGGGCCATGCTGATGTAGGAAGGGAGACCCTTGGATTTCAGTAGTAAGGCACTCTCTGATCGTAACTTGGGAAAATCTACATATACCAAGGAGATATTATCCATCTTACATACCGTACCCATTGGTGACCATATCTCATTGGGTGCCATTTCTCCATTAAAACAGACCATCAAAGTCTCAAATACTTCTTGGAAAAATGGGTTGCTACCCCAGAACAACAAAAATGGGTTTCTAAACTCATGGGATATGATTATGATATCACCTATAAAAAAGTCAAATAGAATCTTGTGGCTGATGCTATCTCTCACCAATTTGAGGCCCTCAGTATGTTATGTGCCATTTTATCACCTGTTCCTCAATGGATAGATTCCTTACGATAGGAGGTACTTTAGGATGTAGACTTGAAAGCTTTGGTGGCCTTGCTCCGTGATGATCCTACTTAATTCCTAGGCTACAATTGGGATGTCCATGACCTGCATTATCACCAACACCTTGTTATTCCTCGCACATCCCCACTTTGTGAGCTTTTCATAAAGGAACTGCCCCTTCTACAAGCCATTCAAGATTTATTAAAATATATGAACACCTCAAACACACATTCTTATGGAAAGGTATGAAACATGACATCCATGATTTTGTAGTAGCTTGTGATACCTTCCAACGAATGAAAGGTGAAATAGTACGTTATTTGGGTACTCTTCAACCCTTGCCCATGCCAGATTAGGTTTGGACTGATATTTCTATGGATTTTATAGAAGGGTTACCTAAATATGGTGGTAAGTCTATTATTATTGTGGTAGTGGATCACCTTTCGAAGTATGCTCATTTTTGGTCCCTTGGCCATCCTTACACAGCCTCCACCATTGCCTAAATATTATTCGATTCTATTTTTTGCCTTCATGGTATGCCCACCTCCATTGTGTCCGATCGAGACCCAACCTTCACTAGTCATTTTTGGCAAGAATTATTTAAGTTATAGAGAACTCAGCTCAAAATTAGTTCAAGCTATCATCCATAAATGAATGGTCAAACTAAGATTGTCAAAAAATATTTAGAGATCTATCTTCTTTGCTTTGCATCTGATCATCCTACTTAATGAGTGAAGTGGCTTCCTTTGGCCGAATGGTGGTACAAAACTTCCTATCATACAACAACCAAACTCATACCTTTTGAGGTTGTTTATGGGTGCTCTCCACTCATGCCCTCTTCATACATCTCAAGTAGGTCCAAGGTCCAGGAAGTTAAAACTACTCTCATCCAACATACCAATGTTCTCCGCCAATTGAAGCAGAATTTGGACATGGCCTAGAACCGATGTGATAATAGGCTGACCATAATCGTTCTAAGCATAGATTTGATGTGGGTGATATGGTATTCATTCGCTTGCAACTGTACAAAAAATCATCTCTACAACTCTGTCGATGCCAAAAAATTGCTGCAAAATACTATAGACAATATCAAGTTCTTCAATGGATTGGTTCCACTGCTTACAAATTGGCTCTTCCACCCACCTCCAAGCTTCATCCTATTTTCCATGTTTCCTCTCTCAAAAAAGTTATGGGTACACAAATATAGGTTTAGTGAGTATTACCAAAATTGGATGAAGAAAGGTCCATATTAATCGAACCTAAACAATTGTTGGATCGTCGAACCCGCACTCTCTACAACTGTACTATCACAAAAGTTCTTGTTCAGTGGTGAGGGATCCAACAAGAATATGCTACATGGGAGTCTCTCCATCATCTCCAGCACCAGTTCTCTCATTTTTAGCTTTGAGGACAAAGCTTTTCAAAAGAGAAAGACATGTTAGGATCCTATCCTAACACCATTTTGTAATTCTCATTTACTTATGTAATGATCCACTTCCAACGTGGGGGATATTATTAAGATATTATTTTGTAATACTTTGTAATTTATGTGGCAAGTAGGATTCATAGCCAAGTGACACCATCTCATGTAATCATTTTTATCAAGATTTTAACTTATTGTAGGTAGGAGATTCTAGCTCGAGTGGCATTTTGCATGTAAGCCAACTCTTGAGACTTTAGGTAGGGTTGCATGAAGTTATTCTTTAAAATATATGAAGCCATGTACGAATTCTTATTTTTACAAGCTAATGAAATATTGAAGGAGTTTGCCCCCTTGAAGAGTCCTATGATTATGTGTTATTGTGAGATTGTTCCATTTTTGCACAGTGTTATTGATGTTATTTGATGTATTTGAGCTATTTTTTAGTATTTTGTGTGAGTGTGCTTTATTTTAATAGTGATATCCTAACATCCTTTGGGCCTTTAAAAATAAAATAAAATATAAACTTCCTTAGGTTTTTAGGGGAACCTTTTGCCATCATCACCTTATTATTTTATTTCAACTACCATCGAACATAGATACCTTTTCAACCATTTTATTTTACCCAAATATTATAATATTGTTATCCTTATTGATTATATTATGATGCTTCAGCCATATAATATTTAAATTAAATATTATATCCTTACCTCTTATAAAATCAAGCATGAACCATTTTCTTAACATTCTTTTGACATTTGCTTAGTATTCCTTTGACATCAATGACAACAAATCTTGCTCATATTTCCAACAATCATCCCATTTTTCATTGATGGCAATCCATTTTTATTTTACCACTTCCTTCACCTTTTTATGTTCTACTCCCCTGAGAAACTGCTTCCCCTAACTAAATGCTCTCCCCCTAACTCAAATCTCTCTCCCTTTGACATCAATGGAAAAGAGTCACCTTTGGGGCTCGAGGCTAAGAATGAAACTATTAGCTTAGCCCCTCCCCCATATCCTCTTGAGGTGTTTAATTATGGTGTGGGAGTATATTTAATCCCAACATGCAATGCTCTTTCCTTTGTTAACTTTCTCTTTCCATACCTTTGAAGTCATACCTTTTTTAACTTTTTGAGAATCCTCTTTCTTGCTTGTCCTTGGAAAATCTAGAAATTCTGTTCTACACCACATTGCTATATGCCCAACATTATTGCACTTGTAGCACTTAATGTTGTGATTTATTGAAGGTGAAAATATCTCGTGGTTTCTCCTAGTGAAGCCATATCCATTCTTGTCTTGTACCTTGCAATTAACTGCCTTGTGACCAAAATAATTACAAGAGTAGCAATACCCTTGAAAGTGATGCCTATTTCTAAAATTTTCATATTCCATACTTTCGTGTGTCTTGCACTGTGTAGCATTGTGCCCAAACCTGTGACATGAGAAGAATCGTCCATTGAAAAAACCTTGCCTTGACCCCATTGGTCTGTTAGTCTCTTCTACCCTATCATGTTTCTTGTTCCATTTATTCCTTATTTGTGCATTGTTCCTTTCCTTGTTGAAATTTATATTGTCCAAATTATCCTTAAAAGTCTCACTCTGTCTTTCACTTTCTTCTTTTGACACTTCTTCTTCTTTGGTGCTTGAGCTTGACTCTCATTTTTCTGCTTTATGTTTCCCTTGTTCTTCTTCAAAATAAGTCCTGTTTTGGTGATTGATGATCTTTGTGTACTGATAATCCTGTCCAAAGATTTTAAATTTTTCTCAACCTTGTGTAGCTTACCATTAGAGTATTTCACTTTCATACTTAGTGAAACTATCTCATGTTATAATTTTTCACACTCTAGATCTTTTATCTTTAATTTTTTACACTCTAGATCTTTTATATTTAATTTTTCAGCTATACCTTCTTCAATTTTCCTTGCTTCTTCAAACTTAATTTTGAGGTTAGTGAGCTCTTGTAGAAACTTTACTTTTGCTTTCTCATCTTCTTGAGCTTGAATCCTTAATCCCGAGTTCTCCCTTTTTAATTCTTCAAGATCAACAATAAGTCTTTCACATTCTAGCTCTTTTACCTTTGATTGTTCAACCATACCTTTTTCAACTCTCCTTGCCTTTTCAACCTTATATTTCAAGTTAGAGAGATCTTGTAGAAGTTTTGTCTTACATTTCTCATCCTCTTGTATTTGAGCCTTTAATTCTAAGTTCTCTCTTTTCAACTCAACAAGTTCCTTAAGTGTGGCTTCCTCTTTTTCTTTTTCTAAATTTTTCTCTTTTATTTGATCTTTAATTTCTTCTATTGTCCAAAGTAGAGTTTCTTCTTCATATTTGTTTTGATTATCCTTATTATCCTTTTTTGAACCATCCTCTAGGACTTCAATTCTGAAAGTATCATCTTCATCTTCACCACTACTAAACCCATTGCAATAACCTGCATCATGATTGAGTTGACCACAAATAAAACACTCTTCACCTTCTTATGGACAATAAGTTGCATGGTGACCTGCCTTCCTACATATGGTACAAAAATTTATCAATTTGGTTTTTTTTCCTCTGCTTGATTCATCTCTTGAATCAATTTTCGTTACTCCTTCCAAAACAACAACATTGAATTTATCTTCATTTTCTTTCATGACCATGTGTGTTCTTTTATTATTATGTCTTATGGTTCTACTTTTACCTTTCTTTAAAATTTGTGTTCTTGTAAGATCTTCCTTCAAACTGTTAAACCTTTTTCAAAGGAACCTGCTCTGATATCAATTGAAGAACACAAGCTTATACTGAGAGGGGGGTGAACAATATAAGACCACTTTTTAATTTTCTTTCCCAAATAATATTATCCAATATAATCAATGGCAATATTAATAGTAGTAACCAAAGCAATGCACAAATAATCACACACAATAGAGACACCAATTTAACGTGGTTCACCCAATGTAGGCTACTCCATGGAGAAAATATTTCATTAATATTTTCTCAGCAAATATCTTGGTAATCCTTTTCCTATTACAATTTTTATGGACCTCTATCCAAAGGAGACACAAATACCCTAATCAAGTTTGTAGATATCTATCCATAGGATAACTCCTTCTCCTCTAATCTGGTTGGTAATTTTTTAGAAGAATTTCTGCCTTCACTGTACTGGCTTATGGATCTCTATCTATTGAAGACTCCTACCCTCACATAGAAGACTTGTCTTCACTACCCTAGCTAATGGACCTCTATCCATTGGAGACTATTGTCCTCTATACTCTGTCACCTCCAAAGCTTACTCTCAGATATGTCTCAAATTTATACTAAACACGATCCTTCGATCTAGTACAAATTTGATCAATATTTGTCTCTAGTCTATACACAATCATTCTATTTAGCACAAATCTACTCAATATCTATCTTTGGTCTTTACTAAACATAGTCCTTCAATCTAGCACAAATCTACTCAATCTCTATATCTGGTCTATACTAAACACAGTTCTTTGATCTAACATAAATCTACTCAATCTTTGTCTCTGGTCTATACTAAACACAATCCTTCAATCTAGAATAAATATGCTCAATATCTGTCTCTGGTCTGACACAAACCTGTCCTTAAATCTGCACCAAACTCTGTCCTCAAATCTATCCTCAAGCCTTAACACAAAATTTGAATTAATCACAAATCAACTCTGCTAGATCTACCCCAAACCTTAACCCAATGTTTAAACAAATCAATCAATCAACTCTGCTCACAATTCTTCTCAAAGACTTGCCTCAAATCTGTCCATAAGTCCTTTATAGAACTTGCTCTCATTGCTCTCAAGTATTCACCAAGACTTACCTCAAATATTCTCAATAAATCCTCACTAGAACTTGTCCAATATGATCAACAAGTCTCCACCAAGACTTACCTTAAATCTGCTTAACAAGTCCTCACTAGAACTTGTCCAATATGCTTAACAGGTCTTTACCAAGACTTACCTCAAATATGCATTGTAAGTTTCCACAAAAGCTTATGCAAATTTGTCCTTAAGTCCACTCTTGGACTTGCTCAAATAAGCTCACAAGATTTCATAAAATATTATTCAACTCAACTCAATCTATCACAAAAAACTTCTTCAATCACACAAACAAGTTTCACACAAAATCTTGTTTGACTCACATAAACATATAGAGAATGGTTAGAGACTCAATATGTTACTCACTCACAACAATACTCAATCACTTTCAAAATCTCTTGGTTAACCACAGAAATGTATAGAGAATGGTTAGAGAGTCAATACATTTCACTCTTGCACAACACTCAATCACTTTCAATCTCTCTTTCAAATTAAATCAGAATATAGAAAAATTTGTTTCACACAACTTGAACTATCACTTCAACACTTCCAATTGACTAGGCTCAATCAACTCCACTCAACCAATCACTCAATGAAACACTCCTTGCTTACAAACCCTAGTCCAAGCATATGAGCACTCAATTATTTTCAATAATGCTTATCAAACAATCTCACATAACAATGATACTCATGAACTTGCACAAACCCTAGTTTCAAGATAGTTCTCAACTTCACATAACAATGATACTCGTGATATTGCACAAACGCTAATCATGCATATGAAGGGTCATTCAATGTTTCCAAAAATGCATATCAAACAAGGATTTTTTCATCAACTTTCACTCATAAAAACCTTTAACAATAAAACTCAATAATGCTTATCAAACAACCCTTTTCACTCCAACTTAGCATTCACAACATCCAATAATCACTCACAAGGAAGATGTGCCCATACCTTTTGTTTGATGAAGAATTGACCTCAAACACCTGTCTCAATCACAATCAACCCTTTGTCAATTTCGAAGGTTAGGTAGCAAGAACCTTCTCAAAACTTCATTGAATAACTCCCTCACAAATTATTATCACCATACAAAACATTAGATCTCAATTACACCTTATTACTTCTTTCAACTATTAAACCCAACAAGACTTTATTTTAAAATAATATTTAAACTTCTCTAAAGCCTTTTTACTCCTTTCAACACTTTAATCACCAAAATCACAATATAAAATTTTATTTTCATAAACCTTATACCTCCCTAAAAGCTCATGCCAAACAAACCTTAGGACACAAAATTAAATTTAAAAATTAAATACCTTTTGCCCTTGGTGGGAATCAAACCCACACTACATTGCCATTAGTGCCCTAGCTGTGGATTCAACTGCCACGTGATCTAAGCGCTCACGTGGGACCTAAGTGTGTCCACGCACACTTATTCCCTACACTATTGCCAAAATTTTTTAAAACCAAAAGCTTCCTCCTTTCGTAGCCATAAAGTCTCGAACCCAAGACCTCCCCTCTACTACAGTTTAGTGCCCAAGCCAATCGTTGTTTGGTCTAGCCACCCGGATGGTTCTATGAATTTAGCACCGCTTCCCTTTATTCCTTTCTCTTCCTCGGAGTTAGCATTGTGCACACTTCTTCTCCCTTTTGTGTTCGATGGACAAGCACCTCCAAGAACACACAATTTTCGAAATTACAATTAAGCTTTTGATTAAGGTTATATTAATATGCCTTTCAAGGCATTTGTCTTCATGTCGGCGGATAGAGAAATTAGACTTTGCATTTCAAAAATAATATTTTAATTATAACTATTTAAATTCAAAATGAATTTAAATATTATAATTAAATATTTAAATGTCCTTTGGGCCTTTTCAAATAAAATAAAATATAAACTTCCTTAGGTTTTTAGGGGAACCTTTTGCCACCATCACCTTATTATTTTCCTTCAACCACCATGGAACGAAGATATCTTTTCAACCCTTTTCTTTTGTCCAAATATTATAATATTGTTATCCTTCTTGCTTCTCTTCTAATGCTTCAACCATATAATATTTAAATTAAATGTTATACCCTTGCCTCTTAGAAAATAAACCATGAACCATTTGCTTAACATTCTTTTGACATTTGCTTAATATTCCTTTGACATCAATGACAACAAATCCTGCTCATATTTCCAACAATCTCCCCCTTTATCATTGATGGCAACCCATTTTCCTTTTACCATTTCCTTTACCTTTTTTTGTTCTGCTCCCCTTGACTAAATGCTCTCCCCCTAACTCAAATCTCTCCCCCTTTGACATCAATGGCAAAGGGTCACCTTTGGGGCTCGGGGCTAAGAATGAAATTCTTAGCTTAGCCCCTCCCCCATCTCCTCTTGAGGTGGTTAATTCTGGGGTGGGTCCCAGCATGCAATGCTCTTTTCCTTTGTCAACTTTCTCTTTCCATACCTTTGAAGTCATACCTTTTTGAACTTTTTGAGAATCCTCTTTCTTGCTTGTCCTTGGAAGATCTAGAAATTCTGTTCTACACCACCTTGCTATATGCCCAACATTATTGTACTTGTAGCACTTACTGTTGTGATTTCTTGAAGGTGAAAATATCTTGCGGTTTCTCTTGGTGAAACCATATCCATTCCTATCCTGTACCCTAAAATTAACTACCGTGTAACCAAACTGAATAGCAATACCCTTGAAAGTAATGCCTGTTTCTAAAATTTCTGATGTTGATCAATTTCAATGCTGTAACTTTCACATCCCATATCAATTTTAGATTTTTTTTTTTGTTTTGTAACTTTTTATTTTAGATGTTTTTGATGAAGTCCACTATTGACTGTCTCATCAAAGTTTAATAATATTGACTGTCTGTAATGGAGACTAAGTTTGGCGCGTCAGGTGCTGCAAACATCCCATATCAATTTTAGATTTTTCTTTTTTTTTAACTTTTTTTTTAGATGTTTTTGATGAAGTCCAGTATTGACTGTCTCATCAAAGTTTAATAATATTGACTGTCTGTAATGGAGACTAAGTTTGACGCGTCAGGTGCTGTAAACAAATCTGATGTGGCCAACAATGACCAAAATTGTTTCAGACAGGTCAAGTAATGATGCAATACCCACTGTTTCACAAGAATAACTATGGAATATAATACCCACTGTTTCGCAACTAGACAGGTCAAACAAGAATAATAATGTAATATAATACCCACTGTTTCACCACTAGGTTCAACTCCCTCGATCTATGGGCAGACAACAGTATTGGATAATTTAAACTGATTTTAATTAAATAATAAATATATTTAAAATTTTTATTATATTAATTATTAAATGATATTAATTTAATTGTTTAAAATTTTAACATTTAAAATTTTGTTAAATAATATAAATCAATTATAATATATATTATGATGTACTACAACCACATTAATTTCATTTCAATAATATAAAAAATAAATTATCAAACCATAAAAATGGTGTATTATCCACACATTTCATGATGTATCATACACATCCAAAAATCTTAAAGCATGACAGTACCAACATACCTATAACAGGATGATTGAATAACTCAAGGTTGGGACAACACCAACGTATCTATATGGAAAATAAGACCTCTATGGGAATAAATATAAGTTATTTACCTATTTAATAGGGCACCATAAATAAAGGGTTAAATACCATACAAAAGTAATCATGAAATCCACTTGCAAATGTAAGAATATAAATCAAGTGGTTCACTTGAAATAAACTAGAATGAAGAATTAATGGGACGTTGAAAGGATGATGCTGTACAAGTGATAGTGATTGCAAAGTTAATAAAAATACATAGGCCTCCTTTAAGTAACTTTAATGGTATCGTAATAGTTTTCTTTATAAACAGATATTTTATAATAAAGGTCACATTTAAAAGAGGCAGAGTAATATGGGCATTTTTTTTTCGAATTAAATTCATTTATAAAATATCAAGAATATATCTTTGGTGTCCCTACAAAGACTTACATCATGATTATATAGTAGTATTACAACTACTTAATTATTATGCAAGAATTAAACATGAATTTCTTCCTCAAAGCTAAGAAAACTAATCAACTAAATTAATATAATTTAATTGATTTGATATCTATCCAAGTTATATGGAACTTCTATGGGCCACTTTTATCAAAATACTAAAATATTATATTTGCCAGCTTGTCCTTTTAATAAGGATAATTTTTGTTTCCTTTTCTAAGAAATATATTTCTTATCTTCTTCACACAGTATATCTCCACAATTAGTTCCTTCCAATAATTTTCACTAAGAGACAAACTCTCACTTTCCTAATTACCTTCTAAAATTTGAATTTTACCAAGATGAAAATAAACATTGCAATTGGCTAAATTATTTCCCATCCAATTTTCTTCTCTATAAATATGCTCATATTTCCAAGAGAATAGTTGGTGAACATTAACAATGAGGATATTTTTAATCAAAACCTTCTCAATTAAAATATGTTTCTATCCTTTGTCAATGACAAGTTTGATTATTGTAAGAAGTGTCTTAAGCTCTTCATTGTTGTTAATTGATGTTTCATATGATTATAAGTAAATGGAGAATTTTGAGTTCATTACTTTGGAAAAAACCACCTTCATTGGCTTTTTCTAGATTTCTTGTATAAGAACTGTCATAATTAAATTTGATGAACCTAATTTTTTGATATTTTCATTTTACCATAGGTCAAAGCAAATCCTTTATATTAACTCTATTGCCACAAATAACCCTTTGGTGTACTTCAAATCTTGTAACCAAGAGGCTAGCACATCTTTTTATGCATTTGAAACTTCCCATGATGAGCACCATCTTTGTAAATATTCTATAAGAGAGGCAAGTATAATTCCAAACATGGGGTGATTTTGAGAATTATTTTTAAAAATTATATTATTCATTTCAAGCAATAAATTATAAAAAATAGTGATAGAAAAAATCCTCCATAATATATATATTGCTTTAGCTTTAAGATTTTTGATCCAACATTTCATCAAATCAACTCTTTCAATGTTGATGGAGCAATCCAATATATTTTTATATTTATGGAAAAACCAATACAAATGTTATGAGCAAAGGAACAACTAAGAAGTAAATGGTAGATCCTTCTCACACAAGCCACACCTAAAAGGTCCATGGTGTCCTTTTCTCTCTAATCTCTCTCTTGTAAGAATATTGCTTTAGATGGCTAACCAAAGGAATGTTGAGGCCTTATGGAAGGCCTATAGTGACCAAACATTCTTCCAAGAGACATCATTCAGAGAGGAAGTTTTAATTGCTCTATAATATCATATCTCAATTTGATCAAATATCCACCATATTTTGATAAATTCCAAACTAATTTAGCTTGTCATGTAAAAATAAGCAAAAAAACCCTTGAAGGATATTTTGAAGCTCATATGCTATTGTTTGGGTTCCTCTCATTCAACCACGTTACTAATAGAAATCCATAATATGGAGTTATTGCTCACATTAATATAATATTTGATCTTTGAAGCTTTACAAGCTAGGCATGCCCAAGGCAATGATTTCTATTTTGAATCAAAGATAAGAGGATAAGGTTTTAACCAAGCATTAGAACAAAATTTTACGTAATCCCCCTCATTGAATGAACATATAATACATTTCTCGATGAATTGCAACCTATCTGATATGAATTTCCATGTTGGTAATCCTTTAGGTAGGGTTCATTTCATGAATAATTTCATTGCATCAAGAAAACTTATATATTTTTCAAGTAACATTTTTTCCATCTTTCCTTGATCATTGAATTTTATACAACCAAGTTTTGCCCATAAGCCTAAAATCATAAGCATGCAATTTTGAAAGCCTACCACTCTAATCTTTTACAAACTCTATCCCACTTAGTTTATCAGATATTTTCTAAAATAAATCTCTTTGAATTTTATCAAATTTGGATTCTATACCTAATTTCGATCTTGAAAGTGACATTGTATAAATAGTGATGGATTGTAATGAAATATTTATGAGTTGTAGCCTTCCAACCATGGTTAAGAGTTAACCTTTCTGACCTATTAAACAAGGTTTTATTCTATCTAAAATTGAGTCCCAAAGACCCTTATTTCATTTATGATACAAAGGAATACCCAAATATATTAATGGAAAATATCCAATTTTAAATTATAATATGTTCATAATGACCCATTTTAAAGATAGGGTTGTCTCAATAAAAAATTTTGTAGTATTAATAAACTATTGACTAGCCTTATCATAGTATGATAATAATGATTTAAACTTCATGGTCTTACTAAATAAGGGATGACTCAAAAGAAAAGTATCATTAACAAAGTTGAAATGGTATTTGAAGACCATTTGTTACAACTTGAATACCTTTGATTTTTTCTTCCATTTTTTCCTTTGAGAAATATCTCTTTAACATCTTTGTGAGAAGGATAAATAGATAAAGAGACAACGGATCACATTAATGGAGTTATTTAATAGGGGATCCATTTATGAAAATAGAATATTTTATAGTGCTATATCATCTAATCCATTTACACATACCTTTGATTAAAAACCAAAATTTTTGAGAATATCATGTAGAAAACTCCATTAAACTCTATCATATTGTATTTTATTTTATATACATACCTCAATTTTGCATGTAATGAAGAGAATGCATGGATTTGTTTACCCTGAGAAAAACACCTTGTTCTATTGTATAACACATTCTAGAATATTTTTCAACCTACTTAAAATAATATTACAAACCATATTACAAAGGTTCATTAGAAAACAATTATCAAAACATGTTGTCTAACCTCTCTTGGTAACTAATGTAATAAATGTGGCATATTTTTTTTATTATAGCCTTCTTATTATGAGCCTCTTCAACCACATCCAACATATTATTCTTGAATAAATTTTAAAACTTCTAAAATAAAATTGCAAGAAATCCATCAAGAAAATAGCCTCATCTAGCTCTTCCATAGATATATTATTCATAAATCTTTCATTTTGTCCCATGTGATAATTAATGGAATATTTTACAAAATCTTAGTTGAGACTCTTTATCTTTCCTAAAATCTAACAAAACATCTTTAAAATAATGATTTGCTTTCTTATTTATGTCTTCTTCTCCCTCAATATTTCTTCCATCTAGAAATAGAATATTATTGATGCAACAAAAATAAAAAATGGTTTTGATTGTAGCATGAAAAATATTGTATTTTGGTTTCCATCTCTCTATATTTTTGAACTAATATGACTTCTACATTTTTAATTTATTATGATAATAAAAAAACTAATTATTTTTCTTACACATAAAATCCCTTAAACGATATATTAATAAAATTCTTATTGTAATGCAATTGAATAACTATATGTATTAAAAAAACATATTATATTAATTGACAAACCTTATTAGATGGTTTTAATAATTGACTAAATTCTTTTAATTTTTAAGAAGGAAACTACGGTCCAATTCTTAATGAGTGATAGCCAAGTGGTTTTAAGTTTTTTTCCTCGAAAATAATTAATAAATTTCATTTCAGAGTTTGAACAAAAATTACAATGAGATGGGTATTTTACACCCTCATATAGGCCTTACTAATCATTCCCATTTAGAGTTATTCAAAAATCTCCTAAAAATGACTCAAATTTCTCTGAAAAAGTTTATCAGACCTATTCAATCATCTTATAAAGTTCCATTTTAGTACTTTAGCCCTGTAACCATTAGTCATCTTACATATATTATCTTAATTATCAAAATAACATAAAAGTGTCCTAAACCATCACTTCATTCAAAAGGAGACAAATATCAAAAGGGTGAACACTATGGTGGAATCATAGTCCAATAAATTAGTCATTCCTTTAACCAAGTACCAACTAGAATATCAAATCCAAATTTTGATATATCATTTGCTTTCTCATTTAGTTATTTGTAGATATGTTTATAAGATATGTCTACAAATAATGCTTCTAGCAATTTCACTTGTTCAAAATAAGACCTAAATATCAAATTTTGTATCCCTACTAATATTGGCACTCAATCCACCACCAATTTCTAGTCACCAAATACTTGAAGTTTTGTTATTCCCTATTACATTGTCTTCCACTTTGGCACATTATTGATACCTTCACTAAGACCTGCTATGAAAGTGAATTTAGTATTTTCATCCTGATATAACACTCCTCCTGCCCCACATCTATCTAGATTGTCTTGACTTCAAAAATATCAATACTTTGTAATATCTACTGTTAAACTGCCAAGATGTCTTACAACCTTTAATTTTGTTTTTTTTATGCTTTCATAAATATTTTTGATCTATGCTTGAACTTGTA
This sequence comes from Wollemia nobilis, assembly GCA_028583015.1. Taxonomy (NCBI): domain Eukaryota; kingdom Viridiplantae; phylum Streptophyta; class Pinopsida; order Araucariales; family Araucariaceae; genus Wollemia; species Wollemia nobilis. The sequence goes on from JAQPPZ010015830.1 coordinate 85,583, forward strand.
TAGGTATAACTTCCTTTTTCTCAAACAACATAGAATTTCTTGTCAATCGTAGACCCCATGCCACTATTAATGGAATGCACATGTATTTCCTTAAGCCTTTGTCATTGAACCATTGTTGCATATTCTCCAATAGATATATTTTTGGCCATTGTATCTTCCCCTTAGTTAGGGGTATAATAGAACTCCACATTTCTCTTGAGAAATCATAATGGACCAATAGGTGATCCATTGTTTCTTCTTATATTTTACACAAACTACATTGAATTAGACCCTACCAGGATATCTTTTATAGAATATCCCATGTCAATGCTTTTTAGCTAAAGCTAACCAAGAAAAAATCAAATCTTGCTCCACCACCAAAGGACCTGATCGTTATTATCTTTAAACATTGCCTTGTATCCTTAGTTGTAAACCATCCATTAGTTAGGTTATTTAACCATACTAAAGAGTCTTCTTCTTGTATCAATATTATAAAAGCCCTTGTCAAACCCCTTGTATACTTGCTCCATTGCTCAACTTCATTTCCTTCTAAAAGTAATTCTTCTATTGATAGACACCCATGATTCAATACCTTGAGCCCCTATCTATTTAGGTGTTCCTTTTAAATTTTGAGAGAGCTAGTAATTTCCTCCATTCTCTAACTAGAGGTGTTTTCCTAGCATTACTTTCTCTCGTTTCCTATTTTCCAAACCAAAAAAATTCCTACTAATGAAAAATATTTCACTAATGCTTTCCAAATGATAGTTGCATTGGTCACTAGCTTGATAAGAAGTCTAATATCCTTTTCAAAGGATATGGAACCCAAATATTTCTCCTTGATAACCTCATGCCATAGTCCCTTACTAGTTATCAATATCCAAAGGCTCTTGTAAATTAGTGCTTTCCTGAATTTATGTATATTCTGAAGATCCCATCCTCCCGTTGATTTAGGTTTGGCAATCTTAATCCATTGAACGAAAGGTATTGCATCATTCTCCCTTATTCATGTTCAAAGGAAATGGAGGTATTTATTCCTTACTTTTTCCACTATTTTAATAGGAATATAAGCCATGGAGTGCTAAAATACTAGAATAGATTCTAGAACTTATTTTACTAGTGTTAAAAAACCTCCTAATTATAACCATCTATCGCACCATGAAGTTGCCATTTATTCCACTTTATTGTATAACCAAATCTAATCATGGTATCCATTTTTTTTTGGTTTCAATATAAAACATAAATATTTTAGACCTTTTCCAAACTCAATTAGATTGAAGCCAAAAATCCTTACCATTGCTTCTTCTTGTCTTGGTTGTAGTATGTTAAAATCCATATCTATCTTTTGGAGGTTTATTTTCATTAGTATGGCAGTGCAATATATATCTAATAACTCTTTACATTTTAGTGCTTATCGTAAGGTATAATTTCCAAATAGGATTATATCTTCTATAAATAGTAAGTGAGTCCCAACCATTGTGTTTTCCAATTTAATACCTTTGATGATGCCAAGTATTTTTTATTTATTAATAATTTTACCCAATCCTTTAGCCACAAGTAATAATAATAAGTGTGATAGGGAGCATCATTGTCTTAGACCTCTAGAAGGATTGAAGAAGTTAGAAGTTGAACCATTAATTAACATAACAAAGGAAGCAAAATCAATACATCCCATTACCCGATTTACAAAGGGCACACTCTATAATCTCTTAGATTAAAGTTAAATCTAGCTTATAAAGTTTAAACAAATGATTTCATTTTATTTTTTTATGAGGGGTCTCGATCCCTCTAACATTTAAAGAGGGGATAGTAAAATTGTAAATAAATTGCTTTACCTCCAAACTTGAGGCATGAAATATTTGGTCAAAAATGTTTGACCTTCCCTTGAATGGAGCTCTTCCATGAAATCTCACTCCTTTGCTACATATATGGTGCTTCTCTCCACTATGTCATACTTAAACCCGATTCTCCACAAATATGTACCAATCTACTACACTGAGCTTGATGCTAGATGGTCGTGCTTTAAAAATTGATTTTTTCTTAATGACTTGTCCACCATGCATTTAAGATGGTATAGATATTTTTAACAGCCTTGCAGTGGTTAGCGCTTCCTCCTCTGAAGTGAAACTTATCACTTTGATTCTTCACTTCCTCATATCATGGTTACCAAGTGGTATTGACCATTTTAGATTCTTCTTTGCCCTATCATTTTGAATTTCCAATGCAACCTTTAATTTTCCTAAATGTAATGCATTCTAGAAACTTTAATCTTCTATCAAAGTGAAATGACACATAATTTTCCTTCCTCCAAAACTAGAAATAAATATTTTGTTTTTCACCTCATGAATCAATTGCTATAATGGATGTCACTTTATATGACCTTCTAATGCTCGCTTCATGTTTGGAATCCTCCTTGCTGCATGTTCTATTGCTATTAAAAAATTAGGTGATTGGCTTTCTACCTCCCTTACGACTCTTAGTATTTTCTCCAAAAATGTGTTGTCATTCTACCTTCCAACGTCATTCAACGTTGGTTATTTGGCATTATTGCTTCTTCTCAACGACTCTTTGTTCTCACTCTAGGTGGTGCTTCTCTTTAGCTTTGTTCTCAACCAAATGGTGGCTATTCCTCCAATATGGTGGCTCCTCCACTTTTTCCTAGTGGTGCTACCACTTCTTTGGTGACTTCTTCTCACCACTATCTCCTATAACTTTTACTGTACCTTTTTGGTGTCTTTACACACCTTTAATCCTAAAGTATATTGAAATCTATTCGACCTCCAAATGCTTCAATAATATTGCACTATTTTATCTTTAAAAACAACATTCACTATGTAATATGTCCTTCTTGTTATTATTATTTTCAAGCAATTTTAACTCTACTTTCTGATGTTGTATTTTGCAGGTTTTAAGATGACAATAATATCTCCTTATTTAGCTTAGAGACACTCAACTTCGAATTTATTTTTTATGGATTTAAAACTTGAATATGTAGCTAATAAAACACTTTATTTAATGCTTTAATAAAACACTTTTATAGCTATTTTTTTTTCTCACCAAGCTTGCTGCCCAAAATGGTGAAATCACAACTCCTTTGCTTCTTGAAATTGCTGCCCAATATCCTGAAATATTGTTGTCCAAATTTTTTTAGATTTGTAGCTATTTTCTTCTCAGATTGCTACCCTCAAACTATTAATTTTTTTAGCTATTTTCCTTCTCCAAATGTTGTCCAATATTTATGGAATTTGTAAATTTCATTGTTTTCCAAAACGCTATCTTCTTGCTATCCAAAATTCTATAATTTTGTATCTATAAATGCAATCCAAAATGCTGCCTTGAACTCCTTCAATTTGCTGCCTTTTTCTATCTGCAAACTTTGTATTTTAGCAGCTCCAAATGCTGCCAATATGCTGCCTTTTTCTTTCCAAAAACTACATCTATTTCCTTCAATTATCTACTTCAAATTGTTGATAGTTCCTCCATAAAACAACTATCCAAATTTTTTCCAAAAATTCTCCAATTCACAACTCTCCTATATCCTTCTAATGCTACCCAAATTAGCAGTCCAAAACTCTTCAAATGCTTCTCCAAAATTTCAAAATCTTCTCTTTCACAAATAAGGCTTCAAAAAGTTAATGGTTATCTTCAAACTTCTTAATTTGGTGGCCTCTTATACCTCTTTCTACTCCTTAGCTCTCTCTTAATTCTATCTTTGAATTTGACCTCTTTGCTGGCCTCTTCTTCAAGAATATAAATATCTTGAAGTCTTCAAAAAATACTTTCTCAAATTTGGAAAACTTCTTTCCAAAAATCTTCTCCTTGAATCAGTTTCACAAATCCTTTTGGGCTTGTTGTTGAATGACAACAATTTTTCAAATTTTAATGTGATTATTATTTTTAGGTGTTTCTTCTTCTTGCAATATTCTTCCTAAAAATTTCTTCAAATCTTCTCCAATGGCCACTTCTTCAACTTTATCAATAGGTATTCTCTAGCCCTCTTCTTACTCTTTCCAAGTTCACTTGAAACCTCTTCTCTTGGTTTTACAAATTCTTTAGTATTCAATATCCTTTCTCAAATATGCAATGGGAACCTATTCTTTTGAGTCTCCTCTTTCATAAATATTCAATAGGACTTCTCTATACTATTTCTCTCTTCTCAATATTTAATCTGCTACAAGAACCTCTTTCTTGGGTCTCCTCAATATTTAATATGTAGTCTTCAATCTTCAATGGGGACCTCTTTCTTGGGTCTCCTCAATATTCTATATTCAATATCCAATGGGACATATTTCTTGGACCTCCTTAATATTCAATATCTACTCTTTTGCTGCAACTCAAAACTAATCCTTGTATGAGGAAAGCACACAGAATTTTAGGTAACCAAATTTGAAGTTCTTATATATCTATTGTGTAACAACCCAAGCCTATTGACTCACTTCGTTGTCCTAAAGATAATACATGCAACTAACAAATAATTTTTTTTGAAAGTTTTCTAAGCAGACCCGAAAGTTAATTTTCTATGTTCTCATATTTGTTTACATGCTCACATGGTTTGAATCATCCAATGACATTTTAAATATTCATTGACTACTTAGAACAAGCATAATTAACCATATTTGGGTCTAAGACTACTGCAGACAACCACCCAAGTGGATGAGATCGACCATATCCCATAGAGTAGCCCTTTAGTGGAATCAGTTAGTCTTATTTATCATCCACATATACCAACATGAGGACTGAACCACAACTAGGGTTATCCTCTAGGTCCCATAACACCTAGAGGGGGACACTATAATTCCCTACCTCACCATATATAAATATCGATAAACTAGTCAACCTGTTCTTAAACAATATGGAAGAGGTTAGCATGTTTATGCTTCTGTGACTAACTATTTAGTTCCCTAACCTGGAGATAGTTAGTGCCATGTCAATACCCTGACCTTGGACTTCTTCTTCCAAACCTATACCTCACAAAATTTTATCCCATACCAAACTCTATGGCTAATCTAGCTAAGTATTCTAAGTATGGTTTTTGTCACAATGCTATTCAAGTTTAGCCTAGAAAAGGTGTCCCATACCATATTTTCATTTTGATCGACCAAGTCTCTTTTGACCAATTCCGTTGGTCATCTGTAGATTAGAAACTTGTGTGCATACCCACACCTCAACATTTTCTCATGACCATAGGTTAAGGTTTTAGAACCTAATTTTTCTAAGGTTTTTCTTGAGTTAAATCCATCAACCATATTTAATTAAAATAAGCATACAATAAGAAAATCTCTCAAAGGCACGTCGTATAAGAAATATTGTATCATTTTAAAATGATAGGTTGTCTAAGACCTATTACATTATCACTAGGGGTTAAAACATTCTGAAAAGAAGAGTTGTTTTCCCAAATTCCCCATTGGTTCGACTTTCAAAAACATGCATGGATAACCAGAATATTTTAAAGTTTCCCATACTAAAATGAATGTTTTTAGTTTACTTTTTAGCTCGACTAGACAACAATTTTAATGACAAGAAGACATTCATCATACTCCAGTTGTATTTAAATTTAACAACATTAACCAAGTTTATGTAGATCAAAACAATTTTTCTTGGTCTTCCCAAGAATTTTCTGGTATTAACTTGTGTTTGCCTTTGCTAAAAGAATATCCTATTACAAAATATAACAACTCATTTAAAATTCATGCGAAAGTCAATATTGCAAGATTTTATTAATTTAGTCATATATTTTCACCTGACTCTACCATAAGAATGTTTCGTCGCTTCAAAATATTAGGAGTCTTACATATATTTACAACAAACTCAATATTTAAACATAATTATACTTTTAATTTATCAATGACCCTCTCGATTTTAAGCAGGTTGATTTATTCAATGTCTTATTCAGGAATTCCAAATTCACAGTACATCAAATAGAATACGAAACAAAAAACCATTATCATTAAATATGGAAATAAAGTTTTAGTACACTTATATTACAATTGCTACATCCAACTTCATTAAGCTCACGATGTCACTTCCTAGAACATTTGATTCCACTAAAATAAAGCATCAATACATGGGGCTTCACCCTTTCTTTAGAAACAAGGTTTCATGCTTTCACTGTTTAATGATCAAACTATTTTATTCACCCTAAGGTTTAGCTTACCCAATAACACTATCTCCCTCTATGAAACTACATTCATTTGTTGCTATATTTTCTAGTTTTTAAAACTACAACAGTGGTAAAAATATTTCTCGCCCGATGCGTTCTTGAAACTAATCTTCTCAAGCTCACCCAGTGCAACACCAATGGTTTCCAAGGAGGTAGCAGCTCATACAGAGGAAACTTGGGTGATGCCAGGGATCAAACACAACTCTCTAATCATGAATATGCAATATTCTACCATGCACACAAGCAAATTTACTAGAAACATTTTAGAAAATTTACCAACCTCCTTTCTCGATATTTCCAAAAAAATTTAAAACATGTTTCCACAAATAAACCTATGTATCTCATCAAGAGATGCTTTCTATTTTCAAAGGAATATAAGTCTAAAGTTTACTTCTTTCATTTTTCTTTAGAAGGAATACCGCACATACACTGCACCCATCCCAACATTTCTACTAAACACAAACATACCACCACACAACGACGTATGAGTTGTTTGTTGTTTGCATACAAAGAAGCACATAAAAATACATTGATTCATAGTAATACAATATTATCTATATTTACTAACTAGCACAAAAAAAAAAACTTTACCAACACTACATGCTTCCTTTAATATGAATTAATTCATCTATATAACATAACCATTTCAACACTTCCATTGCTTTCATTTACCTTCTACCTTTCACGTTAACATAGCAATGTAGACACAATAAAGAGTTTTTCCAACATGGTAAGGATTTACTAACAATTTCTTAGTTTTCAATTACCACATCTTATTATAGCCATATAAAAATAACTCACAAAAAAGATAGAAGTTTATTCAATTCTGATTTAAACATGAAGAACACGTTTGATACCAAAGAAGTTATAGACCTATTTCTCTCGCTTTTGCAATCGAATGGTTCGTTGAACTTTTAGCATTTATTTGCTTTTTATTCTCCTCTATCCTCCCTCTTCACGGTCATTTTTTCCTTTCTTACAAAAAACCTTACCTTCCTCTTTTGTTTTTCCATTCCTCAAAATGATATACGAGATTAACGTGAGTTGTTTTGCTCTTCCTCCATGCACAATTCCAGGTTTTCGAGCTTCCTTCCTTTCACTTCATGTGTGCTCCAAGTTATTATGACCCATTCATCATTTCACGATGCTACTTTAACTATCCTCAAACATAGGAAATACGTTCACCACATGGAGGTTTTAATAACACATAGTTCTGCCACCCTTTAATTATTTTTTTAATATTCAAGGTATTGTTATTTTCATAATAGTGTAAAATACTTTACATGCAAAGTAAGTAAAACATAATTAATAATATTATACCCATTATCCTATTTTAAAAACGAAACAACAATAGCATTTGTATAGGTTTCCCTACATGACAACCTAATACCATATTAATTCATATATCAAACAAAAGATCATTTTTAAATAATATCCTCACACATGATTTAACAAGCAACCATACACACATTTTTTAAAAACTAGTGGCTCCCATCATCATCACCACCTAAAGCAACATTTCTCATTCCTTTCCAAACAAGCAATACTCAAATCAATTTAACCCACGCAGATATGCAATATATAATGCACATATATGATATGCAAGTGTGAGTTTCCATGTGCTCGTGAGCTGAATCATCACCTTCATGTCTCACATTATTTCCTTAACTAGCTTCCTTTCATTACCGTCACACAATTGTCCTGCATTCACGGAAGCAATCAATAGTACCATGGTTCATATTATAAAATTAAGTGTATACATATTTTACTATCTTTCATAAATCATGTGAGGAGGGTTATTACATCCTCCCCCACTAGGGATAAACACAGTCCTTATGTTTCTAATCATTTTAAGCAAAAAAGTGCTTTGCATTTTTTTCTAAATTCAAGCAAATTCATTGCTTACATCAAGTTCTAGATTATGCAAACAAATAAATTTTCCACATCATTAGCATATAACCACATCACATATTACATCACAATATAACCAATTTATCAAATATCAATATATGTTCCAAAACATATCACTTTGCAATGCCACACACTTGCAAACTACTCTACTTAGTAAAATGACAACCATATTTTACTCTACTTAGTATCTAGTTCCATTTGCATTTGTATATATACAAATATTTAAAATTTATATAAAAGTTTATGATAAATTCTATTCTACTTAAACATATAAGGAAACTATCACTGCATTTCAGCCACGTCTTCCCAAGTAGCATTTCAGTTTGAGTAGTGGTCCCATTGGACCTGACATTGCTTGATGCTTCGTTTTATCAGATTCTTGGTTTGAAAACCATCAGATGAATAGGTCGCACCTCAATCCTTAATGGATCAGTCATCTACAACTTGGAAACATAAAATACATGAGTAGGATTAGAAATATATTTTCTAAAGAGGGACACATGAAAGAAATTATGGATTTTGGATAAGCTTGGTGCTAGAGCTAATATGTATGCTACAGGGATTATCTTCAAAATAATCTCAAATGGACCCACATATCTAGAGTCAAGCTTAGAGTATTTTATAGAAAGTTTTGTTGTCTTCACCCTTAAGAATACTCTATCTCCCACAAAATATTCCCTCGGTGTTATTTTGAGGTCCGCAAGGTCTTTTGGCGGTCTGTAGCCTCTTTCATCTTCTACCGAATTCTCTTTAACTGCACTTCCATTTATTTTATCATTTCTAGTCTGATAACTACCCGATATTTTGGATTATTCCAAGTTAAGGGAATTCTACACCGTCGCCCATAAAGATCTTCAAAAGGTGCCATACCTAGTGATGCATGGTAACTGTTGTTATATGCAAATTCTACTAGGTAAAAGTAGTCTTACCACTTTGTGTGTTGTACATTCTCAAAATATCCTCAAGAAATTGATTCACCATCTTAGTCTAACCATCTGTCTCAGGGTGATAAGCAATATTGATATTTACTTTTGTACCTAATACCTAATGTAATGCTTGCCAAAGTTTAGAAGTAAAATGAGAGTCTCTATGAGAGATTAGAACTTCTAGGAACCTGTGTAGCCTCACCACTTCCCTAGAAAACTTACTTTCTACTGTGGGAATGTCATCATGTGCATTAATTGGTATAAAATGTGAGACTTTGGTTGGCTTATCCAAAATTACTAAAATATCATCATACCTGAATCTTATTTTAGGTAGTCCCATGATAAAGTTCATTGATACCACTTGCCACTTTTGTGCAGGTATCTCATGTGGATATAATTTTCTAGTTGGATGTAGATGTTTTACCTTCACTTTTTGGTACTCCAAACATTTGGCCACATAATTGATGATATTATTTTCAAACCTCTCAGTCAAAACAACCAAATCCTTCATATAATATTAAACACCAATCATCTTCATGTGGTAAACTATATATTTAAATAGTGCAAAAATGGGTTCTATTCATCAAATTTTAAAAAGATACATATTCTAATCTTATCAAATAATATATGCATAATTACCAAACTATTTATACCACTTGTTTTCCTCAAATTATTGCATATTTTCACCCCACCTAAGTGTGCATAATAGGGAATATTGTGATCCTCTTTAAGAATTATTTCTCTTGATCCCCCTAAATTAGGCACTACCAACCTATTCTTGAAGAATAGTAGATCATTTATGAACACATATTTTGCATCCTTGTTTAATTTATGTCCAATCTATCTGATGCAAGATTGGAAAAATTCATCTTTTCCTTGCCACTCTTTTATTTGATCCAACAGATCATATTGGAATTTTGTCATAGCAATAATATGCCCTCTTCTACTTAAGGCATCATCGATATTATTATCCTTACTATTAATGTACTCAATGCCAAAATCATACTCTGCAAGAAACTCTATCCAACATCACTGCATAGAATTTAATAGAGGTTGGTTGAATATATACTTTAGACTCTAATGGTTTGTCTTTAATTCAAATGGTTTTCCTAGAAAATAATGTCACCACACTTTCAAAGTGTGTGCTACTGCTACCAACTCTAAATCATGAGTTGCATAATTGACTTCATGTATTTTAATATTTCTAGACTCATAAGCAATAATTGCACCATCTTGGGTCAAAATCTCCCCAACCCTTTGATCGATGCATCAATACAAACTGTAAATTGCTTATTAGGGTCAGGTAATTTTAAAATTGGTGTTTTCATCATCGTCTCTTTCAAAACCAAAAAAGCCTCTTCACACTACTATGTCCACCTGAAGCCTTTTCCTTTCCTTTGAAGGTTTGTAATGAGTTGAGCAGTTCTTGAAAATACCTTTATGAACCACATATAATATCCTACAATCCCCATAAAAATTAGCACCTTTGAAACATTAGTAGGTGTTGGCCAATAAATAATTGCTATGATTTTTTTAGGATCTACTACAATTCCTTTTGCAAAAACAATATGTCCAAGATATTGCACCTGTGAAGTATAAAACTCACACTTGGTCAATTTTCCATATAATTGATTCTTTCTAAGAATTGCAAGCACTATTTGCATATGCTGATCATGCTCTTCCTTGATTTTGGAATAAATCAAAATATCATCCAAAAATACAAGTACAAACTTATCCAATTTTTCTCTAAAGACGTTGTTCATGAGGTTCATGAATGCAGTTGGGGAATTGGTTAGCCCAAAAGGTAAGACAATAAATTCAAAATGTCCATACATTGTTTAAAAAGCTATTTTAGAAGTATCTTCATCTTGAATCCTTAACTGATGATATTTAGATCTCAAATCTATCTTAGAAAAGATAGTTGCTTCTTTCAATTGATCAAACAAATCAGCAATCCTTGGTAATGAATACATGTTCTTGACAATAACCTTGTTCAACATTTAATAACCTATGCACATACTTAAGGTACCATATTTCTTTTTAACGAATAAATAGGAGCTTCCTAGGGCAACACACTAGGTTTGATTAAGCTTAATTGATCATTTTTAAATAATAACCTCACACATGATTTAACAAGCAACCACAAAAGATCATTTTTAAATAATAACCTCACACATGATTTAAAAAGCAACCACAAAAGATAATTTTTAAATAATAACCTCACACATGATTTAACAAGCAACCAAAAAATAATAATAACCTCATACATGATTTAACAAGCAACCACACACACACACATTTAAAAAAAAACTAGTGGCTCCCATCATCATCGCCACCTAAAGCAACATTTCTCATTCCTTGCCAAACAAGCAATACTCGAATCAATTTAACCCATGCAGAGATGCAATATGCAATGCACCTATATGATATGCAAGTGCAAGTTTCCATGTGCTCATGAACCGAATCATCACCTCTCTATCTCAACTTTTCCCCTAACTAACTTCCTTTCATTGTCATCACACAACTATCTTGCACTCACAAAATCTGTCAGTAGTACCATGGTTCATAGAAAAAAGCAAGTGTATACATATTTTACTATCTTTCATAAATCGTGTGAGGAGGGTCGTTACATCCTCCCCCACTAGAGATAAATATAGCACCTATATTTCTAACCATTTTAAGCAAAAGAAATACTTTGTATTTTTTTTAAATTCAAACAAATTCATTGCTTACATCAAGTTCTAGATTATGCAAACAAAGAATTTTCCACATCATTGGCACATAATCACATCATAGATTACATCACAATATAACCAATTTATCAAATATCAATATATATTCCAAAACATATCACTTTGCAATGCCACACACTTGCAAACTACTCTACTTAGTAAAATGGCAACCACACTTTACTCTACTTAGTATCCAATTCCATTTGCATTTGTATATATACAAATATTCCAAAATTATATAAAAGTTTATGATAAAGTCTATTTCTACTCAAATAGATAAGAAAATTATCTTCGCATTTCAGCCATGTCTTCCCACGTAGCATTTCGATATGAGTAGTGGTCCCATTGGACCTGACATTGCTTGATGCTCTATTTTCTTAGATTCTTGGTTCAAAAACCAAGCAGACAAACATGTTGCACCTCAATCCTTAATGGATTGGTCATCTACAAGTTGGAAACATCCAATACATGAGTAGGATCAAAAATATAGTTTCTAAAAAGGAACACATGAAAGACATTATGGATTTTGGATAAGCTTGGTGGTAGAGCTAATATGTATGCTACAAGGCTTATCTTCACAATAATCTCAAATGGACCTACATATCTAGAGTCAATCTTAGAGGATTTTACAAAAAATTTATTGGCTTCACCCTTAAGAATACTATATCTCACACAAAATATTTCCTCGGTGTCCTTTTGAGGTTTGTGTAGCTCTTTTGGTGGTCTGCGACCTCTTTCAGCTTCTAGTGAATCCTCTTTAACTGCTCTTCCATTTCTTTTATTATTTTTGGTCTGATCACTACCCGATCTTCCAGATTATCCTAAGTTAAGGAATTCTGCATTGTTACCCGTAAATAACTTCAAAAGGTGCCATACTTAGTGATGCATGATAACTGTTGTTATATGCAAATTCTACTAGATACAAGTAGTCTTCCCACTTTGTGTGTTGTTCCATGCAGTACATTATCAACATATCTTCAAGCACTTGATTCACCCTCTCAATCTGACCATTTGTCTTAGGGTTATAAGTAATAATCATATTCAGTTTTATCCCTAATACTTGGTGCAGTGCTTGCAAAAATTTAGAAGTAAAACAAGATTCTCTATCAGATATTAGAACTTATGGTAACATGTTTAGCCTCACCACTTCCCTAGAAAACTTACTTGCTACCATGGGTGCGTCATCATGCACATTACCTGGTATAAAATGTGCGACTTTGGTTAACTTATGCACAATCACTAAAATAGCATCATGCCTAAATCTTGTTTTAGGTAGTCCCATGATAAAGTCCATTGATACCAGTTGCCAATTTTGTACAGGTATCTCATGTGGATATAATTTTCCAGCTGGATACAAATGTTTCAGCTTCACATTTTGGCACTCAAATATTTTTCCATATAATTGATGATATATTTTTTCATACCTGGCTAGAAATAAACTTTCTTCAAATTCTTGTGCATTTTCGTCCCACCTGGGTGCGCAGAATAGGGAGTATTGTGAGCCTCTTTAAGAATTATTTCTCTTAATCCCCCTGAATTAGGTACTACCAACCTATTCTTTAAGACTAGAAGATCATTTTTGAACACATATTCTACATCCTTGTTTAATTTATGTCCAATCTGTTTAATGCAAGTTTGGAAAAATTCATCTTTCCCTTGCCACTATTTTATTCGATCCAAAAAATCATATTGGCATTTTATCATAGTGGTAATTTTGATCAAGTGAGTAATTAATTTCTGAAGAAAGTGTGACTAAGGTGTCGGTCAAAGCCAAAAATGCACCCTTATAAGTCATCTTCCCTATTTACAAAAATTAGTGAAGAAAAGAAATGGATATCCCCCCTCAATTGCAAAAAGTGTGCAACACAAGAATGTTGTGAAGGATTTTACAAATATTGCCTCCTAGACAATTGTACACCACAAAAAATCGCTCCTCTTGTTACAAGTACTTCAAACACCTAGAATTTGCTATTTATGAAGCCTAAAAGAGGTACAAGCACCCCTTATTGCAAGGTCTTCAAACAAAAAACTTATGCTATTTATGAAGCCTAAAATAAGAGTGAGAGAAAATGGTGCTTTTGCCCAAGGGACACATGTGTTTTCCCTCTACAAAACTATTTTAGCAATTTAGCACTCCTTGTGCTATCTTTGAACCAGAAATAGAATCAGAATGATACACTTCACAAGAAATATGGCTAATATGTTGTGCCTTTGCCATTTTAGTTTTGCTTGTTTTGAAACCAACACTGAATGGTGTCTTGGTTTTCATTTTTACAATTTATGCAAAACTATGCTTTCTAGGCAATTTGATCAAAAAATTTCACCAATTTGTCCTTTCTTATTGTAAGTACTTCAAGCATGATTGCTATTATGAAGTCTAAAAGAAAAGTTTTAATGTTGATGACTTGGACTTTTCTGATTGCCTTTACAAGTTTTATTTCCCTCTTATCAAAATCTATGTTTGAAGGAAGAAAGGAATTATCCCCCTTTAGTGCAAAGGATTGCAACTTTTAAGGTTCCTTATTTTCAAAAACTTGTTCTTGCTTTTGATTACCCTAAAAGAGTACCAAAATATTATTCACTCAAAAAGATATTTAATGGCACCTGCCTTAACTCCATTCAAGAAGGATGAAAATTTTGAGGAATTTAAGCCAAACAAATAAGAGTGAATTAGGCGTTTTATTGATTTAGGAGAGAATATCAAGTAATTTTGGCTTTAAATCTGTGCAAGGATTTACACAAATTTGTGAAATTTTGGGGTTTAGTGTGTTATTGATTCTATGACTTATAATTGCAAAAGAAATAATGCAATAATCAAACAAGAATTCTCACAAAATTCTTATCACCTAGGTGTCGGATGCAACCGAAAATGCACCTAATTTGCCAATAAAGGTGTTGAGTAATATCGAAAATGCACCTTTTAATTTTAGCAACAAAATGTGTGTTTTGTGTTGTGCAAAAAATGATATTTTTATGTCTCCTACTTTGTTTTCCAATTTTGCAAAAGAAGTACAATGTGGTCTTCTCCCCTGAATTTTGCAAAATTAACAATTTTGAGCACTCCTTGCAAGACAAGTCGACACACGACCCGTATTTGGAAGGCTTCCAGAACTAGTCGACACACGACCTATTTTTTATGGGCCTAAGGCTTTAAATTCTTCTCAATTTTGCAAAAGGAAAGTGCAATTTTATGTCTTATATCCCCCTCTTGGAGAAAAACAAATGCACTCTTTGTCTATGAATTTTACAAAAAAAATTCAGTCTCCTTGTTGTCTAATTTGCAAAGAAAAATTCAAGTTTGATCCTTTCTTGTATGCGAAATTAACAAGGAGGAGAAGAGGTTTTATGGCTTTCTAATTTGCAAGAAAAATAAGTGCTCTTCTATGTCTGATATCCCCTCTTGGAGAAAACAAAAGCTCCTTTTGATTTGATTGCAAAAAATAGATCCTTAATTCTCTATTTTAATGCAAAATTTTAATAAATCTAATCATTATTTAATTAATAATAAAATTTAATTTTGTAAAAAATCAATGTAATTTTGAAAAAAAATTGATTTTAGACAAAAGATATTAAATTATTAAATAAAATGATTAAAAATAAAAAATTTACAAAAAAAATAGAAAAAATTTTATACCTTTAAATTATTTCTTGTCGCGGCTCCTTGTGGCAAAAGATATTCTTGCCCCGACGGGAGTCGAACTCCCGACCTTGCGTCGGGCAGTGCCTTAGCGCTGGTCCCTCCTCCGATCAGGCTAGCTGGCCCGACGGGAACAAAGGTGGCGCGCCTTCTCCATGAAGGCTTCCCCATTGAGTAGCGGGGAAATGAGTGGGATTTATCCCACATCACCCATGCAGGTGATTTTTCGTTACTTAAAAGCAATAGAGCACACAGTGCTCTTTGATTTCCTGTGGGCAATCAGGGTTTGTCGGACCCCTTTTGCTGCCGCCCACGTGGCATGGCTGGAGGGGTCCATGTGTCAGGTGGCACACATGGCTGTTCGCCATGTGGCCACCACATGTCCAATCCATCCAGTGGTTGTCTGCCATGTGTTCAGTCCAGTCTATCGTCTAGTGGCTATCCGCCATGTGTCCAGTCTGGTCTGTCATCCAGTGGCTGTCTGCCATATGTCCAATCTGGTCCAGGTCGAGTCCAATGGTAGTGCCATGTCAGCACCTCAAGATCTGTGCCTGAGGTTGCGTCTGGTTGCCACGTGTTGCCAAATGAGTGGTCTGATTCAATGCCTCAAGATTTGTGCTCGAGCATGCATGGGTGCCAACTGCATCTTCACCAGAGTCTATCACCTGTAATTATCCTTGGGATTTGTGCCCAAGATTTTCTTCACAGGTTTAGGGTCTCTGATCTGGTCATCGATGATCGGAGGGCACTCTTGCCCTCTTAGATCTTGGTCGACGGATCTATGCCACTAGTTGCTAGAGATCGGAGGGCGCTCCTGCCCTCGCAAATCTCGGTCGTTGGATTTGTTCCGCCTACCCTCCGTCGGCCTGTCAGGCCTGATAGGTCGGACAGAAGAATGCTGTCAGATCTGTCATACCTACGGGCCTTCTCCCATGGCCATCGATGACGTGGGCCTGCAGGGCCTCTCTCGAGGCTGCCTTGTGGTGGGAGCTGTCGGGCCTGCGGGCCTTCTCCCATGGTCGTTCGATGATGTGGGCTTGCAAGCCCTCTCTCGTAGCCACCTGATGATGTGGGCCTATGGGCCCACCTAGGGATATGTGCAAGTCCTGAGGGCCAGCAGGGAACTCAAAGACCATGCCAGGTCCAGGTAGGGTGGAATGAGTGGAGCTCGTATTAGGCCACCCAGATGCGATGATACCAATGTGATCAAGTGAGTGAGCAAAAAAATAATGATCAATTAATCAACTAACAATTACAATAGAAATTCTATGATTAAATAAATAGACTAACTAACAACATTAGGAAATAGCGCTAACTACCCTCTAACAATAGAGTAGGGAGTTGCGTGATGCTAACCACTAACCTAGGTAGAGAAGTCTAACCAAACCACTAACCTAGGATATTTAGAGATTAACCTAGGATAGAAGAATAAATATTTGGATAGTAAAAGATAAATATAAATACTCTTTTACCTAGTGGAGTAAATGGTAAGTATCCCAAGTAATGGAATATTACACTAATAGTAATATGCCCTCTTCTACTTAAGGCATCAATGAGCTTATTCTCCTTACCCTTAATGTACTCAATACCAAAATCATACTTTGTAAGAAACTATATCCAGCATCACTACCTCACATTTAATAGAGGTTGGTTGAATATAAAATTTAGACTCTGATGGTTTATCTTTAATTCGAATAGTTTCCCTATCAAATAATGTTGCCACACTTTTAGAGCGTTTACTATCGCCACCAACTCTAAATCAATATTTGCATAAATTACTGTGTCTTTGAAGCTTTATAGACTCATAAGCAATAACCGCATCGTCTTGGGTCAAAATACCCCCCAACCCTTCGATCGATGCATCAATACAAACTATAAACTACTTATTAGGGTAAGGTAATTGCAGAATTGGTGCTATCATAAGCCTCTCTTTAAAAACCCCAAAAGCCTCTTCACATTTATTTGTCTACCTGAAGCCTTTTCCTTTCATTTGAAGGTTTGTAATGGGTTGAGCAATTCTAAAAAATCCCTTGATGACACACCTATAATATCCTACAATTCCCATAAAACTTCATACCTCTGAAACATTAGTAGGTGCTTGCCAATCAATAATTGCTTTGATTTTCTTGGGATCTACTACAATTCCTTCTGTAGAAACAATATGTTCAATATACTGCACCTATGAAGTATAAAACTCACACTTGATCAATTTTCTATATAATTGATTCTTTCTAAGAATTACAAGCACTATTCGCATATGTTGATCATGCTCTTCCTTGCTTTTGGAGTAAATCAAAATGTCATCCAAAAATACAAGTACAAACATATCACGTTTTTCTCTAAAGATGTTGTTCATGAGGTTCATGAATGTAGTTGGGGCATTGGTTAGCCCAAAAGGTAAGACAATAAATTCAAAATGTCCATACCTTGTTCGAAAAGCTATTTTAGAATTATCTTCCTTTCGAATCCTTATCTGATGATATCCAGATATCAAATCTATCTTAGAAAAGATAGTTGCTCCTTTCAATTGATCAAAAAAATCATCAATCCTTGGTAACGAATACATGTTCTTGACAGTAACCTTGTTCAACATTCGATAATCTATGCACATCCTTAAGGTACCATATTTCTTTTTAACAAACAAAATAGGAGTTCCCTAGGGTGACACACTAGGTTTGATTAATCCTTTTTCAAGAAAATATTGAAGTTGAATTTTAAGCTCCTACAACTCCATGGATGTAATTATATAAGGTGATATTATAATTGGTGCTATCCCCAGTAATAACTCAATTGAGAAGTCAAATTTCCTCTGGGGAGGTAACCTTGGAAGATCCTCAAGAAAAACATCTTTGAATGCACCCAAAACTAGGTATTGCTCGAAAAGGTCAAATTCCTTTTTAGATGCTTCTAACCTATTCATCTTAACTATAATATCATTCCCTTCTTTTTAATAACCTTTTTGATCTGCATTATATTCAATAGATGTGGCTTAACTTCCTTTTATCCACAACTAATTCTAATCCTTTGACTAGATTCATCCAAAAATTCCACCCATCTCTCCTCAAAGTTTAAAAGAGCCTTATGAACTTTTAACCAATCAAATCCTAGAATAATGTCAAACACATGCAAAGGTGCCACATACAGATGCCAATTGATATTTCCTTGAGGTAAGGAAATATGGGAGTCAAAGAGACATTGATTAACACGATGGGTTTGCCCTGATCCATACTCTACCTTCCAATATTTGGCCAAGAATCTAGGTCTAATAGGTAAATACCTCACTAATATAGATGATATAAAACTATTTGTTGACCCACTATCAACTAAAATTTGCACATTTTTACCAAAAAAATTATCATACAATAAGAAAGGATTAATCTGACCATTGAGTTTAGAACTACTTGTGGCTGCATAGATCCTGTGGCTAGCCTCTTCTAGGATTTTTGGTGTTAGGTCAACTCTGTGAGGAAATGTTTTAGCATAATGAGACCCTTTGCACACTCAACATACACCTGATGGAGCTCTATTTCCTTTGATATTGCTTTCATTTCTATTCACAGATGGAGTTTCCCTATCCCTTCCTTGACTTGCTGGCTTCTGATCCTACTTCCTGGGAAATTATTTAACATTCTTCTTAAGTTTATTGCCTTGGTAACTAGATCTATTTTTACCTCCTTTGCTTGTTCTAATCTCCTCCTTTGGGTTTCTTATTCTGTTCCTTCTCCCATTTCATAAAACCTACACTTTTCCACTTCATGAGTTCATATTTTTCCTTTTTAGATAACTTTTGGTAGTTAAAATATGCCTTTCTCATTTCCTAATTAGCTTTCTATTTTCTTTCTAGATCAAAAGTAGTTGACAAATTGATAATATGCTTGTTTACCACCGTCATGATCCTAGGTTACAATCCCAAAATAAATTTCTAAGTTTTCATTTCTTTGTTGTTATCATATTGGGATGTATCTTTCAGTAGTTGAATAACATTTTGGTGGTATTCATGCACCATCATGCTTTCCTGTCTCAAATTTGAGAAGTCCTCAAATTTCTCTACGTAATATTACTTTTTCAAGAATCTATCCTTGAATTCCTTGACAAACTCCTCCCATTTGAGGTCAACAAATTCTACTCTATGCCCTTTATTATATGACTTCCACTAGTCTAGGGCTATTTCTATCATGTTCATTATTGCCAAAAAAAAATTAGATTCAAATAATAGGACTACTAGAGAAAATTAAGACTCTAGTTCACTCAACCAATTTTTTCGACTAATTCTGTTAGAATTTCCCAAAATAGACATGCAAAGCATTACACAAAATATGAAGAGAAGAGTAGAACTGATTGATTATTCCATGGATCAACTTTGTATAAATAACAAAGTTGATCATTGAGAGCCGTTGGATTACAACAACTCATCAAATATGATGTAGACTTTAACTGAGAGTTCACTTGACTCATGAAGGAGTGGAAACTCAAGTAAGTCTATCCTAGTAGAACTTAAGAGAATAATTACTTATTCTAACACCCCCTTAAGTGATACTAGGGGTGTATTGTGCATATGAGTCCCAACAATAGAGCCTGATTAGGTACTCATGTACAATGGTTTCTTTTATGAAGAGATGGTAAAAACCCCATGGGAAAAACCATCTATCAAAAAAAAAAAAAGGAAGAGGCTTGTCTTCGGTTTGCGAAGATTGTCCTCTTAATACAAAAAAATGATGAGTCCCGACAACATGGCCTGAAGAGGTACTCATTTACAATATATATTAGAGATGGTGAAAAACCACTTGGGAAAAAACCATCTGCTATGAAATAACGAGGCATGTCTTCGGATGGCGAAGATTGTCCTCTTAATATACAAAAAAAAGATGAGTCCCGACAACATGGCCTGATGAGGTACTCATTTACAATATATATGAGAGATGGTGAAAAACACATGGGAAAAACCATCTAAAAAAAAAAAGGAAGAGGCTGTCTGGTTGAAGATGTCCCTTAAAAAAAAAAAGGATGAGTCCCAACAACATGGCCTGATGAGGTACTCATTTACAATATATATGAGAGATGGTGAAAAAACCACATGGGAAAAACCATCCTCCAAAGAATACAATAATAAAAGGAGAGGTGAAAGACCTCTGTTTCAATGTAGTTGTATTACTCCAAGTTTCTCTCGCAACTGTATGTAACGCGGAGAAGGAAATGACTTGGTGAAGATGTCTGCAACTTGATTTTTAGTTGGAATATAGTCCAAGTATATGTCCCCATTCTGAATATGCTGACGAATGAAGTGCATGTGTATCTCAATGTGCTTGGTGCGCTGATGCTCAACTGGATTGCATGCAATATGAATTGTGCTCTGATTGTCACACCAAAGAGTAATAGGTTTATCATTGGAAAACCCAAATTCTTTTAGAATTTGATGAAGCCAAAGAGCTTCCTGACTTGCTAAAATTGTTGCCCTGTATTCTGCCTCTGTAGATGATAAGGCCACTGCTTGTTATTTTTTGCATAACCAAGCAATTGGTGAAGAACCAAGACAAAAGACATAGCCAGAAGTTGAACATCTATCTTCTACTGAACCTGCCCAATCTGAATCTGTGTAGCCAATGATATCCATGGATTTTCCCTCATATAAGAGCCCAAAGTGAGTAGTTCCTTGCAAGTAGCGAAGGATTCTTTTTGTTGCTTGCCAATGACTGAAATGAGGTTGATGTGAGAATCTGGATATTAAGCCAACAACATATGAGATATCTAGATGAGTATGAGTAAGGTATAACAGACTCCCTACAAGCTGATGGTATAGAGTTGCATCACATAGAGGGGATGTGCAGGAAGTACTAAGATTGACTCCAGATTGAAAAGGTGTAGGAGACGGTTTGCAATCTATCATTTTAAACCTTTGAAGGAGATCTAGAGTGTATTTTTGTTGACACAATGAAATTCTTGCATTTCTTTGATTTATTTGGATCCCAAGGAAGTAATGTGCTAGACCCAGATCAGCCATATCAAATTTTTTAGAGAGGGAGTCTTTTATAGTCTGAATGTGAGCGAAGTCACTACCAAGTGAGTAGCAGATCATCAACATATAGAACAAGTATGGTGATTTTTCCTTCATCTCTCCAAATGTAGACTGTGTTATCAGACTCACAATGAGAAAAACCTGAGGAAAGAAGGAAGGAGTCCATTTTTTCATACCAAGCTCTAGGAGCTTGTTTGAGGCCATAGAGAGACTTCTTTAGCCTACAAACAAGAGAGGAGTCTTGAGTGAAACCAGCAGGTTGTTCCATGAATATCTCTTCCTTTAAGTCCCCATGTAAGAAAGCACTTTTTACATCCATTTGAAAGACAGGCCACTTTTGGGAAGCAACCAGAGCAAGAACCAATATAATAGAATCCATTTTGGCAATTGGTGCAAAGGTTTCAACATAATCTATTCCTTCAATTTGAGAGAAACCTTTGGCTACTAGGCGAGCTTTATGTTTGTCAATTTCTCCATTAGGTCCATATTTTATTCTGTAAATCCATTTACAATGAACTAATTTCCTTCCTTTAGGTAGGGGAACTAAATCCCAAGTTTCATTTTTTATTAAGGAAGAGAATTCATTTTCCATGGCATCATCCCATTCTTTAATACCAGTTGCTTCTTTGAAGGATTGAGGATCAAAGGAAATAGACTGATAGACAAGACCAATGCCTATGGAGTTGGTTAATCTGGATGATGGAAGATTTTGGATGTAAGGAGTAGCTTCTTTAACAATGGTGCGGGCCCATTTTGGCATAGAGGAAGGAGTAGAAGGAATGGAAAGGCTTTGAGTTGGAGTTATTGGTTCCTCATATTGATCATCAATCTCTAAATTAATCTCTAAACTTGGTTCTTCATTATATTGAGGTTCTACTGTAGGAGAAGGCTCAATAGAGGAAGAGGATGTTTGAGGATTTTTCTGAGGGAATGTTTCATCAAATTGGACATTCCTATGAAAAAATACCTCATGAGTTGAGGGATCAAGGAGCCTGTATGCTTTCATTTCCTCATAATAACCAACAAAGATGAGCTTTTTGCTTTTCTTATCTAGAGCCTTCCTTTTCTTCTTTGGGATGTGCGCCCAAGAAGTACACCCAAAAATATTGAAGAAGGAGACATCCGATTTTGAGCCAGTCCATGCTTCTTCAGGAGTTAAATGGTCAAGAGCTTTATGAGGTGTGCGGTTTTGAATATAGTTTGCATAGTTAATAGCTTCTTGCCAAAAAACCTTTGGAAGATCTCTTGAATGGAGCATACAATTTGCCATTTCCTTCAATGTTTGGTTTTTCCTCTCTGCAATACCATTTTGCTATGGATTATGGGAGACAGAATGTTGATGAATGATGCCATGACTTGATAGAAATATTGAGAACTCATTACTATAGTATTCCCCTCCATTATCTGTGCGAATTTGCTTGATGTTGCAAGAGGCCTGATTTTCAACTAAGGCTTTGAAGATTTTGAAGTGGGATAGAACATCACTTTTGTATTTTAGGAAGTAGACCCAAGTTCTTCTAGAAAAGTCATCAATGAAGGTTAGAGCATATTTTTCTCCTTTGAAAGAAGGCTCTAGAAAAAACATCAAGTCACTATGGATTAACTCTAGAGGGGATGAGGCTTTTAGAGAACTACTTGGGTGGAAAGGATCTTGATGTTGCTTTCCAAGAGCACATCCAGGACATACTCCATCAATAGAAGAGACTTGAGGTAGACCTGTTACCATTTCATGGGTGTTCAATTCCTTTAGGTAGTTATAACTGAGATGACCAAACCTTTCATGCCAAATTTTGCTTTCAAGATCTCCATGAGCCACAAAATAGGAGGCCCCTTCTGGATTTTTGAATCCTTTGAAGTGAAATAGGTGAGTATTGTGATCAATATCTCCTTTGGCTATAAGAGAGTGGGGGTCTTGAAAGTCTCTTATCTCAACTCCTGTTGGAGAGAAGAGAATAATTTTCCCCTTTCCAAAAGTACAAATCTGATAGATGGAGAGGAGATTTGTTGCAATGTTTGGAACATAGAGAACATTATTGATAGAGCCACCATCAATGGATATGTCACCCTTTACTTTGATTGGGATAAAGGAGGAGTCACCAACTTCTATGCTACATGTTGAACTTGAGGAGATAGAAGAGAAGGACTCATATGAAGCAGTCATGTGATGAGTTGCTCTAGAATCTAGGACCCAGTAATTAGAAGAGGAATTGGTGGTTTTCCCTTGAACATTTAGGGCTTTTCCTATCTACTTTTTACTGTCTATCTTTTGATCCTTCATAGCTGCCTCTAGTTGTTGTAATCTTTTCCAACATTTGTTTGTCGAATGACCATTCTTTTTGCAGTGAGTACAAGTTATGGGATTCCTTTCTTTATTTTTGAATTTTTCTTTAGAAGAGGTGGAGGCCACTAAGGCTTTTGAGGAAGAGATTTCATATCTTGCAAGTTTTGTTTCTTCCCTAGTTAGTCTATCACAAAATTCTTCTAAAGAGGGCATTTTAAAGGTTGCACCAAGAGCATATTTTGTAGATAGAAAGGTGGTTGCAAATATTTGAAATACACCATTTAGTTTAGAAAGAATTAGATAAATGCATTCTTCTTCAGTCTTAGTCTTCCCACTACCTTTGTATTGAGTGAGGACTTCTTTGAATTTGGTGAGAAAGTCAACAATATTGTTGAAGTCTTCAGGAGATAAAGTTGTTAATTTTGCCTCTAATTGCATTGATCTTATTTGATCTACTTTCCCAAACAAATTCTTTAATTTTTCCCAACTTTCATAAGGATTTTTACAATCTGTAATGTGAAACCATAAGCTTTCATGAACATTAGTGCTTATAATACCCATTGTTTCACACATCTTTCCTTTATGAACAAATTTTTCATATTCTTTCTCAAATTCAGGTTGCTTTTCTTCTAGCAAATGAGTGAGCCCTTTTTGAGATATAAGATTTAAAATTTTGGGTTTCCAAGTGTGATAGTTATGAGGGGTGAGAAGATCAATTGTATTCATTTTGTGAAGAAAGTTGAAGTTTTAACCAATATACCCCCCCTTACAACTTCAAGTTTATATTAGTGCAATTGAAAGAAGAATGCAAGCTTTTTTTTAATGTCACAACCCTCAGATTACCCGCCCTAACGAGAGGGAAACTATAAGTAATAGAGTGTTGTTATATTAAAATTAGCTTAGAAATAGTTTCCAGGCCCAATATCGTTCTTCTCAATTACCCGCCCTTACTTGAGGGAAACTGTAAGTAATGAGTAGAAAAAATATTTGGAAGATTGGCTTGAAATGCAAGTAGGATCAGCCAGATTTAGATATTGGAATATCTCAATGACTCACCCTTACGAGAGGGAAACTATAAGTAATAGAGATATCCAATATTGGAAATAAGGTGATCAAAAAATATATGCCAGGCCTGTATACCAAGTCTTTCAAAAAACCTACCCTAACTTGAGGGAAACTATAAGTTTATGGAAGATATTGGTACGTGGAACGTAGGCAAAATATCTTGAAAAAATTAAGAAACTATAAGTTTTTGAATAGGATTGCTTAATTAGAAATAGACTTCTTTAGTATTAAAAAAAAGGAATAGATAGAAAAGAATTTAATTTTAAGAACAAGCAACAAGCCAAAAAAAACTATATTAGTTTTGAGGGCTTGAAAAAAGTTTTTATTTTTTTTCTATCTATATCTTATGAATTAACCTGAAAAGAAGTGTATTTAAAAACCAACAAGATTATGATAAAAAAATTGCATTTAAAGGGGAATATTTAGAGAAAAAAAAGGTTTTACAACTTGAGATTTCCCTTTTTAATTTTAGTGAGTACTTTTATCATATATTAAAAAATTATGCACTTAAATTATTATTATAGTTACTTAAAAAAGGAACTAGAATAAAGATAAAGGACACAGGAAAGATAAAAGGACCCCCCTCAAAAGACAAAATAGACAATGGTGCAATAATTAGCACCTCTAACCCCCCCTGCAAATAGACTTTGTATTACTTTGATTACAAAAGACGCTTTTCACTTTTGAATATAGCCTTTGGAAAAATAAAGGCTTAGTGAAAAAGGGAGTCAAAAAATAAAAAAACCTTCGATATTGAAGGTATTTTAGAAAGCAATACAAAATAGCCTAAAATAAGGACAATTTATTCATGACAACCAAGGCACCTACGGAAAGCTAGAACAAGGCAAAAGAATAATACTCCTCTGTATACGATCTGGACACCCTACAAAAAAATGATAGGTAACGAAAGAATAGAGCTGCCTCAAGCGAAGATGAATATTTTCAATGTCGTAGACCCAGCGCATCATTGAAGAATGAGAAGTTGGGTGGTTGCCTTCGTAGAAGGCTAGATTTTCTTTGAGATGCTTTGAAATGAGAGTCTTCGACTGAGGCTGGATTGTTTCGAAATGAAGATGCATACCCAACGATTCATAGAAGAAACAGAGGCCTTCGAACAAGGCTATCTCTCACTTGTAAATCATAGTCCAAGATCCTTTCCCCCTTGAGAATGGATAAACCTGCAGATGATAAGACAACAGGGAAGGCATAATAGAGAAAATTTTTGCCTACTATCTTGCAAAAAATTATAACAATATGAAAAACATATGCAAATCGAATGAGCTTTAAACTTGTAGAGATTTAAAACAATATTTTTGAGCATAAGAGAAAAAATGATTGCAATGCGAAAGAAAGAGGTGTCGAATGAGATTTAAAGGATTCTAAAGATATTCATTAGCCATCACCAAAAGAAATAACTTTCGACTTTAGCGGGCTTCACGACGTTCGTCGATGCTGAAGTGAGAGACGTGTAAAAAGAATAGTTCTTTATGAAACATTTAAAAAAAATGTATTAATGCAACTGTAGAAGATGTCTTCTCAAGCACACGAAGGTAAACTAAAAAATTAGAAAATCTCAACAACATTCGTTTGATAATGCGCCAATCGATAGTTGCACCAATGGAGATTTGAAACTCGGATGGAGAGGCGGAAGAGAGGTGACACGAGAATGATGATGATGCCCAAAAAAAAGGTGCCCTGTGGACGATTCGTGAGCCTGAATTTGGTCTCCGTGAGCAGCGAAGCGGAAGTTTTCCTGCAAGGAAAAAAACTAATGATAGGAAAGAATTTTCCTATTATATCAAGCTTAAAAAATTTCAAATATAGATTTTTGAAAAATATAATCGCTTGAAGAGGAGAGTTTTTTTTTCCTTATAAAAAATTATGTATGAATATTTTCATAGAAGAGAGTTTTTTTTTTCCTTAAAAAAATAGATCTATGGAAAAAAATGGGCAATATTTCTGAAAAAAATTATACTAGAAGACAATGAATCTTCCCTTCCTGAAGGAGACAAATATTTTTCAGAAAAACCCACATACATATATTTCAAAAAAATATAGCTGAAATAAAAACTATATATAAAATATTTTGAAGGCTTAAACAAAAAAAGGAGAAGCCAACAAAGGATACAAAGAACCAACTCCTAGAATCTTCAAGAGAGAATGCTAGCAAAATCTATCCTGCTCTGGTACCATGTTAGAATTTCCCAAAATAGACATGCAAAGCATTACACAAAATATGAAGAGAAGAGTAGAACTGATTGATTATTCCATGGATCAACTTTGTATAAATAACAAAGTTGATCATTGAGAGTCGTTGGATTACAACAACTCATCAAATCTGATGTAGAATTTAACTGAGAGTTCACCTGACTCATGAAGGAGTGGAAACTCAAGTAAGTCTATCCTAGTAGAACTTAAGAGAATAATTACTTATTCTAATAGATTCGCCATTGCCCTTACCATCAAACTTAGTTATTACTACCTTTCTCAAATTTTGGTCCAACTCCTTACTCATCATTACCCTTCCAGTACTAGATATCTCTAGTTCCCTTGTTTCTTCCATTAACCTTTCCAATCCATTTTCTTGTCCATTAGTTAAGTCTTCTATGACTCACTGTTGTTGGGCCATGTGAGTTTTCTATTGGGCCATCTCTTCCCTTTGGTAGTCCATATGCATTTGCAATAACTACACCACTTTAGCAAGGTTTCCTACCTCCACACTAGTCTCATTCTCATTGTGGGAAATCTCATTAACCCTTATTTCATGCCGAGGTTCTTTTTGCTTCAAGTTTGTTCGTGGCCTCCTTACAAGTCTTTTGGTGTCTTCATCCTACCTGCCTCTCGTAGGATTTCTTGAGGACCCACATCACAACAATCATGCCATTTAACCTATAGGTGAAATAGGTAGTGCATTAGCTTAAATTAACCAATCTATCTCACACTCAGAATCTACAACCTAGAATATCTTTTTCTCTAATACCATATGTAACAACCCAAGCCTATTGACTCACTTGGTTGTCCTAAAAATAATACATGCAACTAACAAATAATTTTTTTTTAAGTTTTCTAAGTAGACCTGAAAGTTAATTTTCTATGTTCTCAGATTTTTTTACATGCTCACATGGTTTGAATCATCCAATGATATTTTAAATGTTCATTGACTACTTAGCACAAGCATAATTAACCACATTTGGGTTTAAGACTGCTACATACAACCACCCAAGTGGATGAGATTGGCCATATCCCATAGAGTAGCCCTTCAGTGGAATCAGTTAGTCTCATTTATCATCCACATATATCAGCATGAGGATTGAACCATGACTAGGGTTATCCTCTAGGGCCCATAACACCTAGAGGGGGATGCTTTAATTCCCTACCTCAACATATTGAACCCTTGACAAACTAGTCAACATGTTCTTAAACAATATGGAAAAGGTTAGTGTGTTTATGCTTTTGTGACTAACTATTGAGTCCCTTAACCTAGAGACAGTTAGTGTCATGTCAATACCCTGACCTTGGAATTTTTCTTCCAAATCCAGGATAACTCACAAAAGTTTATCCCATACCAAAATTTGTGGCTAATCTAGCTAAGTATTATGAGTATGTTTTTTCTCATAGTGCTATTCGATTTCAACCTAAAAAATGTGTCCCATACCATCTTTTCATCTTAACTGACCAAGTTTCTTTCGACCAATTTTTTCGATCATCTACAAAATCAAAATTTGTGTGCATACCCACACCTCAACATTTTCTCATGACTATAGGTTAAGGTTTTAGAACCTAAGTTTTCTAAGGTTTTCCTTGAGTTAAATCCAACAACCATATTTTATTAAAATAAGCATACAATAAGCAAATATCTCAAGGGCATGTCGTATAAGAAAGACTATCTCATTTTAAAATGATAGGTTGTCTAAGACCTATTACATTATCACTAGGGGTTAAAACATTCTGAAAATAAGAGTTATTTTCCCAAATTCCCCATTGGTTTGGCTTTCAAAAACATGCATGGATAACTAGAATATTTACAAGTTTCCCATACTAAAATGAATGTTTTCAGTTTGCTTTTTAACTCAGCTAAACAACCATTATAATGACAACAAGACATTCATCATACTCCGGTTGTATTAAAGTTTAATAATGACTTTAACTAAGTTTATGTAGATCAAAATAATTTCTCTTGGTCTTCCTAATAATTTTTCAGTTTTAATATGTATTTGCTTTTGCTAAAAGAATATCCTATTACAAAATATAGCAACTCATTTAAATTTCATGTGAAATTCAATATTGCAAGATTTTATTAATTTAGACACAGATTTTCACCTAGCTCTACCATAAGCATGTTTTGCTACTTCAAAAGATTAGGAGTCTTAAATATATTTACAGTAAACTCAAGACTTAAACATAATTATACTTTTAATTTATCAATGACCCTCTAAAGTTTAAGCAGGTTGATTTATTCAATGTCTTATTCAGGAATTCCGAATTCACAGTACATCAAATAGAAT
Source organism: Wollemia nobilis (assembly GCA_028583015.1). Lineage (NCBI taxonomy): Eukaryota > Viridiplantae > Streptophyta > Pinopsida > Araucariales > Araucariaceae > Wollemia > Wollemia nobilis. The sequence goes on from JAQPPZ010015830.1 coordinate 114,789, forward strand.
TTGAAACAAACAACCATTATTATTAAATATGGAAAAAAAAATTTAGTACAATTATATTACAATTGCTACATCCAGATTCATTAAGCTCACATTGTCACTTACCAGAACATTTGATTCCACTAAAATAAATCATCAATACATGGGGCTTCACCCTTTCTCTAGAAACAAGGTTTCACGATTTCACTGTTTGATGATCAAACTATTTTATTCACCCTAAATTTTAGCTTACCCAATAACATTGTATCCCTCTATGAAACTATATTGTTGCTCAGTCCAAGAAAACCTATTCCTTTTCTCATATGTTGCTTCATTTTTTTGGTTTTAAAACTACACCAGTGGTAAAAACATTTCTCGCCTTGCGCATTCTTGAAACTAATATTCTCAAGCTCACCCAATGCAGCACCAATGGTTTCCAAGAAGGCAACAACTCATACAAAGGAAATGATAGATGGTAGGTATCAAACTGGCTCTCTAGTCATGAATATTCAATTTTCTACCATGCACTCAAGTAAATATACTAGAAATATTCTAGAAAATTCACCAACCTCCTTTCTCGAGATTTCCCAAGAATTTTAAAACATGTTTCCACAAATAAACCTATGTATCTCATCAAGAGATGCTTTCTATTTTCAAAGGAATATAATTCTAAAGTTTACTTCTTTCATTTTTATTTATAAGTAATATCGCCCATACACTGCACCCATTCCAACATTTCTACTAAACACAAACATACCGCCACACAAAAACATAGCAGTTATTTCTTGTTTGCATACAAAGCATCACATAACAATACATTGATTCATTGCAATACAATATTATCTACATTTTCCAATCAACAAACTGAAAAACTTTAACAACACTACATGCTTTCTTTAATACTAATTAATTCATCTGCATGACAAAATCATTTCAATACTTCCATTGCTTTCGTTTACCTTCTACCTTTCATGTTAACATAACAATGTAGACACAGTGAAGAGTTTTTCCAACATGGTAATGATTTACTAACAATTTCTTAGCTTTCAATTACCATATCTTATTATAGCCATATAACAATAACACACAACAAAGATAAAAGTTCATTCAATTTTGATTTAAACATGAAGAACGCGTTCGATGCCAAAGAAGTTACAGACCTATTTCTCTCGCTTTTCCAATTGAACTGTTTGCTAAACTTTTAGTCTATCTCTACCTATTCTTCTCCTTTATCTTACCTCCATGCAATTGTTTTTTCCTTTATTAAAAAACCTTACCTTCCTCTTTTGTTTTTCATTCCTCAAAATGATATGTGAGATTAATGTGAGTTGTTTTGCTCTTCCTCCATGCACAATGCTAGGTTGTTGAGCTTCCTTCCTTCTGCTTCATGTGCACTCCAAGTTATTATGACCCATTCATCATTTCACGATGCTACTTTAACTATCCTCAAACATAGGAAATGTGTTCACCACTTGGAGGTTTTAATAACACATAGTTCTGCCACCCTTTAATTATTTATTTAATATTCAAGGTAGAGCTATTTTCATAATAGTGTAAACTATTTTACACATAAATTAAGTAAAACAAAATTAATAATATTATAGCCATTATCCTATTTTAAAAAAAAAACAACAATAGCATTTGAATAGGCTTCCTTACATGGTAACCTAACACCATATAAATTCACATATAAAACAAAAGATCATTTTTAAATATTAACCTCACACATGATTTAAATAGCAACCACACACACATATATTTTTTTTAAACTAGTGGCTCCCATCATCATCGCCACCTAAAGCAACATTTCTCATTCCTTGCCAAACAAGCAATACTCGAATCAATTTAACCCACACAGAGATGCAATATGCAATGCACCTATATGATATGCAAGCACGAGTTTCCATGTGCTCGCGAGCCAAATCATCACCTCCCTATCTCACCTTTTTCCCTTGACTAGCTTCCTTTCATTGCCATCATGCAACTGTCCTACACTCACAAAAGCTGTCAGTAATACCATGGTTCATAGGAAAAAAGTAAGTGTATACATATTTTACTATCTTTCATAAATCGTATGAGGACGATTATTACATATTGTAGGAAGCTTATCAAATTTTGAGAACTAATTTTCTACAATAAAAACTTAGACATCAGCAATAAAATACATTCAAATCTTCAGAATTTTGAAATCAATAAACTTCACTAGATGTTCTTCAAACTAGTGGAAAGAAATCTATGCTGAGTCTCTGTATTCAAATGTTTTCCTACAACCCTATGGAAATACCCTAGCCAAATTACAACTTTCAAATTCTATAAATGAAATCTCCCTATATCCTATCAATCTCCCTTGTGGCTATGATACCATTATTAGATTTTGATGCTTAATACTTAAAGCTAAATAACCACAAGATCTAAAATAAAGTTGTATGAAATATAAGTCAATGACAATATTCTAAACATATAAAACTCATAAATAACTTTTGTAATAACTCATAAAAGTGCCATTAACAAATGCTCATGAAAATAGTATCTTTATAGAATAAAGATCTCCAATACACCATACTTCCACACAATCTCACTCTATATTGTGTCTCACACACACACGTAGACACATATATAATGTAATGTGACTATTCATATGGAGTACTCTTGACCTTCATTTTTCTTGAGACTCTTCACTTTACTACTCTATGAAATCATGTGCATATGAACTATTATGCACATTTACATTATTAAATAATTTATACATTATAATAATACTTGTGCATTTATTATATTACATAAATTAAATATTCACACTCTAATATAGAAAACTCTCCTAATCTAAGGATGTACCCAAGGTGGAACATTAGCATGTGCCAAATAATGTAATATATGCTAACACCTAGTATGTTAGAAAAAACCCCTATTTTTAACTAACCCGTCATTATTAATTATTAGAAAAATGAAAGACTATACCTCTCATTGCAAGACCCTTGAAAAATAGAATAATAAAATAGTTATAATGAATGAGAGTTAGTAATTATCCTAAAATAAACTATATGTTCTATTATGAATGAAACCAACCAGTTCATGAATATACTAGAAATTTGGCATGCATTCCAAGAAAAGTAATACTCATCATAAATGTCATCACTATTTTGTTACTATGCTTCAAAATTTACTTCTTAACCTATCCATAATGATTGGCTATTGCATAGTTAATGTTTAACTATTCCATGGAGGTTATTATGAACATCTACCATATTATCCTAGAGGTCTACCTAGTTCCTTTAATTATATCCTTGCTCCTTGATGACCATCTCTAGACATACAACCCTTAAGTCCTCCAAACCTTGACAACTATATAACCAAGGAAGAATCAAACATTGAAACCTATATTACCCTTTATTTCCTAAGCTTTGCCTATGAATACCCAAGGTTGCAAATGGATATGATCAAAGAGAACCATCTACCATTACAAATTGTATCCTAGTTACATAATGGTAACAAGCTTATGCTTGCATATGACCCTAGATTGGAAGTAGCAATGGTTGAAAATATTTTTTTCTCAATTATTACACTGTTGATGTAAAAGGGTAAATTACTCCCATTCTTAAAATCAAAAGCAAACAAAATTGATCACAAATTCTAGTCTAAATTGACATATGCATCCTTCAATTTTTATTAGGTTGAACAATAACACAATTTGTAGGGTTTCTTCCCAATAAGCTTTAATGACTCCTATTTTGTTATTATCCTCTTTCAATAATCCTCTTACTAATTGTCCATCCAGTACCCAATTCATTACCTCAATCATTCATGATTATAAATCTTCTTTCACGACATTGAGAACACTAATAATTGAGTAGATAAAGTATCGATTTTTGCACTCTGATGTGATGCACACCTATAAAATGAACAAAAATATTACATTTCCAAAGTACATACGATTAGCTACATACATAATGCTCAATGACCTCCCTTAATATACTTAAGTCACCTCATTAAAAGCTTGCTTTTAAAGTGACATCACACCTAAAAAAAAATTAACATAAAATATGCAAATATTTTTAAAATCTAGCTTCATAACATGGTATCATTTCTCATGCATGTTGATTGATGTGTTCTTTTTTATGGTGGCAATATTCAAACATAACCAATAGGACTTTTCCAAATATTTTAGTAGAAAAAGGTGTGTGTTACCATGCCATCAAATTGAATACGACCAACAAACATATCAAATCTTTTCATTATGTATTGATAATGCTTTCTTTCGGGGCGATTGATAACCTAATTGTTTATAGCAAAAAAAATATTGAAAAAGAATGGATATAAATTTACTTACAATCATGTTACCTTCAAACTAGGTTTGATCATAGTTGAAATTGATCCTTCAATGAAACCATGGACAAAATAACTTGTTTGATCATCCCAATAGTTTTGTTTTTGTCATCATTGATTTTCCATTCAATTAATTAAACCCCTTTGAGGAAAAACATTGTATACTATTCATATACCTAGTTGAATCATATGTTCTATTGATCAATGACTTAAAGAACTTCTTGAATCTTGATTGTATCCACATATTAAACCAGTTTAACATTGAGATCTAGCAACATGCTTATCCTTCTTAACTTTAATCTTATAGACACTCATACTTCTTTAAATCTTCACAAAATCAACTTCCTTACCTTATTTAACATTTAATATTATAAAAATTATATTAATTTAAAAATAAAAAATCTCAAAATAAGTAATTTTTAATTTATCTTGCCCAAGCAATGTTTCTAATATTCCTTATCTTATTTACCTTTAAAATACCTATAAAAAATAATTTATTTTTTTTGGGTTGAATAGACACAAATATATCCCACGTCAAATATGATATGTTGTACATATTCTATACTATATTTTAAGATAGAGAAACGTTAGCGTTTGAAGGGAAATTAAACAAATAGAATTCAACACAAACTTGAGTAAGACAATACATACTTCAAACCTGTGAAAAAGTATTTTAAATGAATGATATGAGTGATATTTTTTTAATATTGCTACGGAAAATTGTTATTTTTTTTAATAATGTTATGTGCACATATTGGATATAAAACTAGGAAAGATACTATCTATTGTCCAAAAAAATTATCCTTAATTTTATCAGGGCAAGGAAGGTTGTCATTTTGTTGGAACGATCATATTTTCATGTTCAACGATATGAGTAGTTGTAACGATCATATTTTCATGTTCAACGATATTAGTAGTTGTAACGATCATATTCATTTAACAATTTGACAAAGAAAAATACTTCAAAGGTTATTTTTTTTTTTTCCTTTTTATTCAAAATATCAGAAATCCACTAAGTACGGTTCCTGTCTATTCATTATTATTTCGTTTACATTTTCATATAAAAATATAAACATTGTGTTCAGATCACTATAAACTAATCTACTGCATAGAAATACTATTATGAAAAATGAAATTCAAGCTTAGATTGGACCCATGGCCTCAAATCTGGGTTCTTTGGCAAGGAACTTCTGCTCTCCATACACTTTCATATAATCTGCCGACATGAACTCTGGGTATTTCTTATCACCGGGATTCTTTATCAGCTGAGGAGCAGGGTACACTTTTGCTGTGTTTGAAGGATTATAGAAAGCTGCGACAGACATTCTGTTACCATCTGTTTTTGCAAGAACTCTGTGCCACATGCTCTTGTATTTCCCATTGGTGATCACCTGCAATACATTACATAAATTTAATATAAGTCAATAAAATTAAAGGAGAGCAGCATAAATCTCTGTTTATCTTTGATTTTACTTACATCCAACTACATCAAAAAGGCTTAAGTAGAAATTTGCATAGACTCATTTTAATTTGATGTCTCTTGTGCTCAGAGATATCTTAAAGCTATACCCAAAAAAATATTATAAGTTGGTACGTATTCATGTTTACTTCTAAAGGACGTGAACTGTCAATCTCTATGTTTTTGAATCTATGATTCAATCAACCATTTTTTATTCATGTTACCTCTAGATGGTCTCCAATGTCTATAACAATTGCATGGCTCATTGGTTGGACGTCAAACCAAGTGCCATCCTTGAGAACTTGCAGGCCATCTACATTATCATCTTGCAATAGCAGAATCATTCCACCAGCATCTGTGTGGGATCTGAGGCCATCTATAAGGTCTGGCCTTGGACATGGAGGATAATGGCACATTTTTGTGCCAAAGAAAGGACTATCCTTCCCTGAATTGACTTTCTTCAGATAGCCTTACTCCAGTCCCAGATTTCCACACATTATGTCTAACAGTTTCTCTGCTAACCCACTTATTTCTTCTGCAAATTCCTCCATTGCCTCTCTGCATCATCAACAGAACAGAAAAATTCCTTTAGAATGACAAGAATAGAAAAGAAAGGCAGCATTAGTGCACTAATGACGAGAAGTTCTTAGACTAAATTAAATTATTTAAAACACTTGATAATTCATTCATTCAAATATCAAAATTTAGTGTTGTAATGTCATACTTAAGATTAGCAGGCAGAGGGGGAGCAACCATGGCAGACTTATGTTTGGAGGAAGAAACCTGATTCCCAGTTAGGGTATACTTTGTTGCAGTTTCCTTGAGACACAGCATCATTCAGCATCTGCACAGGGGCAGATTTCTGAAACTCTTCATCCATGCAGGTTTTGTAGTATTCTTTGAATAGATCCTGCATTCTCTCCAGAAGACTGGGAGGAACTCCATGGTTCAGAAGCTGCAAACCCACATTCAATCAGTAACCAGAAAAGTTAAGGCCATTATAAGTCAAAATTAGAAAATCTACTGGAATAATTATTTTGGTACTCAAGTTTTAACCAAAAAAAGAAAAAGAAAAAAATCCTAACAAAGGACATCCACTAGTGACTTGTGACTTGGGTATACAATTGTGGTAAGAGTTGTTATTGTCATTCTAAAGTTTCTGATGACATCTTCCACCTAAAATGTCTATAACTACAATCTTGGAAAGCAAAAGAAAGACCTGGAAGAAACCCCATTCTTGACAGGCACTGTCAATCTGAGCCATGACAAACTTTCTGTCTTCTCCATTCAACTCCTTCATGTCAATCACTGGAACAGCAGGGGCAGTAGCCATCTTTATCTCTGAACACAAAAAGATAACAAGACCAAAAGATATTACAAAAACTGCAAAAGCGGGATGGGCAAAATCAGATGTGATAAAGCCTGACAAACAAAGGGTATATATAGAAAATTATCATGTGGGAAACAGGATTTGGATTGCTGTTTTCTCATATGCTTAAAATTTTCCAGGGTGGTAAGTTCTTTTGAAAATAAAATTCTACTCAGCTGGTGTTGGTCAATTTCAATGCTGTCACTTTCACATCCCATGTCAGTTTTAGATTTTCCTTTTTTTTTTAACTTTTTATTTAGATGTTTTTGATGAAGTCCACTATTGACTGTCTCATCAAATTTTAATAATATTGTCTATCTGTAATGGAGACTATGCTTGACGTGTCAGGTGCTGTAAACAAATCTGATGTGGCCAACAATGACCAAAATTGTTTCAGGCAGGTCAAGGTCAAACTAGAATAATGATGCAATACCCACTTTTCACAAGAATAACGATGGAATATAATACCCACTGTTTCGCAACTAGACAGGTTAAACAAGAATAATAATGTAATATAATACCCACTGTTTCACCACTAGATTCAACTCCCTCGATCTATGGGCAGACAACACAATTAGATTCAACTCCCTCGATCTATCGGCAGACAACATTCTTGGATATTTTAATCTGATTTTAATTAAATAATAAATATATTTAAAAAAATTATTATATTAATTATTAAATAATATTAATTTAAGATTTAAAATTTTGTTAAATAATATATAATCAATTATAATATATTATATGATGACTATAGCCGCACTAATTTCATTCCAATAATATAAAAAATAAATTATCAAACTATAAATATGGTGTATTATGCACACATTTCATGGTGTGTCATACACATCCAAAAATCTTAAAGCATGATAGTTAATAATATCATGGTGGTTAGATAGATAATTAAGGACAATACCAACATACCTATAACAGGATGATTGAATAACTTCTACTGATTATCATTTCTGCTGTAGTCTATAAGTTCCTTGTTTTGATCTTTCCAATCGTGGCCAAATTCTTTTTTGTTCGGTTTTTTTTCCGTATGGGGATTGCTTTGACCGATCTATACTACTGAGGGGATTGCTGTGGCATAAGGCCTTTGGCTACAGACTTAGTAGGACAATATAATAAACAATCCCCATGCACTTTTGCCCTTTTAAACAGTGGGGAGAGGGGATCAAAAAGGTTTCGTTAGAGGTTCGGCCCCGCAGTCGAACAGCGAATCAAGAACATCGACTAAGTTTGGGACAATACCACTGTACGACCTCTATGGGAATAAATATAAGTGAATGAATAAATAAAGGGTTAAATACCACACTGTAGTGTTCCACTAGATGAATCTTGAAATGTAAGAAATATAAATCAAGGGGTTCAATTGAAATAAAATAAACCGGAAGAAATAAGGTACTAGAATTAAAAATTAATAGGACGTTGAATGGATGATAATGTGCAACTGATGGTGATTGCAAAGATTATAAAAATGCATAGGCCTTTAGATAAATTTAATGGTATTTTATTTATAAACAGATATTGTATAATAAATATATATTTAATGGTATTGTAAGAATTTTCTTTATAATTAGATATTTTATAATAAATATATATTTTATGAAAGTATAATATAGTAGTATAATTAAAGTTACATTGAGCCATTCTGATCAAAATACCAAAATATTATATTTAGTAGCTTTTCCTTTTAATAAGGATAATTTGTGTTTACTTTTCTATGAAATATATTTCTCATCTTCTTCATACATTTATATTTCCACAAGACCCAGGCATTGTAGGTGAGTTGGAGAGGAGAGGGCAATCATCCAAGAGAGATCCTAGGTTCGAATCTCTACTCTATCAAAAAGTTGAATTGGGTACCCAAAATTCAATTGATAATGTTGTTGTGGGAAGGGTCGGGCGCGACTCTTGGGTGACTTTGACAGTGTAGAATTCCTTGCTTTTATATATATATCCACGGTTCCTTCCAATAATTTTCACTAAGAGATAAACCCTCACTTTCCTAATTTCCTTTTAAATTTTGAATTTTACCAAGATGAAAATCAACATTGCAATTGGCTAAATTATTTTCCACCCAATTTTCATGTTTATAAATCTATAAATATGCTCATATTTCCAAGAGATTACCTCCAATAATAGTTTGTGAACAATAATTGGTGAACATTAACAATGATGATATTTTATATGCTTATGTAGTGTTGTTGGTGAAAGTCTTGGGTGCTGGTAAAATATAATAACCAACCAAAGAGACTTTTTGGTTCAAATATAGGGGGTAAGCTGCCAGCTTTAGCAAAGGTAGTAGTTTGTATTGAATCCTTTGAGTGTGCGCCAAACCGACGATAACGATACAAACCTTGAGTGATCAATGATCTCTATTTGACATCGAGTCAACAACAACGAGATAAATAGGTTGTTGGGAGCAGTCCCTATGGTTTGAACCCTGAGTTTTCTAGTTACTAAAAATAGTGGCTGTAACCAACTCCCCTATGTAACAAAAAAAAAACATTGATGATATTTTTAATCAAAACCTTCTCAATCAAAATATGTTTCTATCCTTTTTGAATGACAAGTTTGATTACTGTAAGAAGTGTCTTAACCTCTTTTGTGTTGTTAATTGAAGTTTCATATGATTACAAGTAAATGGAGAATTTTGCATTCATTAACTCCGAAAGTACCACCTTCATTGGCTTTTTCTAAATTTCTTGTATAAGCACTATCATAATTAAATTTGATGAACCTAATTTTTTGATATTTTCATTTTACCATAGGTCAAAGGAAATCCGTTATGTTAACTCTTTTGCCAGAAATAACCCCTATTGCCACAAACAACCCTTTGGTTTACATTCAAATCTTGTAACCAAGACGCTAGCACCTCTTTTTCTGCATTGCAAAATTCCCATGATGAGCACCATCTTTGTAAATATTCTATAAGAGAGGAAAGTATAGTTCCGAACTTGGGGATGATTTTGAGAATTATTTTTTTAAATTATATTATTCATTTCAAGCAATAAATTCTAAAATATAGTGATAGAACAAATCCTCCATAAAATATATATTGCTTTAGCTTTAAGATTTTTGATCCAACATTTCATCAAACCAACTCTTTCAATGTTGATGGAGCTACCCAATATATTTTTATATTTATAGGAAAAACAACCCCAAATGTTGTGAGCAAAGGAACAATTAAGAAGTAAATGGTTTTATGTTCCTAGATCCTTCTAACACAAGCCACACTTAAAAGTTACATGATATCATTTTCTATCTAATATCTCTCTTGTAAGAATCTTGCTTTAGATGGCTAACCAAAGGAATGTTGAGGCCTTATGGAGGGCCTCCAGCGACCAAACATTCTTCCAAGGGACATCATTCAGAGAGGAAGTTTTAATTTCTCTAAATCATAATATCTCAATTTGACCAAGTATCCACCATATTTTGATACATTTCAAACTAATTTAGCTTATTGTGTAAAAATAAGCAAATAAAACTCTTGAAGCATATTTTGAAGTTCATATGCCATTGTTTGGGTTCCTCTCGTTTAACCAGGTTACTAATAGAAATCCATAATGAGTTATTGCTCACATTAATATAACCTTTGATCTTTGGACCTTTACAAGCTAGGCATGCCCAAGGCAATGATTTCTATTTTGAATCAAAAATAAGAGGATAAGGTTTTAACCAAGCATCAGACCAAAATTTTGCATAATATCCCTCATTGAATGACCATCTAATATGTTTCTCGATGAATTGCAACATATATGATATGAATTTGCATGTTGGTAATCCTTTAGGTAGGGTTCATTTCTTGAATAATTTCATTGCATCAAGAAAAATTGTATATTTTTGAAGTAACAATTTTTTCCATCTTTCCTTGATCATTGAATTTTATACAACCAAGTTTTGCCCATAAGCCCAAAATCATAAGTATGCAATTTTGAAAGCCTACCACTCTAATAATATTTCGTTTACAAAATCTATCCCACTTAGAAACAAGAAACCTAAATTTTCCTCACATCTTTTCTAAAACAAAACTCTTTGAATTTTATAAAAATTGGATTCTATACCTATTGTCAATCATGAAAGCGACATCGTATAAATAGTTAAGGATTGTAATGAAGTCTTTATGAGTTGTAGACTTCCAACCATGGTTAAGAACTAACCTTTCTGACCTATTAATCAAGGTTTTATTCTATTCAAAATTGAATCCCAAATACCCCTCTTATTTCCTTTATGAGACAAGGAATACCCAAATATATTAATGAAAAATATCCAATTTTAAAGTATAATATGTGCATAATGAACCATTTTAAATATAAGGTTGTCTCAATGAAAAATATTCTAGATTTTGTAGTATTAATAAAATATTTATTAGCCTTATCATAGTATGATAATAATGATTTAAACTTCATGGCCTTACTGACTAAGGGAGGGCTTAAAAGAAAAGTATCATTAACAAAGTTGAAATGGTATTTGAAGATCATTTGTTACAAGTTGAATAATATTAATAAACTATTTATTAGTCTTATCATAGTATGATAACAATGATTTAAACTTCATGGTCTTACTGACTAAGAGATGACTCAAAAGAGAAGTATCATTAACAAATTTGAAATGGTATTTGAAGACCATTTGGTACAACTTGAATACATTTGTTTTTTCCTTCCATTTTTTCCTTTGAGAAATATCTTTTTCACATCTTTGTGATAAGAATAAATAGATAAGGAGAAAATGGATCACGTTGATGGAGTCCAAAAGTATCTAATAGGGGATCCATTTATGAAAATATAATATTTTTTAGTGCTATATCATCTAATCCATTTACACATACCTTTGATTAAAACCATTTTTTTGAAAATACCATAAAACTCCAATAAAATCTATCATATCATATTTGTTTTTATATGCATATCTCGATTTTTCATGTAATGAATAGAATGTATGGATTTGTTTACCATGAGCAAAAACACGTTGTTCTATTGTATAACACAATATAGAAAGCTTTTCAACCTATGCGCCATAACTTTTAAAATAATATTATAAACCATATTAGAAAGGCTTATTAGACAAAAATTATCAAAAAAATTTGCCAAACTGATGGAGAGCCAAACTTGCTCAAACCAATTCTCATTCAAAAACTTAGAAATATCCCTCACAAACCCTCATTTTGTGGCTATATAGCCAAAAAAACCCTAAAAACTAAAATGAGTCGGATGGGGCCCAAAATTGGGGTGCACATCCCTCTTACAATAGACAAGCCAAAAATAAATTTTCCAGTCCTAACTCTAAATACATTAGGAGATATTAACCTCCGAACAACTCAAAAAGCATAAAAAACTAGGTAAGTAATTTTAAAACCTAATTTTGGGGCACTAGATGATGGAATTTGGCCCCGAAAACTGGATTTTCTAGGCAAATAGGACTCTAGGGAGTTGTATTTGTTTAGAACTCTCCCAACTAGTTCCTTGTCAAATTTCATGTCAATCGGAGCTACGGTTGAGAAGTTATGGCCCCGACAAAATGCACTAAAATTTAGGAAAAAGAAATAAAATTTCCAAATTTCGTTGGATGCTCCTGCATCACAAACCTTTATTGGTAACTAATTTAATAAATGTGGCAATGTTTTTTGTTTATTATTGCTTTCTTATTATGGGCCTCTTCAACCACATCCAAGATATCATTCTTGAATAAATTTTAAAACTTTTAAAAGAAAATTGTAGGAAATCCATCAAGACTAGGTGTATTGTAAAGGTGGAAAGAGAAAATAGCCTCATTTAGCTTCTCCATAGATATATTATTCATAAAGATTTCATTTGTCCCATGTTATAATTAATGGAATATTTTACAAAATCTTAGTTGAGACTCTTTATCTTGCCTAAAATCTAACAAAACATATTTAAAATAATGATTTGCTTTCTTCTTTATGTCTTCTTCTCCCTCAACATTTCTTCCATCTATAAATAGAATATTCTTCATACAAAAAAAATGGTTTTGATTGTAGCATGAAAACTATTGTATTTCAGTTTCCATCTCTCTATATTTTAAAACTATTATGACTTCTCATTTGCAATATATTATGATAATAAAAACTATTTGTTTTTTTTACACATAAAGTCCCTTAAACAATATATTAATGAAATTCTTATTGTAATGCAATTGGATAACTATATATATTTAACAAACATATTATATTAATTAACAAACCTTATTATTGACTTTTTTTTTTTTTTAAGAAGGAAACTAAGGTCTAATTCGTGAAGTGGTTTTAAGTTGTTTTTCTTAAAAAAGAATTAGTTTAGAGTTTGAACAAAAATTACAATGATATGGGTATTTTATACTCTCATATAGGCCTTACTAAAAATTCCCATTTAGACTTATTCTAAAATCTCTCAAAAAATGACTTAAATTTCTCTAAAACGGTTTATCAGACCTATTACAATAATAACAACTTGTTGCAAGCCTTCAGTCATCTTATAAAGTTCTATTTTAGTAATTTTACCCTGTAACCATTAGTCATATTACATATATGATCGTAGTTATCAAAAGAACCTAAAAGGTGTCCTAAACCATGACTTCAATCAAAAGGAGACAAATATCAAAAGGGTGAATACTATGGTGGAATCACAGTTCCACAAACTACTCCTTCCTTTAACCAAGTACCAACTAGAATATAAAAGACAAATTTTGATAGACCATTTGCTTTATAATTTAGTTCTTTGTAGATATGTTTATAAGATATCTCTACAAATAATGCTTCTAGCAATTTCACTTGTTCAAAATAAGGCCTAAGTATTAAATTTTACATCCCTAGTAATCTTGGTACTCAATCCACCACCAATTTCGAGTCACCAAATCTATTATACCAATTTTGAGTCACAAAATCTTGGTATTCCATTGCCTTCCACTTTGGCACATTATTATACCTTCCCACCCACATGTATCTAGATTGTCTTGACTTCAAAAATCTCAATAATTTGTAATATCTACTGTTAAACTACCAACATGTCTTACAACCTTTAATTTTGGATTTGTTTTATGCTTTAATAAATATATTTGATCTATTCTTGAAATTGTATAGGTAGTATTTCCTTTCTCTCAAACAACATAGAATTTCTTGTCAACTATAGACCCCATGCCACTCTTAATTGAGTGCACCTTATTTTATTAAGCCTTTGTTTTTGAAACATTGTTGCATGTTCTCCAATAGATATCATGTTAGCCATTATATCCTCCCCTTAGTTAGGGATAGAATATACCTCCATATTTATCTCGAGAAAACATAACGGACTAATAGGTGATCCATTGTTTCTTCTTACCTTTTACACAAACTATATTGACTTAGATCCTACCAGGACCTCTTTTGCAGAATATCCCATGTCAATGCTTTCTTAGCTAAAGCTAAACAAGAAAAAATCTAAGTTTCAAGGGTGATTTTACCTTCCAAATATTGCTCCACCACAAAAGGACCTCATCATTATTTTCTTTAAACATTGCCTTGTATCCTTAGTTGTAAACCATCCATTAGTTAGATTATTTGACCATACTAAAGAGTCTTCTTCTTGTATCAGTATTATAAAAGCCCTTACAAACCCCTTGTATACTTTCTCCATTGCTCAAATTAATTTCCTTTCAAAAGTAATTCTTCTATTGATAGCCACCAATGATTTCATAAATTTGTTTTGTTCATAGAGGCTGCATCTACCAATACCCTGAGCCCTTATTTATTTATGTGTTCTATTAAATTTGAGATAGCTAGTAATTTCCTCCATTCTCCAAGTAGAGGTATTTTTCTAGCCTTACTTTCTTCCCATTCCTATTTTCCAAACCATAAAATTACCCACTAATAGAAAATACTTCACTAATGCTTTCCAAATGATAATTGCATTGGTCACTGGCTTGATAAGAAGTCTAATCTAATTTTCAAAGGATATTGAGCCCAAATATTTCTCCTTTATAACCTCATGCCATAATCCTTTACTAGTTATAAATCTCCAAAGGCTCTTGGAAACTAGTGCTTTCTTTAATTTATGTATATTCTTAAGACCCCATCCTCCCATTGATTTAGGTTTGGCAGTCTTACTCCATTGAACCAAAGGCATTGCATCCTTCTTCCTTCTTCCTATTCAAATAAAATGAAAGCATTTCCTCCTTATTTTTTCCACTATTTTAATAGGAATATAAGCCATGGAGTACCAAAATAGTAGAATAGCTTATAGGACTGATTTTACCAGTGTTAAACAACATCCCAATGATAACCATCTATTGCACCATGAAGTTATCATTTTTTCCACTTTATTGTATAACAAAATCCAATCATGATATCCATAATTATAACCTAAATATTTTAGACCTTTGCCAAACTCAATTAGATTGAAGCGAAAAATCCTTACCATTGCTTCTTCTTGTCTTTGTTGTAGTATGTTAAAAGCTATATCTATCTTTTGGAGGTTTATTTTCATTCCTAAGGCTATGCAATATGCATCTAACAACTCTTTATATTATAGTGCTTCTCTTAAGGCACCCTTTCCGAATATGATTATATCTTATGTAAATAGTAAGTGAGTCCCAACAACCGAGTTTTCCAATTTAATACCTTTGATGATGTAAAGTATTTTTTATTTCTTAATCATTTTTCTCAATACTTTAGCCACAAGTAATAATAATAAGGGTGATAGGGAGAATAATTTTCTTAGACCTCTAGAAGGCTTGAATACGTAAGAAGTTGAACAATTAATTAAGACAACAAAGGAAGCAAAATTAATACATCCCATTACCCAATTTACTAAGGGCACACTGTAACCAATATGAATTAATGTATGCTTGATATACAACCAAATTACCCTATGAAAAGCTTTTTCTAAATCAATATTAATTATCATTGCTTGTTGCATCCTTGATTTGAATAAATGAAGTGCTTCCTGAGCAACACATATAGTTTCATGGATTTATCTTTTACTCAAGAAACCAAACTATTGTTCTGAGAAGGTGTTTGAAAAATCCCTTTTAACCTCCAAGCAATAATCTTAGAGATTACTTTGTAGATATTATTATACAAATATATAGACCTACACTCCAAAAAATATTCTAGGTTATTTCTCATAGGAATCAAGCCAAAGAAAGTTGTATTGATAGTCCCAAGTACCTACCCAAAACTCCTTCATTCCTCAACCACCTTTATACCAACCATTTGACCCTAGACTCTTCCCTTTCTAAACATATTTAACTGCTATTTTCACCTTCTTCTTAGTGAGTTATGTCATCGAAGTCTCTTTAACTTCATCATTGACCTTATTAGGTAGATAAAGTGCTAGCTTAATGATTTCTTCAATATTTGCTTTGTTGGGTTCTTGATAAATTTTCTTAAAGTAGTGTACTCATATTCTTGTTATTTTAAACCTTCTCCTATTTCTTCCATCCTCCCATTTCATATCCCAAATTGTATTCATCATTTTTCTTTGTTTTCCATACTTTGAAAGAATTTTGTATTCTCATTCCCTTGTTCTAGTCAAAATGGTTTACTTTTTACCCTCCACTTTGCATATTCCTATTCTAGAAATTCCATCTTCTTTTTTTGAACTCTTTGACCTACAAATTATCCTTATCTAAAAATACCTCATTGTATTTATGACTATATAATAGATTTAATATAGATTCTATGCCCGTTATATTTGTATTTGCTTTCTAATATTTACCTTTGGCTCATGCAATTGTAGAATATTTTATTCTCATTATATTATAAAAAGAATGAAGCATAGTTATCTTTTCAATTGTTTGGTCAATATGTCTCCACTCATCCTTTACTATATTTATAAATTCTTCATTATTCAACTAGATATCATTGAACTTCAAAAGTCCTATTGATTTATTTTTATCTTTTTCTAATTGTAAGAAAATTGGTGAATGATCAGATCTCCACCTTGAACTATTCAAAACCTCAATATTTCTACTTCATCTATGATATTTTTAGACAAAAATGATGTCCAATCTTTTTAGAAATACCCTGTCTTCTATTTATTTTTTTCCTCCAAGTGGGCATTAATTTAATAGGTTGTACATCATGCAACCCTGCAGTATGAATTTTTTGTAGGAAACATTAAGCTAGGGGATCCATTATGGCCTCCTCTCCCCATATTTATGCTCTTTTAGTTACAAAATTTAAGTCCCCTCCCAATACTACATTTCCCTTTTTTGAAGTCTTGTATAAAAAATTCTTCCTAAAACTACCTTCTACTACCATAAGGACCATACAAATTGACTACAAAAATCAACTTACATAGCTCCATAGAATGTAAGTTTGTAACCACACCTACCTCAATATAAACCTTGTCGACTAGTTGGAAGGATGAATTCCATCCCATTACATCCCCCCCTACTCTTTCTTTTGAGGTTAATCCTACAAAGTTCCAATTTGATAGGAGATGTGAGAATGTCTATTGTTTTTTTGCATCCATTATACTCTCCTAGATTAAAATTATATCTAGGTTATGAATTTTAAATAAACACTTTAGTTCTATTTTTTTATGAGGGATCCCAAGCCCTCTAACATTTAAAGAGATGATAATCATTGATACCCTTTCTCATGGGGTTGTCCTACTCTAAGAACCCCAACTAAATATTTTTGTTTACAAAATACAAATTTCTTAGTTTTTTCTTGTGCAATTTTAAGTAGGATTTCGTTCCTACTAAAAACTCTTGAAATTGAATTGTCTCAAGACCCAAGCCCCCTAACACCTAGCCATACATAGTATCTCCTTTACCTTTGGTTAGGGATCTTAGAGCATATATACCAAAATATGTGCTTGTATTATGGTGATTTGGAGGACTTGGTGGAGAAGAGATCCTACTAGGATTATTTAAGACTTACTTTTTTCCTTGGACTAAATTATCTCTAGCTAAAGCGAGTAAGAACTTAGTAAATTTTATACCTTTCTCCTCTACCTTTTTTAAGCCCTTGATAACACCACCCTATTGAAATGTCCTATTTAAATTTATATCCATCAAAAGTATATATTTAATTTAGTGAATGAAAATTTAGTTCATGAAATAGTTCTTCATAATTTTCATTAAATGCATTTTTAACAATTTCATCAATAGTTCTATTGAAGTAGACTTCCTTGTAACTCCCTAGTCTCAAAAAATAAAAGATAACTTTGATAAAAAGTTTCAAATATCTAAACCTTTGAGGTTGACTACCTTATTAGTTTTGAATGTATTATCCCTGAAAGCACGAGGATACGGAAGCAAAAAGGAAAGCGAATATGCGATGCAAACCAAACCAAACTTAACGCTAAATCCTAGGAATTTGAAAGTGCATGAAAAGAGGGAAAGAATGAACGAATCAAAACTTGAATGAAAATCCAATAAAGAAGACAGCCCTTTTTTTATTGATATGTTTCACAACTCGGTTACAATGCGCATCCTCCATTTTCAAGGGCTAGGAGCGTTAGATGTTTGTTCTTGTTACATCCATGGATGCCCTTCCTTCTTCCACGTGCCCACATGTAAAATGGGCGGACCAAACATCGTCGCCGCTCACGTTGATGAGTATTGACTCCTCACTTCTCCTTCGATGTCCAGACCCTATGTTGAAAGGAACAACAAACATTCAATAGCACCTATAGATAAAGTAAAGCATGCAATCCCCAAGCCTATGATAAGTGAATGAGAAAAATGAATTAAACTACGACTAAAATGAATCCAAATGCTCTAAAAATTTGACAAGGGCATCAAGGAATCCCAAAGAAAATACTACAAATGAAATAGTCAAGAAATTCCTCACCAATTTGAATTCGCTCTGGGGCGGGACAAATTCACCTGCAACAAAACACCGAAAAGGTACTATCCCAAATGTCCTGCCTAGGAAGCTCCAAAAGACCTGCAAACTTGGGGTTAGCTAATTGGGGGTATTTTGGGAAGACCCAGATGGTTAGATTTTCCCAATTTGACCTCCATAAATGGGAATTTGATGATGCTACCTGTAGATTAGTAGAAGCGAGCAAAGATAGAAACATGATCAAAATTGTTCAAAACGAGACAAAATTTAAATGACAACCTATCTAAGCATCATAGAATTGAATGCAAAAATGAAAGAAAGAAATTCTACCACAAAATTCCCATTGCTCCAAAGGGGGGCGATTAGGACTGTAGCAGTGTGGGAGGGGGCGCCCATGGGGCAGATCGCCCGCCATTTGAGGCCTGATTTTGGCACCAATCCACTTGGAATGGGTCCAAAATCTCTTATGGGGTATTGTCAGCAAATTGGGTGGGATATTGTGGCCAAATGTCGGGTTTGGCTCTGGATTTGTACTTCCAGTAACCACCCTATGACCTCTTCTCCAAAAGATATCAAGGATGTGAAAGACACAACTCAAAAGGGTGTGGGTGTGAAAATAAAATGACAGCACATCGTTGCTCCAAAATGCTCCTTTTTATATTTTGGGGTGAGGAAAATCACCAATTTATAGACTTGGAGGTCTCTTGAAATGGGCATGCAGAGGCACCACTTGGCAATCATGCCTTCCCAGGGGGAATGAGATTCCTCCCTGAATAGGGACTTCATGACTGCCCTTGTAACAGCCTCTAATGCTCGAAAATGCCCACCCACACTCCCATGCAATGAAGGACACGTTAAGTGGTAGATCTGAGCTGCCATTTGTCAATATTTGACTTTTTTCCTGTCAAACCTGAAATTCACCCCACCCTGGAGCGAATCTAGAATTCGTCCCTGGGTGGGGCAAATCCCAGTTTGAATTCATTCCTGGGTGGAACGAATATTGAGCAAAGTTCCTGAAGGTGCCAAATTGATCTCTGACCTTCCAAAACTACTGTGAGAGTGGTTGGGACCATTGTTTAACCTCTGGGGGCTGCCCTTGGGGCTGTGAGTGTCAATGCAATCAATTTTTGCAGTCACATAATCAGATTGGTGTTGTTTTGGTGTCTACATATGCCCCTTTTTGGGATGCGCTATGAATGGCGTAGCACCAAGCAAAAATAGATAACCAAAGCACTAATGATTAGGGTTTCTCAGTAACCTAATCAACTTTTGATGCCTCAAGTATGGAAAGGGCATGCATTCTTGGATCCTTGCTTCTGACGAGCAAAGGAACTCAATTCAAGTGTTAACTTTTTTCGGTGAGGTGTTACTTGAGCTTGGACATTGATCAGTCATGAATAGACAAAGGGCGCAACCTTTTGTCTCATGGGAACCTTGAGTTCATGATTCACGAATGCCAAGTGATTGATCAGATTATGATTATTTTTTTTTTTGCTGCCCCAAGTAGGAGCGTGATTGTCTTTGCCAATGATCCTTTGAATGCATGTCATTTTCCTTAATTAGGTGTGTACTTGTTGATTGGTGACTAAGTGTGACTACCCCCTCAAGCGACGAATCGATGAGGGAATGACCTTCATGAGAAAAGTGACAAGTCGCTTGACCCAAAATGACTTGTGTAAGGGTACCTTCAAAGATTTATATTTGAATGTGTGTGCAGTTTCCCGATATTTAGACCTATATTTGGTGGGTGTTAACCCTTTTTGGTGACACTTTTTGGAGCTAAAATTGTCTAAGATCCATTCTCCCGTGGAGTGGTCCGGATATGGTAGCCTTCTTAGGGAGTAGGATAGTGACAGTTTGTGACCCCAACGTCTGTTTTGCATGCTTGGAATGTCAAGTGCAAAAGCACTCTCATTGGACAAGTTTATTAGCTGTTTTGGTGCATTTTTGTTCATTTTTTGTTGTTTTTGAAATTTTTGCCCTGAATTCGTTCCGAGGTGGGACAAATATCAGCTTAGTATTCTTTCTAGGGTGGGACAAGTGCTAACCAGAGTGCTCATCCCAAGGAGGGACAAATATAAGCTCAAAAAGCCTATTTAAATGCTAAAACTAGGGTTTGGGATCATTTGCATTCAAATTTTCTTATGATTTGGAGCTCTAAGGAGGAGGAGGTTAATTCTTCGAAGAGAAGCGCTACCGAATTTCTCTTGAAATCATGAGTGCACAGACCGGATCGAGCA
The DNA here is from genome assembly GCA_028583015.1 of Wollemia nobilis. Lineage (NCBI taxonomy): Eukaryota > Viridiplantae > Streptophyta > Pinopsida > Araucariales > Araucariaceae > Wollemia > Wollemia nobilis. The sequence goes on from JAQPPZ010015830.1 coordinate 135,932, forward strand.
ACGAAGCCGAAGCGATACCAGTAAGTGCTCCTTAGCGTTATTGCTTTTGTTTGTTATATGTTTTAAAACTGCCAGTTATTTATTTGTTTTTTTCTTTGTTATGTTGTTTTCCAAAATTGAAACCCTAAAACTGAGTTGAACACAAACCAAGACTTAGCTTAAAACTGAACGAAAAACGTAGTTCAAACCTAGAAAAAGAAAAATTTAAAACGGAACAGAAATTTACTTTTCGCTTTACACTAAAGTAAACCCTAGGAAAAAAATTTATTTTGCTAAACTAAAACCCTAGGATAAATGGGATGCAAAACCCTAGTTTTTGTTTTTTTTTTGTAAGTTGAACTTGTCAGTTTTAGAACGTAGGTGAAAACCCTAGGTTAAAAAACTATGATTTTAATTTTGTTTTGTTTGTGCAGACTTTGTCAGTTTTAAACTTAGAATACAAAAACCCTAAGACTGACAACTATAGTTAAAAAAAATGTTTTTGTGTTTTTATGTTGTTGTCAATTTTAAACTTAGAGTATAGAAACCCTAAGACTGACAAACTGTAGTTAAAAAAAAAATTGTGTTTTTATGTTGTTGTCAGTTTTAAACTTAGAGCACATAAACCTTAAGACTGACAAACTGTATATTTTTGTTTAGATGTTGTTTTTGAGTTGTACATTGTTAAGCAGTGTTGTATATTCATGTTATTGTTGTATAGTTTTTCATGATGTTAATGTTTTTGTGTTGCTTTCTATTGCAGGTTTTGAAAAGTCGGTGTCGTGTGCCTACTACTTTTTTTGAAGCATGGGGGGCGCTAACTGTGGCTGACTGGGAGTGTCTTGATGCCTTTGGGCTCAAGCAGGTGACTCGGCTGGAGCCTGTGGTCGAGGATCGGGCCTATCTAACGACCCTGATAAACCTATGGGATCCTTAGACCAAAACCTTCCATCTCCCAATAGGGGATATGACAGTGACCTTGGAGGACGTCTATCGAGTTCTTCAGATTCCAATAGATGGACTACCAATCTGGACGACGCTGCGAGATCAGTGGACATCAGTGTTGACACGCTGCTTCGGGCACGGGGAGGAGTTGGGTGTGGAGAGCCCAGTGGAGAGGGCAGAGGGCAACTGCCAGATTTGCAAGATTTTTGTTCGATGGTGGCTTGAGAGAGGGGTGTTGGGAGTGAGGCACGTAGTACTTATGGGCCTCATTTCCAACATGCTGCTACCTGATTCGTCAGGTGCGAGGTTCTCATAGAACCTGCTGGAGGTGGTGTGTCGGCTAGTGGAGTGTTCGATGCATGAGCCTTTGATCATGATGTGGGGACAGACACTGCTAGCATAGCTCTATGGTGAGTTGTACAAGGTCCATTGTCAAAGGTAGAAGGGGATTAGTTGTAGCTATCTGTTGCAAAGCTGTGCTTGGTAGCACATAGCGATGGAGAGGCCATCAGGGTTATCATGGATGACTCAGATGGAGATGGAGGATAAGGATATAGGCTACACGATTCTATGGTGATGGTCTGAGCAACAGGGACAGAGTCAACAGTGGGCAGGTGTCGTAGAGCACTATGTCGATGCCTTCGCTCGCCTTACTCCAGGGAAGGTGTTCTAGCACCCCTATCAGGACTATCCAACCTGGCCGAAGGCTGGAGAGTGGCTTTGATGGGTATGCTGGGAGCGATGGCTGATTGGATAGCATGGGACCGAGCTTGAGTTCTTCCCTTACTATCGGGTGACATGACAGTTTGGGGTACACCAGGGGTTTCCTGGTGAGCTCGTGGTCTATCGACGTCGGAGGGACGAGAGGACTTTGGATCGATCGGTCATCGTGCCTTTAGGCAAGGATTTAGATGCCGTGATCGATGTCTCGGACGTGGATGACATCGGGACTACCGTAGAGTATGACCAGTGGTGGGTACTGTGGTTATGGTGGGGAGAGGGGCCACTAGGAGGCATAGAGGCAGTAGCAGCAGGCAAGGAGGGTGTCAAGGCACTAGGATATGAGTGGGGAGCTCTGTTGGAGGATGCAAACATGGTGGAGGTAGATGATGCGGATGTGGATCTTGGGGTTTCGAATCAACCGGAGAGGCAGGACGTCATAGAGTAGTGGGAGCCAGAGCAGGATGCTGTCCCAGAGATGCCCATGCCTCAGGCAGATTTGAAGGACACGAAGTCTGAGTTATGCATTGAGAATGCACGATTGGAGGGGATGTTGCGAAGGCACGATGAGGAGCTAGGGGACGCGCTACGGGAGAGGTATCTCCTACGTATGCATCTGGCAGAGTGGGAAAATGCATTGGTGGCCTATCATCGATAGGATGGGGACACCGATGCTGCATAGGAGAGGAATCTCCTACAGACGTAGCTTGCGAAGAGGGATAGTGCTTTGGCGCAACATGATGAGAACTTGGCTATGTATCACCAGTGAGAGATGGACTTGGTGCGACAGCGATTGGAGCTGGAGGTAGAGATTAGCTGCCTTGGTGGGCGGGTCCCTACGTTCAGCAGAGGTAGATTGTCATGTCGCTCGAGAGGGAGAGAGATTGAGCAGTTAGCATCCTCTCGACGCAAGCGATTGGATGAGGGGGGGCGAGTAGGCATGATGCAGGGGCTAGCAGTAGATGCCCTGAGGGGTCCCATAGGACCCACACCATGGGGGGTAGTTCCCATCGCACCGATCCTGCATGATCATGGTGGCCGAAACCCTAGGCTTGGGGGTTTTTGAGTTTTTAGATTTTGTTGTGGGGTCACAGGACTAGTTCATTGTAGCCTACGGGCATTTTTGATGATATATACAGATGACTTTATTTTATTTATGCGCATGTGATGATTTGATTTTATGCACGATGAGCGATGAATATGGATGTATGAATGTTAATTTATTTTTATGGATGCATATGTTATGATGAATGCAAATGTTTCTAAATTTTAGGATATGCAAATGTAATGGATGAATTGAATTTGTGTTGTTTGGCAAGGGCACCATAGATTGTTTAGAACTTTGTGTGTTTTTTTTTTTTTGGCCTAGGCGAGGATGAAAGATAGCACAGTTGGTTTAGAATGTAGCTAAGGTTTTCTGAGACTCAGACAGTTTTAACTAACTAGCCATGACTGTACTTTATCTTACAAGACTTTTGGACAAGGTATGAATCAAACTTGTCTTTGACCAAGTTATTTCGCATCCCTGTGTGTGCAATTGAGTTCCTTTATGTGGTATTTGTCAGGATACCACCAATGCCAGATAGGCTATCAAGCAAACCTGTACTGAGGATCACCTAATTAGCTCCACTAACTCCTTTTTTGTATTTAGTCAGACTAATCTGTGGTGCTATCTAGGATACCATAAGCTAGCTCGTCCACATGCAAACATTGATCTATATACGAGTTAATGTGACAAATATATCGTCATGCGGGAGGTTTGCCACCAGTTACCGATAGGCTATCCACAAAACCAGTACTGAGGTTTACCTCATGACCTATCGAAATGCTGAGAGTTCCAGGGATTCAAGTTTGACTCCCTTATTTTCTTCAATTGTATTGGGATATTTGCTCTTTTATAGTGATAAAAATCACTGTTTATTTTTATATATTTTTTTTTGTGAGCAAGGGATTTAAATTTCGAGTGATGAGAATCACTATTGTTTGTGCCTTTTGATGTATGCACTTTGGTGGTGATGTCAAATTTTTGGATTTTTGACTTTTTGCAAGACTTGATGATGTTTGCAACCTTTTGAGAACTTGGGATTCTTGGGGAATTGGGTAGGGAAGATGCTTGTACTTTTGCCAACTCTCAACATTCTTGGGGTCATTCGCACAGGGGGATGAGCAAGATAACCATTTCGCTTATGGTGACCTAGATTGCTTTGTAGGTTTCATATTTCGTTCACACAACTTGAGAATTTTCATGTGTTTTAATTTGTGTTGGGATGCTACATAACAAGATGTGATCCAAGTAGAACTCTACCTTCGTAAAATTTGTTTGACTTTGTACAGTATTTGGCTAGAGGGCTAATGACAGCTGAGTGACAAAAACTCTAGATACATTAGGAGACTACTGACTATGGTATGGTAAAATAATGTGAATGGTGGTTTATTATAGAATTGAGAAATGTGGGAATGGATGGATTTGTCGAGTAATTACAGTTCTATGGTGCCTTTGACCTGTATGACCACAAATATGCAATGTATGGATGTGACGCTTAATGCAGCTACATATTTTTGTGTTTTTGATGGATTGATTTTTGTGAATATGAATATGAGATGCAAAAATTGTTCTTTATTGTTGTGATGATTTTGAGCATGCATTGAAATGAGATGCGATTTTTTTGTTATTTTTCATGATTTTACTATTTTTGAATTTTCTTATTTTTGACCAAGCGATTGTGGGAATCCTTGGAGCTTTTGGGTTGACCAAGCGATAATGGGTACCTTTGGGGCATTTTGGGATTGACCAAGCGATTATAGGAATCCTTGGAGCATTTTGGGATTGACCAAGTGATTGTAGGAATCCTTAGAGCATTTTGGGATTGACCAAGCGATTGTAGGAATCCTTGGAGCATTTTGGGATTGACCAAGCGATTGTAGGAATCCTTGGAGCATTTTGGGATTGACCAAGCGATTGTAGGAATCCTTGGATCATTTTGGGATTGACCAAGCGATTGTAGGAATCCTTGGAGCATTTTGTTTAGGCTATGACTCTTTTAGATATGGAATGGCCGCAAATGATTGATGTTCAAGGGTTCTAGTTCCTTGATTACATCAAGAGAGGCTAGCCCGTATGTTCTAGATCCAATTTTACTATCAATTACATATGGACCTAACCAATTTGCCTTGAACTTATCCCTTAGATGGGATGGCAAGCTAGAGTTCTGTTGGTTCTCTTTTAAGACCAAGCCACCAACCTAAAAATCCCTTAGGTGAACTTTCATGTTGTATGCTTTCTTAAGTCGCTCTTGATAGATACATAAATTCTTGAGAGAATTAACACATCGTTCGTCAAGCAACGTAAGCTGGTCTAACCGGGCCTGCCGTGCAGTGTCATCATCGATGAACTCTTGCATTGAAATGCGTAGGAAAGGAATCTCCAACTCAAGAGGCATGACTACCTCGAAGCCATACATGAGTGAAAATAGAGTTACCCCAGTGGGCATACGAATGCTAGTGCGATAAGCCCACAGGGCAAGTGGGATCTGAATGTGCCAATCCTTATGATTGTCTGTGACTGTCTTTTTGAGGATGGCAACTAGCATTTTGTTTGACGCCTCTACTTGCCCATTTGCCTACGGATAATAGGGTGTCAAAAAACTATGCTAAATTTTGTACTTTGTGGTCAAAGCACACACATATTTGTTCTTGAATGACGTCCCATTATCCGAGATTATCTTGGATGGAATACCAAAATGACATATGATGTTATGTAAAATGAACTCCACAATGTGGGGTCCTGTTGTAGAGGTAAGCGAAATCGCTTCCACCCACTTGGTGAAATACTCTGTGGCCATTATGATAAACGTGTGATAGCCTGATGACATAGGGGAGATCTTTTCGATTAGATCTAAGCCCCACTACAAAAAATGCCAAGTCGATTGAATTGGCTGTAAGGCCTAGGAAGGTACGTGTGTCAAATTAGCATGGTGTTGACATTTCATGCACTTCCTCACATATGCGCAACAATCTCACTCTAAATATGGCCAATAATAGCCCATGCAAAGAATGCGCTTTGCGATGGCCATACCACTGAAGTGGCCACTACACGTACCATCGTGCACTTGGATGATTGCCCAAGTGGACTCCTGCTGGTCCAAGCAACGAAGGAGGATTCCTTCGTAGCTACGATGGTACAAAATGTCTCCTAACAAGACATACTTAGCCACTTTATGTTTGAATGCTCATTTTGCGGCATGCATCAATCCAAGTGGGTGGTTACCTAACTTTATGTAGTCCCTTATGGGTGAATACCAATCCTGCTGATCAGAAGCCTCGACGGTATGAACAGCCAAACCCTCTTGAAGTTCATCCCTAGCAAACACTGAGCGGGAAAGAACTTGTAAGAATAGCATTGTGTTACTATTAAGGGCAGTAAGGGAGAACAAGGACCCCCAGTTGGCGTGATTCAGATGATCGTGGATTTGAGAGAACTTATCCAAGGATGGTTCAATCTGGATCAAGTGGATTCCTGGCATCAAATCAGAGCTTGCACGCTCCATCGCGGATTGTGATAGTGTTTTGACTTGAATGGTTGTCATATCACCATAAATGTCTTACGAGATTAGTGACCCCAAGGAGGCCATAGTGTCTACAAAATGATTCAATGACCGAGGGAGTGCCTCGATGTCATACCATTCAAGCTTTGCCAAGAATTTATCCACAAGGGCTTTGTAAGCCTGCAAAACTGGGCATTTGCATTGGAATACCCCTTTGAATTGGTTGACAATTAACAACGAATCACCAAAGATATTCAATCATTTAATGTTCATGGTGATTGTTGTCTGAAGACCTATGAGTAAGGCTTCATACTCTGCATTGTTGTTAGTGCATGGGAAATTTTATTTAAATGATAGAGGCATTGGAGCACCTTGCAGTGTGAAGAATATTATTCCCATGCCACCACCTTACTCACATTTAGAACCATCAAAAAATAGGGTTATTTCGGCCTGTGACTCAGGCTCATCAAAATTTGGCGATTCTGAGACATGGAAGACCCCATCATCGGGTAGTTCTATGACTAGAGGTTGATCGTCTTCGAGAGGAGCCTCTGCTAGTTGATCGACTATGACCTGACATTTTATGGATTTCTATCTAATAAACTCTATGTCAAATTCTATCAACAACATGATCCATTTCGTCGTGCGACTGCTATGATAAGTACGACTCATCATGTATCGCAATGGATTCTCCTTAGACACAACATATGTCTTGTTGCTCAGCATGTAATAGCGCAGCTTTTTGGTAGCAAACACCATTGCCAAGCAAATTTTCTCAACGTATGCATAGTTAAGTTCGTAACTGACTAGGGTGCGTCTAAGATAGTAAGTAGCCTATTCTTTGTGAAGTTCATTTTTTTGGGCTAGCATGGTGCCCAGTGCCACCTTAGTAGATGAGATGTACAAGTAGAACGACACTCCTGGTCTAGGTGGTGCCAATACTGGTGACGAAGCCAAGTATTGTTTAATTTCGTTAAAGGCTGACTGGCACTCGTCATCCCAGTGAAATGCTACCCCCTTATGCAATAACTTATTCATGGTTCATCACTTGTTAGATAGCTACGCTATGAAGTGCTTAATCGATGTGACCTTTCCCTGTAGGCTTCTGAGCTGCTTAATGGTAGTTGGGGGGAGCATTTCAAGGATTGCCTTGACTTTGTTTGGGTCCACCTCGATGCCTCACTTTGAGACTATGAAACCCAAGAGTTTTCTAGATGTGACGCCAAATACGCACTTCTTGGGATTTAGTCTGAATTTATGTTCCATGAGGCGATCGAGGATCTTGCTTAATTCATCGATATGATCAGGGCGAAAAAGAGATTTGGCCAACAAATCATCCATGTAATCTTCCAAATTTTTATGCATGTAATCATGGAAGATGTACGTCATGGTGCGTTGGTAGGTTGCGCCAACATTTTTAAGGCCAAAAGGCAAGACCTTGTAACAAAATGTCCTTGTTAGTCAAAAAGTGACTAACTACAAAAAAATAGCTGATGCACCTTTTTGCATATTTTCCAAGAAGACCGAAGTGGCCCACATGCTAAAGATCAAAGAAAAAGCAAAATACCGCAAGGAGGCAAAAGTGTCGCGATATCGCGACATGTTGCATTTTCGCGGCTAAGAGCAACAAAAGGGAGCAAGGTGGCAAAAGTGTCGCGATATCGCGACATGTTGCATTTTCGTGGCTAAGAGCAACAAAAGGGAGCAAGGTGGCAAAAGTGTCGCGATATCGCGACATGTTGCTTTGTCGCGGCCAAAAGAGAAAAAGTGTCGCGATATCGCGACATGTTGCTTTGTCGTGGCCAAAAGAGAAAAAGTGTCGCGATATCGCGACATGTTGCATTGTCATGCCAAAAGAGAAAAAGTGTCGCGATATCGTGACATGTTGCTTTGTCGCGGCCAAAAGAGAAAAAGTGTCGCGATATCGCGACATGTTGCATTTTCACGGAAAAAAGAGGAAAAGTGTCGCGATATCGCGACATGTCTGATTCGTCATAGGAGGAGAAAGAGCAAAGGGAAAAAGTGTCGCGATATCGTGACATGTTGCATTTTCACGGCTAAGAGAGAAAGAGCAAGAGGAAAAAGTGTCGCGATATCGTGACATGTCTCATTCATAGTGAGGAGAAAGAGCAAAGGGAAAAAGTGTCACGATATCGTGACATGTTGCATTTTCACGGCTAAGAGCAAGAGAAAGAGCAAAGAGGAAAAAGTGTCACGATATCGTGACATGTTGCATTTTCATGGCTAAAGAGCAAGAGAAAGAGCCAAGAGGAAAAAGTGTCGCGATATCGTGACATGTTGCTTTTTCATGGTCCAAAGCAAAGAGAAAGAGCCAAGAGGAAAAAGTGTCACGATATCGTGACATGTCTCATTTTTGCGGCTAGAAGAAGCAGAAGAGTAAAGGAAGAGAAGAATGTCACGATTTCATGACATGTCTCATTTTCATGGCTGGAAGCAGTAGAAGAGCAAAGCAAGGAAAAATGTCACGATTTCGTGACATGTCTCATTTTCATGGTTGGAAGCGACAGAAAAGCAAAGCAAGGAAAGAATGTCGTGATTTCGTGACATGTCTCATTTTCACGGTGGGAGGCAGCAAAGGAGCAAAGGAAGAGACGAATGTCATGATTTCGCGACATGTCTCATTTTCGCGGCTGGAAGCAGCAAAGGAGCAAAGCAAGGAAAGAATGTCATGATTTCATGACATGTCTCATTTTCACGGGGGAGGCAGCAAAGGAGCAAAGGAAGAGATGAATGTCATGATTTTGTGACATGTCTCATTTTCACGGTTGGAAGCGGCAGAGGAGCAAAGCAGGAGATGGATGTCATGATTTCGTGACATGCCAGCTGTAAAGGAATAAAGTATATTTTTGGCAACTGGGGACATGCACTGACATCAGGTGCTGATTTTTGAAGAATGGTCTATTGATTATAACCTGGCAGGTCCACTGGATGATTGTAGAGTAACAGGCTCACCTAAAATTAGCCAGAAGGAAATTTATCCAATCTACAGGAAATCCTTTGTGTATTATTAGAAACTGTAGAAAATTACTTGTAATTGATTGAAGAAATTAAAAGTACGTAGTAGAAGATACTCTTTTTAGGGTATAAATAGGAGTGAGTCGACCAGAAAAGAGGTCGGCTCTTGGACGTTTACAAGCTTGATGCGCATGTACTGGATTACAAGCAATAAAAGATTTCTTCCTCTGGCTTCCGAAACTTCTGTGTGCTTGTATGTATCTGGTGTTTTAACTTTTATTCACTCTGAGTTTTATAATGTATCTATTCTGAAATCTGGACTGTGCACGTATGAATCTTGTTTCTAGAGTTGAACATTAACAGATATTTACATGCTTTTAGACGAACATCTAAAAGTCACACTCAAGAATTCATGTTTTCTATAAAGAAGAGTTCTAGCTTTGTTGTTGTCTAAACTGCATCATCAATGTTTGTTGTTGTCTAATCTGTACCGTGAGAAAAGTTCTAGCTTAGGCTATATTTCCCTTATCTCTTGTTCCCCTTTTCTCTAAAAAAACTCAAAGGAACCAACCTTCTCTGGAGACTAGACAGATGATCTCAAGCAAGATCTGTCTATTCAATGTTGGCAAAGTCTAAGGTGCAACACTATTAACCGAAGGCAGATTTTGTTCCAATAGTTTTTGGCACGCCCGGTGGGACCAGCAATCCCATAGTATTGTATAAGTTTTGGTGTTTTACCTTCAGAGCCTTTTGTTTGCAAAATCTCAAGAAAAATCACCTGGCGACTCCGTTGCATTTAGACCATAAAAGAAAGACCTTGTCTAGAAACCTTCTGGTTATATAGCCATATGATAACCAGATCCCGAGCTAGAAACTCTGAAGAACCTATCGAGTTTTTTGAACTACATCTCGAAAGCCTAAAAGCACACCCTGTGCTAGCCGCAAGATCAAATCCGCCCGACACCATTAGCACCTCTTTAACACCCATTGTAGGAGCATCTGCAAGCAATCCTATAGCGGTTGTAACTCCTTTAGCAATCATGGTAGCCACCCCTACCCCAACGCATCTTGTATGGAATCAAACTGGCCCTTTGAACTTGGGAACACACCACCAAATTCCACAAGCTGCACTAAAAGCATTGCCGACCTTCGACGAAACAGGAAAAATAGTAGATGAACACTGTTTGGATGTATCAGAGCTAGCATCTATTTACAACATCACTCAGGAAGATGTAATGGTCAGATTGTTGATTATATCCTTGAAAGGAAAGATGCTCTATTGGTACAGAGCGCTTCCCGCTGGATCCATTACTTCTTGGGCAATACTGGCCGACCGTCTGGTCGATGAATTTAATATACATGCAGATCCTTTCACATTGCTGAATCAATTCACTATCATTGAAAGGCATCCACAAGAAGAAATCCAAGATTTCAACATCAGATTTACCAGAACTCGTGATAGAGTGCCGCAAGGCCTAAAGCCCATGGAAGAACAAGCTATATGCTATTATTTAAGGGCTTTTGATTCAGATCTTAGTATGATAATAAGGCAATCCCATGTAACCACTTTTCCTGGGATCTATGTAGAGGCAGCAAGGGGCGAAGCTGATCTCATCGCTACAAAAAGATATCCATCAAAAAGTCTATTGCCTATTTTACCAGAGCTTTCCCAAGCATCAATTTCTAAACTGCCTGTACTCCCATCAAAGCATGCTCTCCCATCTATAGCTACACTTCCTACATTCCCTGCATTACCAGTCACACCCCTTGCATCAGCTCCCCCCAATGATCAATACACGACCATAATTGATACAATGAAGACATTGTCAAATGAAATGGCATCCATGAAAAAGAGAGAGGCTGAACGGAATATCCAAGCAAGAAGATTTCCATAGATACAAAAGGAAGGTGCTTCGACAAGCAATAGGGGACAAGAGAGACCGAGCACGGTATATACAAATGAGACAGTGGAGGCCGAAGAGCCTCCCACTGATTCTAACTTTTGGTGTACTACATGTAACGATCCACATGGGGAAAGTTCGTGTATGATACACCAGAATTATGTACAAAGTATAGCAGTTGAAAAGAGTAGAGAAAGAATGAAAGGCCATATAAATATAATTAGAGAGAAGGACCACAACTTCATGATGCCTACAGTAGAACAGGTTTCAGTTTTGACAAGATCAGGTAAGAAACCACTGCAAGTAGACCCTAAAGAGCTTCAGCCATTAAATGTTTCCCCTGCTCCCAAGGAAGTTCCCAAAGAAACTCCTAAGGGAAGTCTCCCCCAGGAAAGAAAATATCAGTTTCCAACCAAAATTCAAGGGCAAGAAACACACAAAGAATTTATTCCTCGGGGGAAAATGAAACCCAAGAACAAGCTAGGGAAAGGTTGAGATTCCCCTCGCTGACAAAAAGGCAAAGAACCGAAGCTACCCAGGGATACAAAAATAAATATGAAACTTTTGCCAAAGAAAGAGAAAGAATAGTTGATTCACCTACATTCAATATAGTAGAGGAAATGAAAAAGACTCCTTCTAAGGCAAGTATGTATGATGCTCTTCAAATCCTAGGTCAAATCGATCTCCTACAGGAATCCCTAAGAACAGTGGAAAATGGAGATGGGACTGCATCATCTTCAAAAATGGTTCTAACGAACTTGACGTCTGCCATCTGGTAAGAACAGGCCACCACCCTTCTATTTGTCCCTTCAAATGGAAGGATGGGTTGTCCACAACTGCATGATAGATTCAGGCGCTGCTACCACTGTGATACCCAAAGCAAGTATGTGATATTATGGGAATGGAGTACACTAGGAGCAGCGCAGGCGTCCTACAGTTAGATGGTACTCCAGTAAAAATTGTAGGAGTGATAAAGGATATTCCCATACGGCTGCATAAAATGCCTCAGATGACAGTCATACAAGAGGTAGTAGTCATAGACTTGGAGCCCTATTTTGGTATGTGTCTATCCAGAGAGTTCACAACAAAGATGGGAGGATACTTATCCTTAGATTATTCTCATTTGGAGATACCTTTCAAAGGTAGAAGGGTCAAGATTTTTAATGAGAAAACATCTACGTTTCATGTAGAAAATATTGGTGAAACTGACCGTATAAATATGATGACTGAAGAAACAATAGAAGAAGATTTGATGGAAGAAACATTAGAAGAGCTCCAAGCTGAAGACGAGTTTTCTCTACAAAATTTTAATGCCATGATGGAAACAGAAATAGGAAACTATTCTATTGAGAAACCAAAAAGAAAATTGATACCCTCCCTAGAAGAGGCTATTATTCAGTTAAAAAACAATCATATTCCTAAGGGTCTCATCACCCTTGAAAGCCTGTTTGATAACAATGATAGAGCAGTTGGCCGAAAAATCAAGGTCGATAAACGAAGATACAAAGATGTAGAGTTGGAGCCAGGCAAAATGATTAAGGTTGGAATCAGTTGTACAGAAGAGGAAGTGAACCAGATCAGAGAATTGTGTAAAAAATTCCCTGACATCATAGCTTGGGTGTATAGTGATCCAAAAGTGTACAATAAAGATGTTATTCAACATACCATAGAATCAGAAGAAAGAGCTAAGCCTTTTAGGCAAAAGCAAAGACCAGTGAATCCGAAGATAGAATCTTTGATGAAACAAGAATTGCTAAAACTCCTTCAAGCTAAAATAGTATACCTTTTTAAACACTCCACCTGGGTGGCAAACTTGGTACCAATCAGGAAGAAAAATGGAGATATCAGATTGTGTGTAGATTTCAAAAATCTGAACAGAGCATCACTCAAAGATCATTACTCACTACCTCAGATTGACCAAATTCTACACACAGTTGCAGGAGCAATGCAGCTCTTACAGTTAGAAGAACAAAGAGAGCAATCATACAATCACAATCAGAAGCATATGGCAGATACTGAAGGATGGTTCAACAAAAAGACAACTGCCAAAAAATTTAGAGTGGGAGACTTGGTTTTGAAATGGGATGTAAAGAAAGCTAAGCCAGGTAACCATGATAAATTCGATGCTTTCTGGGAGGGACCATTTGAAATTGTTTCAGAGAAACAGTTCAATGCTTTTGAGTTGAAAGATCAAGATGGATTGGTTTTTCCCATCACGGTGAATGCATTTCACCTAAAGTTATATCTCTGTTGAGAAAGCAGAAAAGGAATTATATGTACAGTATAGTATAAGTATATTCAGACAAGTTTGTAAATATTACCATTTTTTTCAGTCACAGCCAATCAGAAGTCGACATTTTTTTTGAATAGAGATACTTTTTACAACTGCTTTGTTGACTCCGTTACCCAATGGATAAAGGCCTGGTTCAAAATTTTTGCAAGCAAAAAATCCCCGGAAGGCGCCAAGAATGTTAGTCAAAAAGTGACTAACTACAGAAAAACAGCCGATGCACCTTTTTGCATATTTTCCAAGAAGACCGAAGTGGCCCACATGCTAAAGATCAAAGAAAAAGCAAAATACCGCAAGGAGGCAAAAGTGTCGCGATATCGCGACATGTTGCATTTTCATGGCTAAGAGCAACAAAAGGGAGCAAGGTGGCAAAAGTGTCGCGATATCGCGACATGTTGCATTTTGGCTAAGAGACAAAGAGAAGAAAAGTGTCGCGATATCGCGACATGTTGCTTTGTCACGGCCAAAAGAGAAAAAGTGTCGCGATATCGCGACATGTTGCTTTGTCACGGCCAAAAGAGAAAAGTGTCGCGATATCGCAACATGTTGCTTTTCGCAGCCAAAAGAGAAAAGTGTCACGATATCGCGACATGTTGCATTTGAGTAAAAGGGCAAAAGTGTCGCGATATCGCGACATGTTTCATTTTCACGGCCAAAAGAGAAAAAGTGTCACGATATCGCGACATGTTGCTTAGTCTAGCAAAAGAGAAAAAGTGTCGCGATATCGCGACATGTTGCATTTTTCGGCTAAAGAGAAGAGAAAGAGCAAGAGGAAAAAGTGTCGCGATATCGCGACATGTTTTATCGCGAAAGAGCAAAGGGAAAAAAGTGTCATGATATCGCGACATGTTGCATTTTCATGGCTAAGAGCAAGAGAAAGAGCAAGGAGGAAAAAGTGTCACGATATCGTGACATGTTGCATTTTCACGGCTAAAGAGCAAGAGAAAGAGCCAAGAGGAAAAAGTGTCGCGATATCGCGACATGTTGCATTTTCGCGGTCCAAAGCAAAGAGAAAGAGCCAAGAGGAAAAAGTGTCGCGATATCGCGACATGTCTCATTTTCTGGCTGGAAGTGGCAGAAGAGTAAAGGAAGAGACGAATGTCACGATTTCGTGACATGTCTCATTTTCACGGTTGGAAGCGACAGAAGAGCAAAGCAAGGAAGAATGTCATGATTTCGTGACATGTCTCATTTTCACGGCTGGAAGCGGCAGAAAAGCAAAGCAAGGAAAGAATGTCATGATTTCATGACATGTCTCATTTTCGTGGTGGGAGGCAGCAAAGGAGCAAAGGAAGAGACGAATGTCACGATTTCGTGACATGTCTCATTTTCGCGGCTGGAAGCGGCAGAAGAGCAAAGCAAGGAAAGAATGTCACGATTTCGTGACATGTCTCATTTTGCACGGGGAGGCAAAAAAGAGCAAAGGAAGAGACGAATGTCGCGATTTCGTGACATGTCTCATTTTCGTGGCTGGAAGCGGCAGAGGAGCAAAGCAGGAGACGAATGTCACGATTTCGCGACATGCCAGCTGTAAAGGAATAAAGTATATTTTTGGCAATTGGGGACATGCACTGACATCAGGTGCTGATTTTTGAAGAATGGTCTATTGATTATAACCTGGCAGGTCCGTTGGATGATTGCAGAGTAACAGGCTCACCTAAAATTGGCCAGAAGGAAATTTATCCAATCTACGGGAAATCCTTTGTGTATTATTAGAAACTGCAAAAAATTACTTGTAATTGATTGAAGAAATTAAAAGTACGTAGTAGAAGATACTCTTTTTAGGGTATAAATAGGAGTGAGTCGACCAGAAAAAGAGGTCGGCTCTTGGACGTTTACAAGCTTGATGCGCATGTACTGGATTACAAGCAATAAAAGATTTCTTCCTCTGGCTTTCGAAACTTCTGTGTGCTTGTATGTATCTGGTGTTTTAACTTTTATTCACTCTGAGTTTTATAATGTATCTATTCTGAAATCTGGATTGTGCACGTATGAATCTTGTTTCTAGAGTTGAACATTAATAGATATTTACATGCTTTTAGACGAACATCTAAAAGTCACACTCAGGAATTCATGTTTTCTATAAAGAAGAGTTCTAGCTTTGTTGTTGTCTAAACTGCATCATCAATGTTTGCTGTTGTCTAATCTGTACCATGAGAAAAGTTCTAGCTTAGGCTATATTTCCCTTATCTCTTGTTCCCATTTTCTCTAAAAAAACTCAAAGGAACCAACCTTCTCTGGAGACTAGACAGATGATCTCAAGCAAGATCTGTCTATTCAATGTTGGCAAAGTCTAAGGCGCAACACTATTAACCGAAGGCAGATTTTGTTCCAATAGTCCCCCAAGGTGTTGTGAACGCCATTTTTAGTTGGTCCTCGAGATTGATACGAATCTGATTGTATCCCGAGAAACCATCCATGAGGGAAAGCATTTTGTGGCCCGCTGTAGCGTCTACTAATGCATCGATGCTCGACAAGGGAAAATCATCCTTAGGACTCGCTTTGTTTAGATCTCAAAAATTAGTGCATATGTGAATCCTCCCGTTAGGATTCTTGATAGGCACCATGTTGGACAGCCATGGTGGGTAATCCACGTAGATGACAAACTATGCATCCAACAACTTTTGCAATTCATCTTTGACCATAAAAGCCACTGTTGGGTGCATCTTGCATAGTTTTTTCTTAATTGGCTTGACTGTTGGATCAAGCATTAGGTTATGCGTGACTAGCTACGGATCTAGCCTTGGCATGTCTCTGTATGACCATGCAAAAACCTCCTTCTTCTCTTTGAGAATGGTAATGTATTCAGCTTGCTCTTCGGGGGATAATCTTACCCCCAGCTTGAAAATCTGTGGATTCATTGGATCTGAGCTGATGTCTATGTCAGTTGTCTCCTCGACCGACATGTGGGATCCATCCTCCAATTGGTGTGGAGTCGGGATCAAATGGATATCATTTGCTGAGTTTAAATCTACGTTGGGAACCTCGGGTTCCTCTTTAGAATGGAAGATATCCTGAGTTGACCCTGGGGTAAAATGAAGCATTTTACCAAAATGCCAGTACTCTGATGGGGATGGAGGTGAATTGACACGATCCCAGTCTATGGCATCTATGTCTAGATGCAATTACTGTGCTGGGTCGACCGGATTGTGTATGGGGGCGGTTAAGTCAATGGATATCATGTTGATGAAATTATTTTGGTCTCCATTACCATGGGTGTGATGATTCAAACATTCTGGATGTTCTCTGTGCTCCGGATCTGGCTCTAGAGGTATTGGCATGAATGGAAAGACCCTATGTGTCAATAGGAAGATAGGGTCTGCCCTCGACACTGATATTGCTATAGGGTATCTGGGTGGAATGTGTTCTCCATGTGCCCAAAGTGGTAGATTCAACACTTGATTCCACCATGTTGGGTCTACGTACCACTCATGCCCTAACACTATGTTTAATTACTCAAATATATCGTTAATCTCTAAGGGGTATTGTTGTCGTCGCATATGATTGAGATAGGACATATTAGTTTCATCTTCATAATCATTGTCGAAGATCCAAAGGCCTTCATTGGCTCTAACAACTATTTGCAACATTAGAGGCTTGTCTTGCTCGAGCAAATTGATCTGGCTCCATTGGGGTTGTTCTGCTCTCTACGGCGGGGCCTGATTGTCTTATGGTGGCACTTGCTCGATGGGAGCCACCAAAGGGAACATTGCCAAGAGGCTTTCTTTATAATAATCCATGGGGGTCACTTGTGAGTGATGGGGGTCCCACCATGATCGCCACTAAAAGCATGAGGATACATAGTAGAAAAGGAAAGCGAAGATGTGATGCAAACCGAACCAAACTTAATGCTAAATCCTAGGAATTTGAAAGTGCATGAAAATAGGGAAAGCATGAACGAATCAAAATTTGAATGAAAATCTAATAAATAAGACAGCCATTTTTTTATTGATATGTTTCACAACTCGGTTACAATGCGCATCTTCCTTTTTCAAGGGCTAAGAGCATTAGATGTTTGTTCTTGTTACATCCATGGATGCCCTTCCTTCTTTCGCGTGCCCACATGTAAAATGGGTGGACCAAACATCACCACCACTCATTTTGATGAGTCTTGACTCCTCTATTCTCCTCTGATTTCCAGACCCTGCATTCAAAGGAACAAGAAACAGTTAGTAGCACCTGTAGATAAAGTAAAGCATGCAATCCCCAAGTCTACAATAAGTGAATGAGAAAAATGAATTAAACTATGACTAAAATGAATCCAAATGCTCTAAAAATTTTATAGGGGCATCAAGTCATCCCAAATAAAATACTGCAAATGAAACAGTTAGGAAATTCCTTTCCGATTTGAATTCGCTCTGGGGCGGGACGAATTCACCTGCAATAAAATGCTGAAAAGGTACTGTCCCAAATGTCCTACCTAGGAAGCTCCAAAAGACCTACAAACTTTGGTTTAGCTAATTTGGGGTATTTTGGGAAGACCCAGATGGTTATATTTTCCCAATTTGACTTCCATCAATGGTAATTTAATGATGCTACCTGTAGGTTAGTAGAAGCGAGCAAAGATAGAAACATGATCAAAATTGTTCAAAACGAGATGAAATTTAAATGAAAACCTATCTAACCATCATAGAATTGAATGCAAAAATTAAAGAAAGAAAGTATGCCACAGAATTCCTATCGCTCCAAAAGGGGGCGATTAGGACTGTAGCAGTGTGGGAGGGGGCGCCCATGGGGCAGGTCGCCCACCGTTTGAGGCCTGATTTTGGCACCAATCCACTTGGGATGGGTCCAAAATATCTTGTGGGGTATTTTCAGAAAATTGGGTGGTATATTGTGGCCAAATGTCAGGTTTGGTTTTGGATTTGTACTTCCAGTAACCTCCCTATGACCTCTTCTCCAAAAGAGATCAAGGATGTGAAAGACACAACTCAAAAGGGTGTGGATGTGAAAATAAAATGACAGCACTTCGTTGCTCCAAAATTATCCTTCTCTATATATTTTGGGGTGAGGAAAATCACCAATTTATAGACCTGGAGGTCTCTTGAAATGGGCATGCAGAGGCGCCACCTGGAAATAATGCCTTCCCAGGGGGAAGGAGATTCCTCACTGAATAGAGACTTCATGACTGCCCTTGTAACAGCCTCTAATGCTCAAAAATGCCCACCCACACTCCCATGTGATGAATGAAGCGTTAAGTTGCAGATCTGAGCTGCCATTTGTTAATATTTGACTTTTTTCCCATCAAAATTGAAATTCGCCCCACCCTGGAGCGAATCTAGAATTCATCCTTGCGTGGGGCGAATCCCAATTTGAATTTGTTCCTGGGTGGAACGGATATTAAGCAAAGTGCCTGAAGGTGCCAAATTGATATCTGACCTTCTAAAAATGCTGTGAGAGTGGTTAGTACCATTGTTTAACCTCTGGAGGCTGCCCTTGGGGCTGTGAGTGTCAATGTGATCAGTGTTTGCAGTCACATATTCAGATTGGTGTTGTTTTGGTGTCTACAATCCCACATTGTTAAAACATTTTCAACTTCTAAATTTTAAGTTGAATTTGAGTATATGATCAAATAATAACTTTCAATTCTTCAAATCTTGTAGTATACCTTGTATTTCCTAATGTTTGGATAATGATAAAACAATAGTTTTGACAAAGATTTCAATTCTTCAAATCTCTAGGTTGAATTCCTTTTATCTCCCAAATTTCAAAAAAATGATTTCTCAATTCTAAATTTCACAAACTATGTTGGTGTTGAATTCCTTATAAATCCCCAATTAGAAATTTAGAAATTCTATAAAATATATTTGCAAGTTTTGTATTCCTAATTTGATGTAGGAAACCTTATTTCTCCAAAATTATCAATTTGCAAATATTTTAAATTGTTTTGCAAACTCAAATAATCCAATTACAAAACTTCAAATTAATTTCTCAAATTTTCAAATCAACTTTTCAAATTCTCATAAAACTTTCCAAATAGCAATAATGTTTCTAAGGTTTCAAATTTCACTTCTATATCTTATCTCTCCAATAATCAAGCAAATAGATTAATTTTCCTTCAACCTTAGAAAATAATAATATTACCCAACCTTATAACTCCTAACTTGGTGAATAATAAAATTTTAAATAAATTGCTTTACCTCCAAACTTGAGGCATGAAATATTTGGTCAAAATCATTTTACCTTCCCTTGAATGGAGATCTTCCATGAAATATCACTCCCTTTCTACAAGTATTTCGCTTATCTCCTCTTTTTCATACTCAAACCTGATGCTCCACAAATATGGACCAATATACTATGCTCAACTTGATGCTATATGGTCACGCTTCGAAAATTAAATATTCCTTAATGACTTATCCACCATGCATTTAAGGTGGTATGGAGATATTTTAACAACCCTACAATGGTTGGCGCTCCCTCCTATGAAGTGACACTTGTCACTTTGGCTCTTCACTTCCTCATAATGTGGTTACCAAGTGGTGTTGATGATTTTAGATTCTTCTTTGGTCCATCATTTTTAATTTCCAATGCAACCTTTAATTTTATTGAATGTAACACACTCTATAAACTTTAATCTTCTATCAAAGTGAAATGGCACATAATTTTCCTTCGTTCGATGCTGGAAACAAACATTTGATTTTTCACCTCATAAATCAATTGCTATAATGGATGGCACTTTAGATGACCTTCTAATGTTCACTTTATGTTTTACTTCCTCCTTTTTGCATTTTTTATTGTTATTAAAAAACTTAGGCAATTGGCTTTCTACCTCCCTTATGGCTCTTAGTCTTTGCTCCAGAAACACGTTGTTGTTCTACCTTCCAATGTTATTCAATATTGGAAATGTACGTTGGTTATTTGATGTTATTTCTTCTTCTCAATGGCTCTTTGTTCTCACTCTAGGTGGTGCTACTATTTATCTTTGTTCTTAGCCAAATGGTGTCTACTTCCTCTAATATGATGGCTCCTCCACTTTTTCCTAGTGGTGCTGCAACTTCTTTGGAGACTTCTTCTCACCACTATCCTCTGTAACTTTTACTAAACCTTTTTGGTGTATTTACACACCTTTAATCCTATCATATATTGAACTCTATTTGACCTCCAAATGCTTCAATAAAATTGCACTATTCTATCTTTAAAAAACATCATTCACTATGTAATATATCCTTCTTGTTATTAATCGTTTCAAGCAATTTGAACTCCACTTTATGATGTATTTTGCACGTTCAAATATGACAATAATATCTCCTTATTGAGCTTAGAGACACTCAACTTCTAATTTATTTTTTATGGCTTTAAAACTTGAATATGTAGCTAAAAAAATACTTTCTTTAATGCTTTAATAAAACAATTTTATAGCTACATTTTTTTTCACCAATATTGCTACCCAAAATGGTGAAATCACAACTCCTTTGCTTCTTGAAATTTGTGCCTAATATCTTGCAATATTGTTGTCCAAAAATATTTTGATTTGTAGCTATTTTCTTCTTAGATTGCTATCCTCAAACTTTTAAATTTTTTTAGCTATTTTCCTTCTACAAATGTTGTCCAATCTTTATGGAATTTGGTAGCTTTCAATTTTGGCCAAAATGCTATCTTATTTCTATCCAAAATTCTATAATTTTGCAGCTATAAATGCAATACAAAATTCTGCCTCTAACTCCTTCAATTTTCTGCCTTTGTCTCTCTACAATATTTGTATTTTTGTAGCTCCAAATGCTGCCAATATGTTACCTTTTGCTATCCAAAAACTACCTCTATTTTATTCAATTATTTGCTTCAAATTACTGACAGTTCCTCCTTTAAACAACCATCCAAAATATACCCAAACGTTCTACCATTTGCAACTCTCTTATCTCATTTTAATGCCACCCAGATTAGCAATCCAAAACTCTTCAAATGCTGCTCCAAAATTCTGTTATTTCCTCTTTCACAAATCAGCCTTCAAAAAGTTAATGGTTGTCTTCAAACTTCTTAATTTGATGGCATCTTATATCCTCTTTATCCTCCTTAGCTCTCATTTAATTTGACCTCTTTACTGTCCTCTTCTTCAATAATCTGAATGTCTTGAAGTCTTCAAAAAATACTTTCTCAAATTTGGAAAACTTCTTGCCAAAAATATTTTTGGGCTTGTTGTTGAATGAAAATAATTTTTCCAATTTTGATGTGTTTACTCATTTTAGGAGTTTCTTCTTCTTGCAATATTATTCCTCAAAATTTCTTCAAATCTTCTCCAACGACCACTTCTTCAACTTTCTCAATAGGCCTTCTCTATCTTTATTACTTTTTTTTCAACTTTACTTGAAAACTCTACTCTTGGGTTTTCAAATTCTTCAAACTTCTATCTCCTTTATCAAATTTGCAATGGGAACCTCTTCTCCTGAGTCTCCTCTTTATTCAATATTCAATAGGACTTCTCTATCCTATTTATCTCTTCTCAATATTAAATATGCTACAAGGACCTCTTTCTTGGGTCTCCTCAATCTTTAATATGTAGTATTCAATATTCAATGGGGACCTCTTTCTTGGGTCTCCTCAATCTTCTATCTTCAATCTCCAATGGGACCTCTTTCTTGGACCTCCTTAATATTCAATGTCTACTCTTTTGCTATAGCTCAAAACTAATCCTTGCATAAGGAAAGCATATAGAATTTTAGGAAACCAAAGGTGAAATTCTTATCTATCTATTGTAGGAATCTTATCAACTTGAGAACTATTATTTTGCACTAAAAACTTAGACATTATCAAATACATCCAAATCTCCAGAATTTTGAAATCAATAAACCTCATTAGTTTATTTTCAAATTAGTGGAAAGAAATCTATGTCGAGTCCTATTGTTCAATAGTTTTCCTACAACCCTATGGAAATGCTCTAGCCAAATTACAACTTTCAAATTTTATAAATGAAATCTTCCTATCTCCTATCAATCTCCTTTGTGGCTCTGATACCATTGTTAGATTTTGATGCTTAATACTTAAATAAAAATAACCACAAGATCTAAAATAAAGTTATTGTATGAAATATAAGTCAATGACAATATTATAAATATATAAAACTCATAAATAACTTTTGAAACAAATCATAAAAGTACCATTAAAAAATTCTTGTGAAAATAGTATCTTGATAGAATAAAGATCTCCAATACATCATTTTTCGACACACTCACTCTATATTTTCTCTCTCTCACACACACATAGACACATATAATGGAATGTGATTCTTCATATAGATTACTCTTGGCATTCACTCTTCTTGAGACTCTTCACTTTCCTACTCTATGAACTCATGTGCACATGGACTATTATGCACATTTACATTACTAAATACTTTGCACATTCTAATAATACTTGTGTATTTATTACATTGCATAAAGTAAATACTCACACTCTAATATAGGACACTCTCCTAATCTAAATATGTACCCAAGGTGGTACATTAGCATGTACCAAATAATGTAATATACACTAACACCTAGTATGTTAGAAAAGACCACTATTTTTAACTAGCCCATTATTATCAATTAATAGATAAATGAAAGACTATATCTTTCATTGCAAGCCCCTTGAAAACTAGAATAATAAAATAGTTATAATGAATGAGAGTTAGTAATTTTCCTAAAATAAACCACATGTTCTATTATGAATGGAATCAACCAGTTCATGAATATACTAGAAATTTGGTATGCATTCCATCAAAAGCAATACTCATCATAAATGTCATCATTGTTTTTGTCCTATGCTTCAAAAATTACTTCTTAACCTATCCATAATGATTGGATATTGCACAATTAATGTTTAAATATTCCATGGAGGTTACCATGAACATATACCATACCATCCTAAAGGTCTACCCAGTTCCTCTGATTTTATCCTTGCTCCTCAATGACCATCTCTAAACATAAAACCCTTATGTCCCCCAAATATTGATA
Organism: Wollemia nobilis; assembly: GCA_028583015.1. Taxonomy (NCBI): domain Eukaryota; kingdom Viridiplantae; phylum Streptophyta; class Pinopsida; order Araucariales; family Araucariaceae; genus Wollemia; species Wollemia nobilis. Next base: position 159,216 of record JAQPPZ010015830.1, read on the forward strand.
TCTACATAACCAAAGAAGAATAAAACATTGAAACCTCTATTACCCTTTATTTCCTATGCTTTTGCTATGAAGACCCAAGGCTGCAAATGGATGTGGTCAAGGAGAGCCATCTGCCATTACAAATTGTATCTTAGTTACATAATGATAACAAGCTTCTGCTTACATATGACCCTAGATTGGAAGTAACAATGGATGACAATATATTTCTCTCAATTATAACATTGTTGATGTAAAAGGATAAATTACTCTCATTCTTCAAATAAAAAGCAAAGAAAATCTATCATTAGTTCTAGTCTAAATTGACATATGTATCCTTAAATGTTTATTAATTATTTTTTCTAGGTTGAAAAATAACATAATTTGCATGGTTTCTTCCCAACAAGATTCAATGAAAACTATTTTGTTATTATCCTCTTTCAAAAATCCTCTTACTAATTGTCCATCCACTACCCAATTCATTACCTTAATCATTCATGATTATAAATATTCTTTGATGACATTGAGAATACTAAGATTTGAGTAGATAAAGTATCGATTATGGAATTATGATGTGATGGACACTTATAAAATGAACAAATGATATTACATTTCCAAAGTACGTACGATTAGCTACATACATAATGCTCAATGGCCTCTCGTAATCTACTTAAATCACCCCATTAAAAGCTCACTTTTAAAGTAACATTACACCATTAAAAATAATTGATATAAATATGCAAATATTTTAAAAATCTAGCTTCATAAAATGGTATCATTTCTCATGCATATTGATTGATGCATTCTTTTTTTTTATGGTGACAATATCCAAACATAACCAATAGGACTTCTCTAAATATTTTAGTACAAAAAGGTGTGTGTTACCATGCCATTTAATTGAATGTGATATGTAAAGTGGCTGAAAGCATGTGTATGGAAGCACAGGCATACCGGGTGCGATGCAAACAAAAGCATATGTAACGCTAAGTCCTACGAATGAACAAAGAACTAAAGTGCATGAGAAGGGAAAGCGAAGCAAATGAAACGAGATGTAAAGCAAAAGCAAAGTGCAGCCTCTTTTATTAATTTTTCTTGTGATCAGGTTACAATACGTCTCCCCCCCTTTTCAGGGGCTCGGAGCGTTAGATATAGTTTTGTTACACCAACGGATGGTACGCTTCCCTTCGGGATCTTTCGCGTGCCCACATTTGAAATGGGCGGGCCAAACGTCATTGCATCTATAGTTCCTTGCTGCCCCTCTGATGTTGAGATCCTACATTCAGAGAAACAGCAAATGATTAATAGCACATGCGGATGGAGGGAAACATGCAATCCCCAAGGCCTCCGGTTAATGCATGCATGAAATAATTAAAATAGTGATCAAAACATATCAGAATAAGATGAAACTTGAACAGAAGCATGTAAACATCATCATGAACACACTGCAAAAGGAACAGTCGAGAAATCTGCTGTAGATTTCTAATCGCTCTGGGGTGGGACGATTAGGACTGTCATAAAATGTCCGAAAGTGACCTCCCAAATGTCCCATCCAGAGGCCTCCAAAACACCTACAAACTTGGGGTTAGGCAAAATGGGGCATTTTGAGATGACCCAGAAGGTCGGATTTGGTAGATTCTACCTCGATCGCCCTGTATCCGAAGGCGCTCCCTGTATGTTAGTGAAAGCGTAAAACAATGAAAACACAGTCAAAACTTATCAGAATGGCATGAAATTTGAATGGCAGCATATAGGAATGACATAAAACAAGATGCAAAAGAAATAGTGAAGAAATATGCTATAGATTTCTAATCACTCTGGGGTGGGGCGATTAGGACTGCAACAGTGCGGGGGGCGCCCGAGGGCAGGACGCCCATCGTTTGGGGCTTGGTTTTGACACCAATCCACTTGGGATGGGTCCAAAACCTCCTAGGGGGTTGTGTCAGAAAATTGGGTGTGGTATTGTGGCCAATTTTTTGGTTTTGGGGTTCGGATTGCGCTCCTAATGTTCACCCGATAACCTCCCTTCCAAAAGAGAGATCAAGGATGTAGGAAGCACAAATGAGGGGTGAGGGTATAATTCGACAGCACTCCATTGCTCCAAATGCTCCTGCTCTATCCTCTTTTTGGGGTGAGAAGACTCACCATTTTATAGACCTGAAGGTCTACTTTGAATGTGCATGCAGGGGCGCCACTTGGCCATCATGCCTTGTCAGGGGAGAGGAGATTCCTCCCTGATTAAGGGCTCCATGACTACCTCTTTGAGCTTTGAAATGCTCACTCGCACTCCCATGCATTGAAGGTGGAGTTGAGTGGTGGATCTGGGCTGCCATTTGTCAAGGTTTGACTTTTTTCCCATCAAACCCGCTATTCGCCCCACCCTGGAGCGATTGCTGCTAATCATCCCGGGGTGGGGCGAATAGCATTCTAATCGCCCCGGGGTGGAACGAGTAAGGAGCAGGGTGCTTGAAAGGTGCCAAATTGACCTCTGACCTTCCAAAACTACTTTGGGAGTGGTTAGGACCACTTTTTAACCTCTGGGGGCTGCCCTAGGGGCTATGTATGCCAATTCGGTTAGTGCTTGTAGCCACATAATCAGATTGGTGTTGTTTTGGTGTCTATAGATGCCCCTTTTTGGGATGCGTTGTGCGTGGCGCAGTGCTGAGAAAAAATAGATAACCAAAGCACTTAATGATTAGGGTTTCTTAGTAACCTAACCAAATTTTGATGCCCCAAGTATGGAAAGGGCACGCATTCTTGAATCCTTGCTTCTGACGAGCTAAGGAGCTTAGTTCAAGTGTTAACCTTTTTCGGTGAGGTGTTACTTGATCTTGGACATTGTTCAGTCATGAATAGGCAAAGGGTGCAACCTTTTGTCTATGGGAACCTTGAGTTCATGATTCTAGAATGCCAAGTGTTTGATCAGCTTGTGATTATTGCTTGTTTGCTGCCCCAAGCAGGAGCGTGATTGTCTTTGTCAATGATTCTTTGAATGCATGCCATTTCCTTGATTGGGTGTGTATTTGTTGATTGGTGACTAAGTGTGACTACCCCCTCAAGCGACGAATCGATGAGGGAATGACCGACATGAGAAAAGCGATGAGTCGCTTGACCCAAGATGACTTTTGTAAGGGTGCCTTCAGTTGTTTTGCGTTGAATGCTTATGCAGTTTCCCAACAATCGGACCTATTTTTGGTGGGTTTTAACCCTTTTTGTGACGCTTATTGGGGCTAAAATTGTCAAAAATCCGTCCTCCCATGGAGCGGTCCAGCTATGGTAGCCTTCTTAGGGAGTAGGATAGTGATAATTTGTGACCCCAACATCGATTTTGTATGCCAAGAATTTCAGGCACAAAGGCGCCTTTGTTCGGCAATTTTATTGCTATTTTTGGGTGGGTTTTGACCCTTTTTGTGACGCCTTTTGGGGATGAAATTGTCAAAAATCCATCCTCCCATGGAGCGGTCCAGCTATGGTAGCCTTCTTAGGGAGTAGGATAGTGATAATTTGTGACCCCAACATCAGTTTTGGATGCCAAGAATCACAGGCGCAAAGGTGCCTTTGTTTGGCAGTTTTATTGTTATTTTTGGTGCATTTTGGATGCAGTTTTGGTTGTTTTTTATTTTCTTGCTCTGTAATCATCCCAGGGTGGGACGAATACCAGTTTTGTAATCATCCCAGGGTGGGACAAGTACTAACTAGAGCGCTCATCCTAGGGTGGAACGATTACAGGCCTAAGAGCCTATATAAGGGCCAAAACTAGGTTTTGGGCTCATTTGCAATTTTTTTTCTAGCGATTTGGAGCTGTGAGGAGGAGGAGTTCTAGTTTTTGAAGCGAAGCGCTGCCAAATTTTTATGGACACCATGAGTTCAAGGACCGGATCCTCGAGTGGTAGAGCCGAAGCAAGACTAGTAGGTGCTCCTTCTCTTCTTTTTTTTTTTTTGTTTTTATATGAATTTTTAAAACTCGCATTTTATCATTTTTTTTTGTCACATTAAGGTTAAAACCCTAAATGAATGTTGTGGTTTTATTTGTTTTGTTTTGTTCATCATAAGGTTAAAAAACCCTAGTTTGAATTTTTGTGTTTTAATTTGTTTTTTTTGTGTTCATCATAAGGTTAAAAACCCTAGATGATTTTTTTTTTTTTTTTTTTAGACTAAGATTAAAAACCCTAGTTTAAAATTTGTTTTTTGTATTTTTTTTTTTGTTTAGACTAAGATTTAAAAACCCTAGTTTAAAATTTGTTTTTTTATATTTTTGTTTTTGTTTAGACTAAGATTAAAAACCCTAGTTTAAAATTTGTTTTTTGTATTTTTTTGTTTTTCGAATGTTTTTGTTGTACATTGTGTTAATGTGTGTTTATTTTCACTGTTCATTTTGAAATTAAGGTAGAAACCCTAAAATGCAGTTTATTTTTGGTTTTGTTTGTATACATTGTTGTACATTCATTTTGTTGTTGTACAATTTTTTTCGTTTTCATGTTTTAATGTTTTTGTGTTGTTTTTGTTTTTCAGGTTGTGAAGAGTCGGTACCGTCAGCCGACGGTATTCTCTGATGCACGGGATGCATTGACTGTGGCAGATTGGGAGTGGCTTGATGCCCTTGGGCTCAAGAAAGTGACACGGTTAGAGCCTATGGTGGGGGATCGGGCATATCTGACTACCTTGATCAATTTGTGGGATCCCCGCACCAACACCTTTCATCTCCCAATAGGGGAGATGACAATGACTCTAGAGGACGTGTATCGGATTCTATGGATTTCGATAGATGGGCTGCCCATTCGGATGACTCCTCGTGATCAATGGATGATGGTGCTGACACGGTGCTTTGGGCATGCGACGGAGATGGGGGTGGATGGGGTGGTGGAGAGGGCAGAGGGGGACTTCCTGATTGGTAGGATTCTAGTGCGGTGGTGGTTTGAGAAGGGCATGTTGGGGGTGAGGCATGTGTTGCTTATGACCCTCATCTCCAACATGTTGCTTCCTGACTCCTCAGGTGTGAGGTTCCCTTGGAACCTGCTTGAGGTAGTGTTCAGACTTGTGGAGTGTCCGATGGTAGCACCACTGATTATGAGGTGGGGTCAGACGCTACTGGCATAGCTGTATGATGAGTTGTACGAGGTCCGCTGCTAGAGGCGAAAGGGGATTGGGTGCAGCTACCTATTGTAGTGTTGGGGGTGGTAGCACATAGCTATGGAGCGGCCATAGGGGTTGCCTTGGACCACTCGAGGAGAGATGGTGGATAGGGAGATTGGGTATGCTACTCTATGGTGGAGGTCAGAGGAGTAGGGGCAGAGTCGATGGTGGGCAGGTGTCGTAGGGCACTATACTGATGCCTTCTCACGTCTTGCTCTAGGGGAGGTGTTCTAGCGGCCATACTGGGACTGTCCAACCTGGCCTGAGGCTGGAGAGTGGCTCCGATGGGTGCACAGGGGGAGGTGGTTGATCGGGCGACATGGGACCGAGAGGAGTACTTCCCATACATCTGGGTGACTCGATAGTTTGGGGTGCACCAGGGATTTCCTGGTGAGCCCTTGATCTATCGATGTCGGGGTGATGAGAGGACTCTAGCCTGTTGGATGCAATGATTGATGTCCCCAACGTGGACAATGTTGGGGTGACTATAGAGTATGACCAGTGGTGGACGATGCTGCGATGGTGGGGTGAGGGGCCTCTAGGAGGTCCGGATGTAGCAATAGTAGGCGGTGGGGTTGCGGAGGCACCAGGGGAGGGTTGGGGGGCTCCATGTGATGATGTGGATATGGTGGAGGTAGATGACTTGACTAGGGATGATTTAGGGGTTTCGAGAGCAGTTGGATACATAGGACATCCTAGAGTAGTGGGTGTCGGAGCAGCATGTCATCTCGAAGATGCCCATGCCTTAGGAAGTCCCAGGGGATATGGAGGCTAGGTTTCATGTTGAGATAGCATGATTGGAGGAGCTACTATGGAGATGGGATGAGGAGCACAATGTCGAGAGGGATCGCCTATGGGCTCAATTGGCATAGTGGGATGAAGCATTGGTTGCATACCACCGATGGGATGTGGAGTGGGGTCGATTTCGAGTGGAGTTGGAGGCTGAGATTATCCACCTTGGTGGACAGTTACCTGAGCTCACTAGAGGTGGATCTTCATATCGTACGAGAGATAGTGAGACTGAGCAGTCTGCTTCCTCTCATCGTAGGTGGGTGGGTGAGGGTAGCGCTAGTGGGCATGATGCGAGGGCTGGTAGCAGCCACCCTGAGAGGTCCCATAGGACCCACACCATTGGGGGTAGTTCCAGTCGCACCGATCCTACGTGATCATGGTGGCCGACTCCCTAGGCTTTGGGGTTTTTGAATTTTTGATTTTTTTGTGAGGTCAGAGGACCGACTTATTGTAGCCTAAGGGCATTTTTGACTTAATATATACATGACTTTCTTTTTGGATTATATCCTTGTTATGATTTATGGTTTATTTTATGCACATTTATTTATGTTGATGTATGCATATGTTATTATGAATGCGGATGTTTCTAATTATATGATGTATGCATATGGAATGGATGGAATGATTTATTGGTATGCAGGTGGTGGCACCATGGACTATACAGGATTTACTAGCTTTTTGTGCTATGTGATTGCTTTGTGAGATGACTTTTCATGTAATATTTTTGTTTTTGTTTGTTTTGTATTTTTTGATGGTGATGTAAGTAATGAAATGTACCACAGGTGTTCTAGAATGTAGTTAAGGTTTTTTGAGACTCAGATGTTTTAACTAACTAGCCAAGACTGTACATTTATCTCACAAGACTTTTGAACAAGGTACGAATCAGACTTGAGTTTGACCAAGTTATTTCACATCCCTGTGTGTGCGATTGAATTTGTTTATGTGGTAGTTGTCAGGATACCGCCAGTGCCAGATAGGCTGTCAACCAAACCTGTACTGAGGATCACCTAATTAGCTCCACTAACTCCTTTGTTGTATTTAGTAAGATTAATCCATGGTGCAATCTAGGATACCATAAGCTAGCTCATCCACATGCAAACATTGATCTATACACAATTTAATGTGATAGATATATCATCATGCGGGAGGTTTACCACCAGTGACCAGTAGGCTATCCACCAAACCGGTACTGAGGATCACCTCATGACCTTTCGAATGTTGAGAGTTCCAAGGATTCAAGTTCGAATCCCTTCTTTTCTTTACTTTTATTGGGATACTTGCTCTCGTATGTAGTGATAAAAATCACTATTTATTTTTATTTTTTCTTTTGAGCAAGGGATTGGAATTTTGAGTGATGAGAATCACTATTTCTTGTGCTTTTTGATGTATGCACTATGTGGGTTTTGATGTCAAACTTTGGAGTTTGTACTTTGACTTTTTGCAATTTTTTTTGGATATTTGCAACTTTTTGAGAATTTGGGATTCTTGGGGAATTGGGTAGGGAAGATGCTTGTCCTTTTGCCAACTCTCAGCATTCTTGGGGTCATTCGCATAGGGGGATGAGCGAGATAACCTTTTCACTATATGGTATCCTAGATTGCTTTGTAGGTTTCATATTTCATTCACACAACTTGGGAATTTTTATGTGTTTTAACTTGTGTTGGGATGTGACGTAACAAGGTGTGATCCAAGTAAAACTCTACCTTTGTAAAAATATGTCTGACTTTGTACAATTTTTGGCTAGAAATCTAAAGATAGCTGAATGACGAAAACCCTAAATACATTAGAAGACAACTAATTATGATATGGTGAAAAATGTGGATGGTGTTTATTTTTGTTGGACTATTTACAAAGTGGAAAAATGTGGAAAATGATGGAATTGTCGAGTAATTACAGTCTATGGTGCATTTGACATGTATGACCAACAAATATGCAATGTATGTTTGCGATGCCTAATGCAACTTATTTTTTTTGTGTTTTGATTTTTAAGAGTATGCATGGAAGTGAGATGCAATTTTTTTGTTATTTTTGATTATCTATTGTTTTTTGTTTTTGAATATTTGTTTTTGACCAAGCGATTGTGGGAACCCTTGGAGCTTTTGGTTTGACCAAAGGGATTATGGATACCTTTGGGGCATTTTAGGTTGACCAAGCGATTGTGGGAATCCTTGGAGCTTTTGGTTTGACCAAAGGGATTATGGGCACCTTTGGGGCATTTTGGGTTGACCAAGCGATTATGGGAATCCTTGGAGCTTTTGGTTTGACCAAAGGGATTATGGACACCTTTGGGGCATTTTGGGTTGACCAAGCGATTATGGGAATCCTTGGAGTTTTTGGGGTGGGCCATGGCTCTTTTAAATGTGGAATGGCCTCAAATGACTGATGTTCAAGGGTTCTAGTTCCTTGATTCCTTCAAGAGAGGCGAGCCGGTATGTTCCAGGTCCTATTTTACTATCAATGACATAAGGACCTAACCAATTTGCCATGAACTTGTCCCTTAAATGGGGTGGCAAGTTAGAATTTTGTTGGTTCTCTTTTAAGACCAAGTCACCAACCTGAAAGTCCCTCAGGTGAACTTTCATGTTATATGCTTTCTTAAGTCGCTCTTGATAGATACGTAAATGCTCGAGAGCATTGATGCATCATTCATCAAGCAACGTAAGCTGGTCTAACCGGGCCTACCATGCAGTGTCATCATCGATGAACTCTTGCATTGATATGCGTAGGGAAGGTATTTCCAACTCGAGAGGCATGACTGCCTCGGAGCCATACACCAATGAAAATGGAGTTGCCCTAGTGGGCATCCGAATGCTAGTGTGATAAGCCCACAGAGCAAGTGGGATTTGAATGTGCCAATCCTTATGACTATCTATGACCATATTTTTAAGGATGGCAACTAGCATTTTGTTTGATGCCTCTGCTTGCCCATTTGCCTGTGGATAATAAGGTGTCAAAAAACTATGCTGAATTTTGTACTTTATGGTCAAAGCATGCACGTCTTTGTTCTTAAATGATGTCCCATTATCCGAGATGATCTTGGATGGAATACCAAAATGACATATGATGTTATGTAAAATAAACTCCGCAATGCGGGGTCCAGTCGTAGAGGTAAGCGAAATTGCTTCCACCCACTTGGTGAAGTACTCTGTGGCCGTTATGATAAACGTGTGATGACCTGACGATGTAGGGGAGATATTTTCGATTAGATCTAAGCCCCACTATGAAAATGGCCAAGCCGATTGGATCGGCTGCAAGGCCTGAGAAGGTACATGTGTCAAGTTAGCATGGTGTTGACACTTCATGCACTTCCTCACATACGCGCAACAATCTCGCTCTAAATATGGCCAATAATAGCCCATGCAAAGAATGCACTTTGCGATGGCCATACCACTAAAGTGGCCACCGCATGTACCATCGTGCGCTTGGGTGATCGCCCAAGTGGACTCCTGCTGGTCCAAGCAATGGAGGAGGATCCCTTCATAGCTTCGATGGTACAAAATGTCTCCTAGCAAGACATGTTTTGCCGCTTTCTATTTGAATGATCTTTTTGTGGCATGCGACAATCCAAGTGGGAGGCTACCTAACTTGAGATAGTCTCTTATGGGTGTGTACCAATCCTGCTGATCAGAAACCTCGATGGTATGAATGGCCAATCCCTCTTGAAGTTCATCCCTAGCAAAAGTTGAGCGGGAAAGAACTTGTAAGAATAGCATTGTGTTGCTATTAAGAGGGGTCGGGGAGAACAAGGACCCCTAGTTGGCATGATTCAGATTATCATGGATTCGAGAGAACTTATCCTGAGATGGTTCAATCTGGATCAGGTGGATTCTTGGTGTTAGGTCAGAGCTTGCATGCTCCATCATGGATTGTGATAATGTTTTGACTTGAATGGTTGTCATTTCACCAGAAGGGTCTTGCGGGATTAGTGACCCCAAGGAGGCCATAGTGTCCACAAAATGATTCGATGATCGAGGGAGTGCCTCGATGTCGTACCATTCAAGATTAGCCAAGAATTTATCCACAAGGGCTTTGTAGGCCTGTAGAACTAGGCATTTGCATTGGAATACCCCTTTCACTTGGTTGACAATTAATAGTGAATCACCAAAGATATTCAAGCATTTGATGTTCATGGTGATGGTTGTCTGAAGACCTATGAGCAAGGCTTCGTATTCAACATTGTTATTGGTGCATGAGAAATCAAGTTTAAATGATAGAGGCATTGGAGCCCCTTGAGGTGTGAAGAATATGATTCCCATGCCACCCCCTTGCTCACATTTAGAACCATCAAAAAATAGGGTTATGTCGGCCTGTGACTCAGGCTCATCAGAATCTGGCGATTCTGAGACATGGAAGACCCCATCATCGGGTAGCTCTATGGTCAGAGGTTGATCATCTTTGAGAGGAGCCTCTGCTAGTTGATCGATGATGACTTGACATTTGATGGACTTTTGTCCAATGAATTCGATGTCAAACTCCATCAACAACATGATCCATTTTGTCATGTGGCTACTATGATAAGTATGACTCATCATGTACCGCAATGGATTCTCCTTAGACACAACATACATCGTATTGCTCAGCATGTAATGGCATAGATTTTTGGTGGCAAATACCACTGCTAAGCATAGCTTCTCGACGTATGCATAGTTAAGTTCATAACTGACCAGGGTGCGGCTAAGATAATAATTAGCCTATTCTTTATGTAGTTCATTTTTTTGGGCTAGCATGGTGCCCAGTGCCACCTCAGTAGCTGAGATGTATAAATAGAATGACACTCCTGGTCTAGGTGGTGCCAATACTAGCGGTGAAGCCAAGTATTGTTTGATGTCATCGAAGGTTGACTAGCACTCGTCATCCCAATGAAATGCTACCCCCTTGTGTAATAATTTATTCATGGGTCGACACTTGTCAGATAGTTGTGCTATGAAGCGCTTGATCGACGTGACCTTTCCCTGCAAGCTTCTGAGCTGCTTGATGGTGGTTGGGGGAAGCATTTCAAGGATTGCCTTGACTTTATTTGGATCTACCTCGATGCCTCATTTTGAGACTATGAAACCCAAGAGTTTTCTAGATGTGATGCCAAATACGCACTTCTTGGGGTTTAGCCTAACTTTGTGTTCAATGAGGCGATCGAGGATCTTGCTCAAGTCATCGAGATGATCTGGGCGCAAAAGAGATTTGGCCAACAAATCATCCATATAATCTTCCAAAGTTTTATGCATGTGATCATGGAAGATGTATGTCATAGCGCGTTGGTAGGTGGCACCAGCATTTTTAAGGCCAAAGGGCATGACCTTATAACAAAATGTCCCCCAAGGCATCGTGAACGCCATTTTGAGTTGATCATCGAGATTGATATGAATCTGGTTGTATCCCGAGAAACCATCCATGAGGGAAAGCATTTCATGGCCTGTTGTAGCATCTACCAATGCGTCGATGCTAGGCAAGGGGAAATCATCCTTGGGACTCACTTTGTTTAGATCTCAAAAATTGGTGCATATGCGAATCCTCCCATCGGGTTTTTGATGGGCACCATGTTGGACAACCATGGTGGGTAATCCATGCAGATGACAAACTGTGCATCCAACAACTTTTGTAACTCATATTTGACCATTAAGGCCACTATTGGGTGCATCTTACATAGTTTTTGCTTGACTGGCTTGACTGTCGGATCAAGCGTTAGATTATGCATGACTAGCTACGGGTCTAGCCCTGGCATGTCTTTGTAGGACCATGCAAAAACCTCCTTCTTCTCTTTGAGAAGGGCAATGTAATCGGCTTGCTCTTCGGGGGATAGACTTACCCCCAACTTGATGATTTGTGGATTCATTGGATCAGAGCCGATGTCTACGTCAGTCGTCTCTTCGACTAACATGTGGGACCCATCCTCCAACTGGTGTGGAGTTGGGATCAAGTGGATATCATTTGCTGAATTTAGATCTACGTTTGGAACATCGGGTTCCTCTTCAGCATGGAAGATATCCTGAGTTGGTCCTAGGGTGAAATGAAGCATCTCACCGCAAGGCCAGTACTCTGATGGGGATGGTGGCGAGTTAGCATGATCCCAGTCTATGGCATCTAGGTTTAGATACAATGGTCATGTTGGATCGGCTGGATTGTGGATGGGGGTGGTTAAGTCAATGGAGATCATGTTGATGAAGTGAATTTGGTCTCCATTACCATGTGGGTGGTGACTCGGACATCCTTGGTGATCTTTGTGCTCTGGATCTGGCTCTGTGGGTATTGGCACAAATGGATCGGCCCTATGTGCAGATAAAAGGATAGGGTCTACCCTTGGCACTGATGGCTCTATAGGGTCTCTGGGTGGAAGGTGCTCTCTGTATGCCTGAAGTGGTGGATGCAGCACTTGGTCCAACTGTGCTTGGTTCAAATGCCACCTATGCCTTGGCCCCATGTTTAGCTATTCAAACATGTCATCAATGTCCATGGGGTATTGTTGCTACCGCATATGGTTGAGATATGCCATCTCAGTCTCATATTCATAATCGCTATCAGATATCCATAGGCCTTCATTGGCTTCGACAACTATTTATGGCATGTGAGGCTCATTCTACTCGAGCAAGTTAATTTGGTCCCATCGGGGTTGTTCCACTCTCTACGGGAGGACCTGATTCTCTTGAGGTGGCAATTGCTCGATTAGAGCATTCAAGGGGAACATCACCATGAAGTTCTCCTGATAGTCATCTATGGGCGTCACTTGCGAGTGATTGCTATCGGACTCGAAAGGGTCCCAAGGTGCTACCTCATACTCTGACTCATCTTCTGAAGATCCTTCTTGGCCTTGTCTATATCCCTCTTGGAGGCAAGTTCTTGAACTTTCCCCTTTCTCGATCGAAGGGGAGGAGTTGTTGAGGCCCACAAGGTTGGTTGTTAGCAATGGGAGATAATCCCCCAATGTGTATGTTGTGTTAGGATTGGCATATGGATCTTGTGCCAACCCATCCTTGTTGCCTAGCCCTAGGCCTTGCATGTTTTCTACCAAGATGTCAAGGGGTAGAGGGTGGTTGAACCCTACTCCTGATTTGTCGTATGGCATCTGATATCTTGGTTGACAAAGAATGTGCACCCCTTGTTCATATCTGCCCAACCCATATCCATGCCAATTACATTGGCCAAGGTATTTCAAAGTGAAGTTTGGGTTGGACAGATAATTGACATTCTCAACAAAGGGCTCTTCATCCTCTTCCTCTTGCAGGTAAGGTTCAATGCCATTGTCGAGGCCCCCATATACAAAATTTGTCTGATTTGGTGGGTAGCCTAGAGGGACAATAGTGTCGATGGGGAGGTGAGGTCTCCCCATGTCCTGCATGGACTCAAGCGTGGGTGTTGCTACAATGTTCCACACTAGATACTCCCCCAGGCCCGTATTGGCCATCTCAATGGTGATCGTTGGTGGTTGAGGGGGAGGGAATGGGAGTTCTTCCTGGGTCCACTCCATGTTGGGTGAACCAGGCATCTCGACTTCCATTCGGTTGGGCACCTCTTCGGTAGAGATGGTTGAGACCAATGGTGGTATCTCTTCCAGGGGCTTCTTCCCGTTGTCCTTCGATGTGGCCACCGTAGGTGGTGTCATTGGTGAAGGACCAGATGATGAAGATGGGCCCGATTGGTGATTTGAGGGACTTAACAGTGGGGATGTATGCGGAATCAGACCCTATTTGGATGGATTCAACTGAAAGTCCAAATGTGTCGATGGGAGGGTCGATTGTGGCATCAGTTGCATCGCATTGCAATACTTGAAGGGCTCTAAGTCTGCTGGGACTACATGCACTTGCCCTTCGTATGTGTACTTTAGGCATTGATGGGCTATCGAAGGGACACACTTCATGTCCCTGATCCAAGGCCGGCCCAACAAGATATTGTAGGCCATCTCACCTTCCAGGATGTGGCACAACGTAGGAATAGTCTTTTGTCCCACTTGGATGGGCAGGACAATTGTGCCAACCATCGAGCATATCACGTCATTGAATGCTCGAAGAGTATAGGTGGAGGCCACAATGTGAGATGCTGGCAACTTGAGGTGTTTCAATGCCGTTGTTGTGATTATATTGTTGGATGAGCCAGTGTCCACCAACACCCTCTTAAATGGAATCCCGTTGACCCACGCAATGACGTGCAGGGGTGGATCCACCATATCACCAGTCACCGATTTTAGTTCATCTTCTCTAAAGGTGATGACTGGTTCTGTACATCATTTTACATGTCCCACAAAGTTGTTGAAAGAGTTTGCTTCATGGGGCTGTAGCTCGATGGCTTTGAGTATCTCCATTAGAGCCTCTCGATGGGGCGATGATTGTTGGATGAGCTCATAGATGGAGAGCCTAGCCGACGTGGTCCTTAAACTTTGGGTAAGTTTAGTCCGAATCATGGCCATTGGTCTAGGTGGGGGAGGTTGCGTAGGGTGTTGTTGAGGTTGTGACGTTGATGGAACCTCTCCTGTAGCTGCAGCAGGGGCAGCTGTGCTTGGGTACCTCTTGTTCCATGTCACTATGCTTATCATCCCTACATACCCCTGCATGGGGTAGTTTTGTGTCACCTCATTGACTTGTAGAGTCTTTGCCTATGCATCATGGGCAGGCAGGGGGTCTTTGAAGACCTCCATCTATTGGTTGCTTGGTGCTACGAGATTATCCACCGCTAGCATTTTGTTGTCTATTAGGTCTTGCACTAAGCTTTTGAACTTCCAACATGCGTAAAGGTCATGTCCTTTCTATCGATGAAATCTACAATATAAGTCTTCCCTATAGCCCTTGGGTTTTGGCACGTTGGGGTCTACGGGTCGACTTTCTGGTAGGTTTATCAAGTTTACCATGGACAAGCGGTCAAACAAGGAGTCTTTAGACTCTGTGAAGGGTGTGAATTGTTGCCTAGGGTGACGCTGCTAATTTTGCTCTTGCCTATGATTTTCCTTCTCATAGCTGTCAAGAGGAACTGCTTGATAATTAGCCTTTGGGGGCTGTGTCGTCTATGCAGGCTTTGGTATGTTTATGGCAACCTGATTGACCATGGTGGGTTTCGGTTGCATGGACCCAATTTTGGCATTTTTGGGCCACTCTTTCTTGCATGGCTTGGCAATCTTGCCATCCTGTATCTTGATCTCCTCAATTATTCTGGCTTGCACCAGGGCTTCCTCGAGAGTGGCATATTGTTGCAGCTGCAATAGCATGGAGATCGACCTTAGGCAACTCTTTGAGAACATTTGGGTCAGGTCGGCCATGGGAGGGAGGTAAGGAAGCTTTGAAAGCAACGTCCTCCACCGATTTCCATAAGCCACCATGGTCTCTTCCTCATACTTCCTGAGGCTAGCTAGGTCACTTAATGATGCCTTCTTCTTGGTGTTGAAGGTGAAACGTTCGAGGAACGCGTCCACTAGCTGGTCCAGGTTGTTGATGCTATGCTTCGGCAACTGGGTAAACCAATCCGAGGTAGGGCCTACGAACGTGGTTATAAATGTTCTTAGAAGCAAAGCATCATTGTCCTGAATGCCAAAGCATTGACTCAAGAATCTTGTCACGTGCTCTTGGGCATCTTCATCCCCTCTAAAAATTACCAATTGAGGCATTTTGAAGTGTTCAGGGTATGGGGGTGTCGGCACTGAAGGATGCATAGGGTGACTATGGAGCTGGCATAAAGTGGGCTTTTGGGGCCCAGAAGTCTTGGTCTCCATAGACTCTAAGTGCTCTAGCAATGCTTTGTATGCATCGAAAGATTTGATCTCTTCCTCCTTGGTTTGTTCCCATTGTGAATTATGGGGAACTTGAGGCCTATGGAGGGGTAGCCGGATAGCGCCCCCTACCTTGGTAGGGCATTTCAGCCCGCTCTTCTTCTTGCTCGAATTCCTCATAGGCTTCTTGAGGAGTTCCTAGGCGTGACCTATAAACATGGGTGGGTGCCCGAGGAGGGTGCCCATCATTGGCTCTAGGGAGTGGTCTCCCGCTCAGGTCTAGGAGGTCTTGGAGGCAACGCTTGATAAGGTCATGGAGACCTATCTCGCACCAAGGGGTTGTGCCTCTCATAAAGCTCTATCTTATGTGTGCGAGGGGTTGGAATCCTCTCATGCACAGTGTTGTGGAGCAACTCATCCATCTGACGTTGAATGCGCTCTTTGCTAAGATGGTACAGGTGCTCTAACTATTGTTGATCTTGCTCAAGCTGCGTGATTTGCGCTTGGTGGGTGGTATGTTTGGCAAATGCCAAGTCGATTTGTTCCATCGTCTTAGGTCTAGGAGGCCTAGATGCCTCCCCTACATATCTATCTCGGTCATAGTGATCCGAGATCTCTATAGGTCGCTTCCCTCTATCGAGGTTAGCAGCATTCACCCGAGGCTCTGGCCTTAGTAGGTGATCCTAATAAATAGTAGGTGTGGAGGTGCATTGCTCCCACATTGTGTATTGCTCTTGAGGAATATAGTGGTTTTCCTCATGCTCCCTTTCATATATGTGAAAGGGACAGGCAGAGTTGGCTCACCCTATCTGAAGAGCCTTGCGCTCTAGATTTGGCCTATTATTTTTGACAGCAATGAGGGGTAGAGGAGGGATGATATAATCATGTGGCCCCTCCTTATGGACCTTATGTTGTTCTAGCACTTCATCATGCGGTGGCCACTCATAATGAGTGTCTAAGGGGGCCTTCCCATCTATGTTGAGTGCCACATGTATGTACTCCTCCTAAAAGGGTCTATGTTGAATGGGAGTACCCCTCAAAGGGGTGCCTCTATAGTCCTATTCTGTAATGGCATGATGTGGACTATTTTGTGGGTCAGGCCGCCAAGGTGGTATGACCAAGTCCTTGGGGCTATAACGGAGGTGACTTGTGCCCCCTTGTACACTTTTCGTAGCTTTTGCCCGTGATTGGGCTTGGCTATGGGTGTACACCATGGTGGTGGTTCTCTAAAAGATGTGTATATTTTTATCTTCTTTTATGATTTTTTATGCTACACTAAACAAAAGGGACCACACAATCAAAGAAGTGATTATCTCATTTATAGATTAAAGGTGTGTCCTAAATCTGGTTCAGTGTGTTTTGATTTTTGTTTTGAAAACCTTGTAAAGAAAATTTTGTTGTACATGCAATATGAGGGCTCTTATATCTCCCAAAATGGTCGCCCCTTCAATATACCACTGCCAAGCCATTATACCGAACCTCTCAATATACCCGCCCTTACGTGAGGGAAACTATTGGTACGCGAGAGCAGAACAATACGTGGAACATAGGCGGTACGAAAGGGGAATCACTCTATTTTTGACACCTACCATAGAAGACTTATCCTCATGCATTGGGAATCACCCCAGCTACACTTGGTCAGCTTTCATCAGGATTTACGTCTAGCAACAGTCACGATCGGGGTTATGTATGCAAAATTCAAGCCAAGGTGGTGATGAAATCCACCATTGGTCTTGATCAAGTGTTGGGGTTTTACGACCAACTCCTTGATGTTTATATTATCACGTGGTGTGTGGGGTTCTTTTTACTTGCGCAAAGAAAGAAAACATGCAATAAAATTTTCTATGCAAGCAAAGAAATAGAAAAATCATAGAAACAGAGATAGAAAATTACAGAGAGTGTTCAGACAACCTACCTCTTCTCTGCCCACACCAGATGCCTCTGAGTTTCTGCTCAAAAAATGCACAGAGAGCTAATCATCCCGGGGTGGGATGAATAGCAGATCTATATTCATCATAGGGTGGGATGAATTCCTATTCATCCCTGGGTGACATGAATTCCAGCTCTGTATTCGTCACAGGGTGGCACGAGCACTAGTCCAGCGCCTGAAGGATTAACACCTACGAGCAAAAACACAAAATTTTGATCAAAAATTGATCCCAATAGTAGGGGATAGAGTCCCACCATGATCACCACTGAAAGCATGTCTACGGAAGCACAGGCGTACCGGGTGCGATGCAAACAAAAGCATATGTAACGCTAAGTCCTACGAATGAACAAAGAACTAAAGTGCATGAAAAGGGAAAGTGAAGCATGAATGAAATGAGATGTAAAGAAAAAGTAAAGTGCAGCCTATTTTATTAATTTTTCTTGTGATCAGGTTACAATACGTCTCCCCCATTTTTAGGGGCTCGGAGCGTTAGATATAGTTTTGTTACACCAACGGATGGTACGCTTCCCTTCGGGATCTTCCGCGTGCCCACATTTGAAATGGGTGGGCCAAACATCACCGCCGCTTGCATGAATGCATCTGTAGTTCCTTGCTGCCCCTCCGGTGTTGAGATCCTACATTCAAAGAAACAACAAATGATTAATAGCACATGCGGATGGAGGGAAACATGCAATCCCCAAGGCCTCCGGTTAATGCATGCATGAAATAATTAAAATAGTGATCAAAACATATCAGAATAAGATGAAACTTGAAAAGAAGCATGTAAACATCATCATGAACACACTACAAAAGGAACAGTCAAGAAATCTATTGTAGATTTCTAATCGCTCCGGGGTGGGACGATTAGGACTGTCATAAAATGCCCGAAAGTGACCTCCCAAATGTCCCATCCAGAGGCCTCCAAAACACCTACAAACTTGGGGTTAGGAAAAATGGGGCATTTTGAGATGACCCAGAAGGTCGTATTTGGCAGATTCTTCCCCGATCACCCTGTATCCGAAGGCGCTCCTTGTATGTTAGTGAAAGCGTAAAACAATGAAAACACAGTCAAAACTTATCAGAATGGCATGAAATTTGAATGGCAGCATATAGGAATGACATAAAACAAGATGCAAAATAAATAGTGAAGAAATATACTATAGATTTCTAATCACTCTGGGGTGGGGCGATTAGGACTGCAACAGTGCGGGGGCGCCCGAGGGCAGGACGCCCATCGTTTGGGGCTTGGTTTTGACACCAATCCACTTGGGATGGGTCCAAAACCTCCTAGGGGGTTGTGTCAGAAAATTGGGTGTGGTATTGTGGCCAATTGTTTGGGTTTTGGGTTCGGATTGCGCTCCTAATGTTCACCCGATAACCTCCCTTCCAAAAGAGAGATCAAGGATGTAGGAAGCACAAATGAGGGGTGAGGGTATAATTCGGTAGCACTCCATTGCTCCAAATGCTCCTGCTCTATCCTTTTTTGGGGTGAGAAGACTCACCATTTTATAGACCTGAAGGTCTGCTTTGAATGTGCATGCAGGGGCGCCACTTGGCCATCATGCCTTGTCAGGGGAGAGGAGATTCCTCCCTGATTAAGGGCTCCATGACTGCCTCTATGACTACCTCTTTGAGCTTTGAAATGCTCACTCGCACTCCCATGCATTGAAGGTGGAGTTGAGTGGTGGATCTGGGCTGCCATTTGTCAAGGTTTGACTTTTTGCCCGTCAAACCTGCTATTCGCCCCACCCTGGAGCGATTGTTGCTAATCATCCCGGGGTGGGGCGAATAGCATTCTAATCACCCCAGGGTGGAACGAGTAAGGAGAAGGGTGCTTGAAAGGTGCCAAATTGACCTCTGACCTTCCAAAACTACTTTGGGAGTGGTTAGGACCACTGTTTAACCTCTGGGGGCTGCCCTAGGGGCTATGTATGCCAATTCGGTCAGTGCTTGTAGCCACATGATCAGATTGGTGTTGTTTTGGTGTCTATAGTGGCACACTATGGATTCACCTCTACATACAGATCTATGTATCTTGCTTAATCCTTATGCTTAATTTGTGGTTGAGGATCTCTATAACTTGAACCATAACTGCTTCATAAATTCACAATGTGAATACAAGCATTTGTGTGATGTCTGGTTATTTTCAAAGAGATCAACCTTTTTTATGTGTTAGTATTAATCTGGTAATTCCCACAATTAAGGTAAATATTAACAATAATATCAAATAAAAAAAAACATACACATAGTTTAAAGAAAAACACCAAATTTTCGTGGAAATCCCAAAATGGATAAAACCACAGTCAAAGAGTTTTTTGCAAATTTTTATTGGAAATAGTAATTCAATTACAATCCTTACTATGGTATTAGATTATAATATTCCATTATCCAACTCTACTCTCCTTGCTATGATGTATTTTCTTCTATTTTTGTTCTTCCACTATAGATCTGGCAATCAAATCGTCACCATGTGTTATGCAAGAATTTATATTCTGAAAAATCTGTCACATGGTGTTGTGTAAAAACTAAACTACCACCCAGTATTGTGCAACCATTTTCCACTCAGTGTTGTGCAACAATTTTCCACTAAGTGTTTGTGCCAAACTACCACCAAGTGTTGTGCTAAACTGGCACCAAGTTTTGTGTGAAAGAAATCTATTTTTATTAAATGCTTAGAGCCTCCTTTTCTTAAATGATTATTGGTAATTAAATCCACCCATTTTATTAAATGGGTGTTGGTTATTTAATACCAACCCATTTTATTAAATGGATGTTTGTTATTTAATACCAACCCATTTTATTAAATATGTATTGGTTTATTTAAAACCAACCCATTTTATTAATGAGCATTAACCACTCATTGAATGATGGAAGTTAAGCCAATTTTCCTCCATACTCTATTTTAACAAGTGTTGAGTGCTTCGAAGTGAGAATTTTATTCGGAGGTCCTTCCACACTTCCTATAGATGACTTTTTAAATTTATATCCTGATCAAGACCTCCCCCATTGGAGGATTTTGGTCTCTCAAAATAATATTTATTCATATGGGAATAATGTTTCTCCACTTATTTCTTAGAGATCCATTTTTTCTTGCTTAGAATTTTACCTTTGCGGCTTTTGGGTTTTCTTACGCTACAATTTTCACATCCACTAATAAAATTAGACATATCATTCTGCATATTGGACCAAAATACATATTGATGCATGTTAGCTACTGTTTTGTGCACACTAAAATGACCAACAACTAGTGAAGCATGAGATTACCTTATCAGCTGTAAACGTTTATCTTTCTTAGGTACACAAAGTTTTCCCTCTTTGAATAAGTCATCCCAAAAAAAAAATCTTATTGTATTTGCCTTGCACTCCATTTTTCAACTCCTTATACTTTTTCCCAAGTTCAACATCTTCATACTACCTTTTGTACTCTTCGAAAGAAAAAGGCTCAAATTCCTTCTTTTATGGGGGAGTAAAGTTGGTGGCTTCCACCTCATTATCAAATTGTACATTACTATCCATACCCCTTAGCATCAACAACACAAATCTCTTGCTTACATTCACCAAATGCTTGACCTATCGCACTATCACAAGTTGAAATTTATTTTCCAACCTAATGGAATTAATCACATAGGTGATTCTACCTCTCTTCAACTCCAAAACATTGCACCTCTGCTTAAAAAAAGCATCTCTTTCCCATAAATATGGACTACCAAAAATTACTTGGAAAATATCAAGAGGCACTACATCATAAGTAATTACAAAAAATTGTAAAGTACATTACTTTGTTACTTATAGCTCCACGTCCTTATTCACCCATCTCAATGGATATGGTTGTGGATGATCCATGGTCGTCAATCCCAACTACTTCACTAGATCCTCAAAAATTAATTTTTTTTGGGATCCACTATCAAACAATGCTATAACTTTAGTCCTCTACACTTGTATTTAGACCCAAATAATTCCTCTTTCTTGGCATTTGAAGATTGTTCCTCCTTCTTATAGGTCTGCTTATGCCTTAAAGGCTTAATTATAGTAGCAAACACTACCTTTCCTTCATCCTCTTCCTCAAAATACCTTTCTTCCTCCTACTCAATATTTTTAGTAGAATTGGTAGATTTCTTCTTTTCCTTGTTCCACCATTTTGGCCTCTTTTCTGGGTGTAGCTTCCAGTAGTTCTCACTTAAACAAGTATCAAAAATACTCTCCTTGTAATGTTTTTCACCCTTGTGATTTTGTGGTCATAGCCCCATATTGCTTCTTACCTTTGCTGCTAGAACCCTTGGTTTTCTCTGTAGGCTTGGAGAGTAAAGCTGAAGTTAATGCCTTATTATCTTTCATTGGCTTTTGGAACCCTTATTTATAGGTATGTGGATTTAAAGCATGCCTCATCAATTTCCTTCGGATCAAATAATGCCAGTTTTTTCCTGATCTGATAAGACAAACTACACTTATATATCTTAAATATTTGAGAATCATAAAGATTAACACCCATTAACACAACTTGTTTTTTGAATTATATGGTATATTATTATACTGTTTGGCCCTGCCTCTATCTCAAAAATATCCATCTCTCATCCATCTTATCTTGATAGCCAATAGGATAAAATTGAGCTCTTATAGCCTTTACAAATTCTGCCCATGTTTTCACAACTGGTTGTTGCTTCCTTGCCAATTAAGTTGAGTATACCTCCCACCATGTGAGAGCATGACCAACTAGTTTTAATCTAGCAAAGCTGATATGTTGTACCTCTGTATAAGACTTACTATAGAAATAAACCTCTAATTTCTTTAGCCATCGTCTAATTGTTTTAGGATCTAACTCCCCTTCATAGGCTGGAATATCAATTTTGACTTCCATTTTGAATGAATCTGTAATCAAGGGTTGTGATGAGATATTCTCAGGTTGTTTGGAATGAGATTCTTCAACCTTCATTTCCTCACCATTGGAAGCACCAGACTCAATCTCAGGTTCTAAATCTAATTTCTTCTTTTCCTTCCTTGATTTTCTCTCTTCTTGAAAAAGCACCAACTCCATCAAGCTTTGGAGAGTGTTTTCCATTTCAAGAAATATTCTTTGAAATTCTTGGTTGGACATTGTTGGAGAGTTAGGTTCTGATTGATCTACCATTTTTATAGATCTGATCCTTCTTCTCCCAATATCTAGGTGGTTGGTGGAGAACAGATCTTGCATAATACAAAAAAACCAGAGAAACAAGAGAGAAACCAGAGAAACAAGAGCCCAAGATTTTGTATTCAATACTTTGGAAGAATTTACAAGAATATACAGCCAAACTGTCATTTTCCAACCCCCTCTCATTACAATCCATGGGTTTTTATTGAGGTCCCGATCCTCTGTGCTTTCACACTTCCCACGATCTACAATTGCCACTTGGAACAATTCTGGAAAGTTGCATTGATGAGACTCTAGGTGAGGTGCGCGACTGGCTGCCATATCCAACGAAATCTTCTTCTCGATCTGCTGCTTGCTGTTAGTTGCTTTAAACGCGTCTTCCAGATATCCTGCGTGAGTGGCCAACATGCCCGTTGAAATCCTTCTTTGGAACTACTGCTTCACTGCCGCTAACTTGCCGTGCACGAAGGGATGTCTTTATGAAAGCTGGAGTGCATGTTTTCCTGTTTGGTCGCGATATCGCGACATGTCGCGATATCGTGACCATTTCCCTCCTACGCTTTCTCTCTCCAGCTCATGTCGCGATATCGTGACATTTCCTCCGTCAAGCCTTCTCCCTCCGTTTTGGCCGCGATATCGCGACCTGTCGCGATATCGCGCCGTTTTCGTCTGTCGGCCTCCGTTCTCCTGCTCTGGTCGTGAAATCGTGACATGTCGCGATTTCGTGACCATTTGGCTTTCGCTCCTTGCCTTCCCTGCTTTGGTCGCGAAATCGCGACATGTCACGATTTCGCGACCTTGTCGCTTTCGTGACGCCTTGGCTTCCCGCAGCCTGTGCCGTGATTTCGTGACATGTCACGATTTCATGACCCTGTGTCTCTCGGCCTTGCCTTCCCTACCTTGGGTCACGATTTCGCGACATGTCGTGAAATCGTGACATGTCACGATTTCGTGACCCTTTGTCTTTCGGCCTTGCTTTCTCTGCCTTGGGTCACGATTTCGTGACCCTTTGTCTTTCGGCCTCGCTTTCTCTGCCTTGGGTCACGATTTCGTGACATGTCACGATTTCGTGACCCTGTGTAACACTTAGAAAAAAAAAAAATAACTTTGCCACTTAGAAAGAAATAACAACAAAAGTTTGGTTGATGCTCGATTGCTTTGCTGCCCTCGGATGCTCCTGCATCAGACACCCGAGGTGGATTGAGAAGTGATCCTCACTTCTGATCTTTGGGAGGAAGACCCAGGCGGTCAACCTCTATTTTTGATAGCCAAGTTGCATCTTCTATAGGTCTGCCCTTCCACTTGATCAAATACTCAGAATATTGTTTGTTCCTTGTGCTTCTGCCTTCACGAGTATCTAATATTTCCTCGATCTCGTCTTTGGTTGGGTTAGACGCTGGAATGCTCCACAATTCTGTGCTTGGTGCCTCTGTACTATCTCCTTCATGGTATTCCACTAAATCAGATATGTTAAAAATAGGTGAAATGTCAAGCCCACTTGGCAATTCCACTTCATATGCATTGCCTGAATCCCATTTTTCCAGTATTCTGCATGGCCCAAACTTCTTCATCTTCAACTTGTTATAAGTTTTGGCTGGAAATATTTCTTTTTTGAGATGGACCATGACTTCATCCCCCACTTCGAACTCTTTGAACCGTCGCTTTTGGTCTGCTCTTGCTTTATACTGATTATTCATTTTTGTAATTTGTTTCTTCACTTCTTCATGCAGGCTTTTCATCTGTTTTGCGAATTCCTCACCTTTGCATTGCACTTTTCTCCTTTATCTAATTTTCTCAGCTCAGAAACGTTTCTTGGACTGTTTCCATATATGATTTGGAATGGAGATTTGTTTGTACTCTTATTGACAGAATTGTTGTATGCAAATTCCGCCTGTGGCAAAACTAAATCCCATCCCTTGGGTTTATCTGCTATCAAGCATCTTAATAAATTACCTAGACTTCTATTTACCACCTCTGTCTATCCATCAGTTTGTGGGTGGTATGCAGAACTGAACTTCAGATCTGTCTTCAACTTCTTCCACAATGTTCTCCAGAAATACCCAACAAACTTTGTATCTCTGTTCGAAACTATGCTTCTTGGTAGACCGTGAAGTCGTACCACTTCCTTGAAAAATAACCTTGCAATGTGAACTGCATCACTTGTCTTCTGGCAGGGAATAAAATGTGCCATCTTGGAGAATCTGTCAACCACCACAAATACAGAGTCATTTCCCCTCTGTGTTCTGGGCAATCCAAGAATAAAATCCATGCTTATGTCCTCCCATGGCCTTTCAGGTATAGGTAACGGCTGGTATAATCCTATGTTTTGCCTTACGCCTTTTGCCATCTGGCATATTCTGCAACTTTGCACAAACTTTTTCACATCTTGCTGAAGTTGTGGCCAGTAGTAATTTTCATTCACCAGGGCAATGGTCTTATCCCGACCAAAATGCCCAGCCAGTCCTCCATTGTGCTTTTCCTTGATTAAGTTCTCCCGCATAGAACTCCTTGGAATGCATAATTTACTTCCCTTGAACAACATTCCATCTTGGATTAGGAAATCTAACCATTTTGTCCTATCCATAGTAACAGGTGCCAAGCAAGCCGTCCAGGCTTCTACAAAATCAGGATCTTCAGGATAAAGACCCTTCAGTTCTTCGAATCCTACTACTTCCACTGTCATTTCAATCAGCAGATTCTGCCTTCTACTTAAGGCATCTGCAACTCTGTTTGATTTCTCGCTCTTGTGCTTTAACACAAAGGTATAGCTTTGGAGAAACTCAACCCACTTCATGTGCCGTTGATTCAGTTTTGTCTGGCTGTTGATGTACTGCAATGCCTGATGATCAGTAAATAGAACAAACTCTTTTGGCAACAAATAATGCCTCCACTTCTTCAGAGCCTGAACTATAGCATAAAATTCTTGGTCATAAACTGAATACTTTTTTCGAGCATCATTGAGCTTTTCACTAAAATAAGCAATAGGTCTGCCTTCTTGACTCAGTACAACCCCTATTGCACTTCCACTGGCATCACAGTCGACCTGAAATACTTTGTTAAAGTCTGGGAGTGCCAAAACAGGCTGTTCTGTGACCTTTTTCTTTAATGCATCAAAGCTCCTCTCAGCCCCTAAGGTCCACTTGAATTCTTTCTTATCCCCTCTCATTGTTTCTGTGAGGGGTGCACAAATGCTGCTGAAGTTTCTTATGAACTTTCTGTAAAAGCTGGCTAGACCATGAAATGATCTTACCTCTATTGTGCTTCTTGGGGTAGGCCATTCGATGATAGCTCTCACCTTCTCTGGGTCCATTTTCAGACCTTCTACTGAGATTACAAATCCTAGGTATACTAACTCCTTCTTGACAAAATTACACTTTTTTAGATTTATTAATAACTGCTCCTCCCGTAGCTTTTCAAAAACCCTCCTGATGTGCATCAGGTGTTCCTCCAGGGTTCTGCTGAATATTAATATATCATCTAAATAAACAATGACAAATTTTCCTAAAAACTCTTTCAGTACCTCATTCATCAACCTCATGAAGGTACTTGGTGCATTGGACAGCCCAAATGGCATGACCAACCACTCATACAAGCCCTCTCTTGTCTTGAAGGCTGTCTTCCACTCATCTCCTTCCCTGACACGGATCTGGTGGTAACCACTCTTGAGGTCAATTTTGGTGAAGTACTTGGCTCCACTCAAACAGTCCATTATGTCATCCATCCTTGGCAGTGGAAATCTATATTTTATTGTGATCTTGTTGATGGCTCGAGAGTCTATGCACATTCTCCACTCTCCATCCTTCTTGGGTGCTAGTACTGCAGGTACTGCACACGGGCTAAGACTCTCCCTAATCAATCCCTTCTCCAGCAACTCCTGGACCTGCCTGTTTAGTTCTTCAGTTTCTACAGGTGTCATTCTATGTGCAACCTTATTGGGCAAGCTTGACCCTGGCACCAAATCAATATGGTGACTGATTTTTCTTACTGGGGGTAAACCCTCAGGCACATTATCAGATATGATATCTAGAAATTCCCTCAACAGACCTTGGACTTCTGCTGGGGCATCTTTGCATTCTGTATTCCTGACTCTAGGAATTAATGCATAACACATATGTTCATGCTTTAAATCATCTAAAAATTTTCTTCCATCAACCAAGCAAATTCTTGCACTGCCACATACCTTTTCTTCCACCTCCTTCAGGGGTTTCAACTTATGACGCATTCCATTCTTGGTCACGGAATAGGTGTTGGCTCGGCCATCATGAACCGCACACCTGTCAAACTGCCATGGCCTTCCCAACAGCAAATGGCACGCATCCATGGGCAGAATGTCGCATAGAACCTCATCACGGTAATTTCCAATACTAAATTTTACCAGGCACTGTTCATTGACCAAAACTTTATGGTCTTTCTACAACCACGCGATCCGATATGGATGCGGGTGTTTCTTTCTCTCCAGTTGTAGCTTTGTAACCATTCCCTCTGAAACTAGGTTATCTGTGCTACCGTTGTCAATGATAATGTTGCAAATCTTACCCGCGCATTTACACCTTGTGCGGAATAAGCTTTTCCTCTGATCTATAGCTCCCTCTTCATTCAGCAGGACTCTCCTTGCAATCATTACTTCTCCTCTCTCAGCTTCTTTAGAATGCTCAGACCCAGCATCTTCATCAACGACTGCTACTCTGGCATTTCCTTTCGGCCTTCGATTATTTCTTTCTCGCTGCTATGGGCATTCATATTGGTGATGTCCCTCTTCACCACACTGGAAGCAAGTCCCTCAGAATCTTCCTCTTCCTTGTCCACGTCCAGCTCGGCCTCTTCCCCCTCGGTAACCATTATTCTGATTACGGGGCGGTCTGTATTTTCTCTCCTTTGTTCTTGATTGTTGCTACCTTCTCCATTTTTTTGAGAATCCTCATTTCTTCTTCCACTGTTCCTTCCGTCGGTCCTTCCGCCATGACCTCTTCCTCTTTGCTTGTTTTCAAACCTCCTATTGAGCTTCTCTTCAACCTTTAAAGCAAATTGGTAAGCGTCCTCTATGGTGGTCATCCGGACTAGACTTAGTTCTTCCTGAATGCTTGCTCGTAACCCATTAATGTAACGGGCTACCTTCTCCTTGTTGGCCTCTGAGTGGCCTGTTCTAATCATTATTTTATGAAATTCTTCTGTGTATTCCTTCATAGACTTGCTTGATTGCCTCAATCCTTGCATTTTCTTCAGCAGGTCTAACTCATAATCACCAGGGATGAACTGCCTCTTTAGCTTTTCTGCCATCCATTCCCACTTAGTTATTCTCTCTTTCCCTCTTTTATTTTGCTCCAGCTGCACTCCCTTCCACCAAATGCTAGCATGACCTTTCAGTTTGGTCTTTGCGAATCTGACCCTATCAGGGTCCTCAACCTCTTCGTACTCAAAGTACTCTTCCAGATCGTTGATCCAGTCGATCAATTCCTCTGGATCAAGGTTCCCGAAATATGTGGAAACCTCCATCTTCGACCTCTTCCCAATCTGGGATATGGCTTTGTATAGTCTGGCCTGAGCCGGATCTACTGCTTCTTCTTCTTCCTCAGGTTGGTCTTCTTCTTCATCATCTTCCTCTTCACTACCTTCGTCTCTTCTTGGCTCCAATATTCTACGCATTTCTTCTTGCAGAGCTTGCATTTGCCGCTGCAAAGCTCGAACATCTTCCGCTGCTGCCATGCCTCTCCCACCAATAGGATTTCTCCTTGGAGGCATTCTGCTCACCCAATTCCAAGCCCTTCCATAGATCCTGGTGTAACTGCCTCTCCTCCAGTGATCTGCTACACACTCAGGAACTACTGGCTCTGATACCACTTGGTGGAGAACAGATCTTGCATAATACAGAAAAACCAGAGAAACAGAGAAACAAGAGCCCAAGATTTTGTATTCAATACTTTGGAAGAATTTACAAGAATATACAGCCAAACTATCATTTGCCAACCCCCTCTCATTACAATCCATGGGTTTTTATTGAGGTCCCGATCCTCTGTGCTTTCACACTTCCCACGATCTACAATTGCCACTTGGAACAATTCTGGAAAGTTGCATTGATGAGACTCTAGGTGAGGTGCACGACTGGCTGCCATATCCAACGAAATCTTCTTCTTGATCTGCTACTTGTTGTTAGTTGCTTTAAACGCGTCTTCCAGATATCCTGCACGAGTGGCCAACATGCCCATTGAAATCCTTCTTTGGAACTGCTGCTTCACTGCCTCTAACTTGCCGCGCACGAAGGGATGTCTTTATGAAAGCTGGAGTGCGTGTTTTCCTGTTTGGTCGCGATATCGTGACATGTCGCGATATCGTGACCATTTCCCTCCTACGCTTTCTCTCTCTAGCTCCCGTCGTGATATCGCGACATGTCGCGATATCACGACATTTCCTCCGTCAAGCCTTCTCCCTCTGTTTTGGCCGTGATATCGCGACCTGTCGCGATATCACGCCATTTTCGTCTGTCGGCCTCCGTTCTCCTGCTTTGGTCGTGAAATCGCGACATGTCACGATTTCGTGACCATTTGGCTTCTGCTCCTTGCCTTCCCTGCAGTGGTCGTGATTTCGTGACCCTGTGTCTCCCGGCCTTGCCTTCCCTGCCTTGGGTCACGATTTCGCGACCCTTTGTCTTTCGGCCTTGCTTTCTCCGCCTTGGGTCACGATTTTGTGACCCTTTGTCTTTCGGCCTTGCTTTCTCTGCCTTGGGTCACGATTTCGCGACCCTTTGTCTTTCGGCCTCGCTTTCTCTGCCTTGGGTCACGATTTTGTGACCCTGTGTAACACTTAGAAAAAAAATAACTTTGCCACTTAGAAAGAAATAACAACAAAAGTTTGGTTGATGCTCGATTGCTTTGCTGCCCTCGGATGCTCCTGCATCAGTGGTATGGGGCTAAGTCCTTTCCTTGAGATCTTCTACCTTGTATATACAATTCTTCAAGAAAATCGACTCTGATACTAACCTTGATCTATAAAGTGTCATACTATGGATTCACCTCTACATATAGATCTATGGATATTGCTTAATATTTATGCTTAATTTGTTATTGAGGATCTCTAAAACTTGAATCAAAAATCGCTTCATAAATTCACAGCGTGAATACAAGCATTGGTGTGTTGTCTGGTTATTTTCAAAGACAAACTATTTTTATGTGTTAGTATTAATTTGGTAATTTCTGCAATTGAGGTAAATAGTAGCAATAATATCAGATTAAAAAAAAACATACACATAGTTTAAAGAGAAACACTAAATTTATGTGGAAACCCCAAAATGGGTAAAACCACGATCAAAGAGATTTTTGCATATTTTTATTGAAAATAATAATTCGATTACAATCCTTACTGTGGTATTAGATTGCAATCTTCCATTCTCCAACTCTACTCCCCCTGCTCTGATGTCTTTTCTTCTCTTTTTGTTCTTCCACTATAGATGTAGCAATCAATTCGTCACCATGTGTTTTACAAGAATCTATGTTCTAAGAATTTATGTTCTAAAAACTCTGCCACACTATGCTATGTAAAAACTAAACTGCCACTAAGTTTTTATGCAAAACTACCATCAAGTGTTGTTCTAAACTGCCACCAAGTGTTGTGCGAAAGAAAGCCATTTTTATTAAATGCTTAGATCCTCCTTTTTTTAAATGAGTGTTGGTAATTAAATCCACTAATTTTATTAAAGGGGTGTTGGTTATTTAATACCAACCCATTTTATTAAATTGGTGTTGGTTATTTAATACCAACCAATTTTATTAAATGAGTGTTGGTTATTTAATACCAACCCATTTTATTAAATGGATGTTGGTTATTAAAAAAGCGTTAACCACTCATTGAATGATGGAAGTTAAGCCAATTTTCCTTCATGCTCTGTTTCGACAAGTGTTGATTGCTTCGAAGTGAGAATTTTATTTGGAGCTTCTTCCACACTTCTTGTAAATGATTTTTTTTAATTGATCTCCTGATCAAAATGCAACCAACAAACATATCAAATCTTTTCATTATGTATTGATAATGCTTTCTTTTAGAGGCATGAATCCAATTGACAACCAACTTGTTTATAGCAAAAAGTTCTATTAGAAAAGAATGGTAATAAATGTACTTGCAACTGACATCATGTTACCTTCAAACTATGTTTGATCCTAGTTGGAATTGGTACTTCAATGAAACCATGGACAAAATAACTTGTTTGATCATCCCAATAGTTTTATTTTTGTCATCATTGATTTTCCTTTCAATTAATTAAACCTCTTTGAGAAAAAAATATTGTATACTATTCATATGCCTAGTTGAATCATATGTTCTATTGCTCTATGACTTAAAAAACTTGTTGAATCTTGATTGTATCCATATTAAACCATTTTAACATTAAGATCTAGCAACATGTTTATCCTTCTTAACTTCAATCTCATAGACACTCATACTTCCTTGAATCTTCAATAATCACCTTCCTTACCTTATTTAACCTTTCATATTTTATTATTTATTTAAAAATGAAAAATCTTAAAATAACTAATTTTTAATTTATAAATTATCTTGCCCGAGCAACGTTACTGATATTCGTTATCCTATTTACTTTAAAAATATCTATAAAAATTAATTATTATTTTTTTTTATGTTGTACATATTCTAATACTATATTTTAAGATAGCGAAACGCTGGTGGTTGAAGGGAAATTAAAAAATAGAATTCACAGAAACTTGAGTAAGACAATACATACATAAATTCAAACCCGTGAAAAATATTTTAAATTTCAAACCTTCTATAAAGTGAATGATATGAGTGATATTTTTTAATAATAGTGAAGAAAATTGTTATTTTGTTTAATAATGTTATGTACATATAAAGAAAGATACTATCTATTGTATAAAAAAAGAAATTATTTAAAATTATAAAAAAATAATTATCCAAAATTTTATGGCAAAGGAACGTGATTGTCATTTTGTTGTTAAAAACTTTTCCAAAACTGAAGTTATCATGTTCAACGATATTAATAGTTGGAACGATCAAATTCAATGGTGTCGAAAGAAAATATATTTCACTTAACAAATAATTTGGAAAAAGAAAACACTGTCACAGGTTTTTGTTCCTTTCATTCAAAGTAAGGTGATTACATCAGAAATTCACTAAGTACGGTTCCTGCTTATTCATTATTATTTCGTTTACATTTTCATATCAAAATATAAAAATATAAATATTTTGTTCAGATCACTATTAAGTATAAACTAATCTACTACATAGAAATACTATTATGAAAAATGAAATTCAAGCTAAGATTGGAGCCATGGCCTCAAATCTGGGTTCTTTGGCAAGGAACTTCTGCTCTCCATACACTTTCATATAATCTGCTGACATGAACTCTGGGTATTTCTTATCACTGGGATTCTTTATCAGCTGAGAAGCAGGGTACACTTTTGCTGTGTTTGAAGGATTATAGAAAGCTGCCACAGACATTCTGTTACCATCTGTTTTTGCAAGAACTCTGTGCCACATGCTCTTGTATTTCCCATTGGTGATCACCTGCAATACATTACATAAATTTCATATAAGTCGGAAAAAATAAGAGAAGAGGGGCATAAATCTCTCTTTATCTTTGATTTTACTTACATCTAACTACATCTAAAAGGCTTTAGTAGAAATTTGCATAGACTTATTTTAATTTGATGTCTCAGAGATATCTTAAAGCAATATCCAAAAAAATATTGTATATTGGTACGTATTCATGTTTACTTCTTAAGGACATGAACTGTCAATCTCTATGTTTTTGAATCTACAATTCAATCAACCAATTTTTATTCATATTACCTCTAGCTGGTCTCCAATGTCTATAACAATTGCATGGCTAATTGGTTGGACGTCAAACCAAGTTCCATCCTTGAGAACTTGCAGGCCATCTACTTTATCATCTTGCAATAGCAGAATGATTCCACCAGCATCTGTGTGGGATCTGAGGCCATCTATAAGGTCTGGCCTTGGACATGGTGGGTAATGGCACATTTTGGTGCCAAAGAAAGGACTATCCTTCCCTGACATGACTTTCTTCAGATAGCCTTTCTCCAATCCCAGATTCTCACACATTATGTCTAACAGTCTCTCTGCTAACCCACTTATTTCCTCTGCAAATTCCTCCATTGCCTCTCTGCGTAATCAACAGAACAGAAAAATTGCTTTAGAATAACAAGAATAGAAAAGAAAGACAGCACTTACGCACTGATGACAAGACAAGTTCTTAGACCAAATTAAGTTATTATAAACACTTGATAATTCATTCATTCAAATGTCAAAATCTAATGTTGTAGTGACATACTTAAGATTGGCAGGCAGAGGGGGAGCAACCATGGCAGACTTATGTGATGAGTGTTGGAGGAAGAAGCCTGATTCCCAATCAAGGTCTACTTTGTTGCAGTTTCCTTGAGACAGAGCATCATTCAGCATCTGCACAGGCGCAGATTTCTGAAACTCTGCATCCATGCAGGTTTTGTAGTATTCTTTGAATAGATCCTGCACTCTCTCCAGAAGACTGGGAGGAACTCCATGGTTCAGAAGCTGCAAACCCACATTCAATCAGTAACCAGAAAAAGTTAAAGCCATAATCACTAAAAATTAGAAAATCTACTGGAAAAATTATTTGGGTACTCTAGTGTTAACCAAAAAAAGAAAAAAAAATCCTAACAAAGGATATCCACTAGTTACTTGGGTATACAATTGTGGTAACAGTTAGCACTGCCATTCTAAAGTTTGTGGTGACATCTGCCAGCTAAAATAACCGTAACTACAATCTTGGAAAGCAAAAGAAAGACCTGGAAGAAACCCCATTCTTGACAGGCACTGTCAATCTGAGACATGACAAACTTTCTGTCTTCTCCATTCAACTTCTTCATGTCAATCACTGGAACAGAGGGGGCGGTAGCCATCTTTCTCTCTGAACACAAAAAGATAACAAGACGATAAAAGATAATACAAAAACTGCAAAAGCGAGATGGGCAAAATCAGATGTGATAAAGCCTGACAGACAAAGGGTATATATAGAAAATTATCATGTGGGAAGCAGGATTTGGATTGCTGTTTTCTCATTTGCTTAAAGTTTTCCAGGGTGGTAAGTTCTTTTGAAAATAAAATTCTACTCAGCTGATGTTGGTCAATGTCAATGCTGTCATTGTCACATCCCATGTCTATCTTAGATTTTTCATTCCTTTTGTAACTTTTATTTAGTTGTTTTGGTGAAGTCCACTTCAAAGTAGAATCTCCAATAACATCATTAAAATTTATTATTATTGACTGTCTCATCAAATTTTAATAATATTGACTGTCTGTAATGGAGAGTAAGCTTGACGCGGAAGGTGCTGTAAACAAATCTGATGTGACCAATAATGACCAAAATTGTTCCAGGCAGGTCAAGGTCAAACTAGAATGATGATGCAATACCCATTGTTTCACAAGAATAATGATGAAATATAGTACCCACTGTTTCACAAGAATAACGATGGAATATAATACCCACTGTTTCGCAATTAGACAGGTCAAACAAGTATGATAATGTAATATAATACCCACTGTTTCACCACTAGATTCAACTCCCTCGATCTATGGGCAGACAACACAATTAGATTCAATTCCCTCGATCTATGGGCACGCAATATTCTTGGATCATCAAAATGTCTTAGACAAATTTTATTCTTTAAAATGCAATTGAATAATAATCATATTTTAAAAAAATAGTATATTAATTTTCAAACCATTTAAACTCTAATTTTTTTTTAAATAATATATAATTAATTATTATATATTATATTATATGATGTGTTGAAGCCGTACTAATTTCATTCCAGTAATATAAAAAAAAAATTATTAAATTATATAAATGGTGTATTATGCACTCATTCCATGGTGTATCATACAACCAAATACCTTAAAGCAGGACGGTTAATAATATTATGGTGATCAGATAGATTATTAAGGACAACACCAACATACCTGTATGGAAAAGACAAGATAATTGAATCAACGCAAGGTTGGGACAATACCAACGTATCTATATGAAAGATAAGATCTCTATGGCAAAGAGTACCATAAATAAAGGGTTAAATAGTATGCAGAAAAGTGTTTTACAGTTAAGTAGACGGAACATGAAATCTACTTACAAATGCAACAAATATAAATCAAGTGGTTCACTTGAAATAAAATAGAACCAACCTAAGAAGTAATTCTGATTTTTTTTTTTAAAACCGAAGAAGTAAGTCTATGTACTAGGATGATGCTATACAAGTGATAACAAGGCCTTTATGTACCTTTAACAGGGTTGCAATAGTTTTCCTTATTAGGAAGATTATTATATATATAAAAAGTAATACAAAGTATAACATGAGTGGTATAATTGGAGTTACATTTGTAGGGGCATAACAATATGTCATATTGTTGTGTGTTCTTATGGAGGACTTTCTAATAAATTTTAAAAAATAAAGTTTTTTTTTTTTGTAAAATTTATTTTATAGAACTATTATATCTTTTTATTATATAAGGGTATGGATAGCAGCAAGCTTACTGCAGTGGTAAGGGCCTTGACCTTTTCTTGGGAGGTCTAAGGATCAAACCCCACTCAAAATGAGGGGATTGAAACCAATTATAAAAACCTATGTAAACTCAATGAAAAAATATTTCAGTAGTTGCCAGTTTATTGTAGTGGTAAGGGCTTTGGCTTCTCTTTGATAGGTCCAAGGTTCAAACGTCACTCAGTATGAGGGGACCATGATCCTTCATAAAAACATGTGTAAACTCATTGAAAAAAACATAAGAGCCCCAAGGGTAAAGTGGACTGGTAGTTGCTTGTCTGGCTAGACACTTACCAAGAAGACATCCAGGCTCAAACCTTTGGGGTAGCATGTTTGCATAGTAGTCTGATTTGAATATTGTGAGTGCATGTTAGATCATGACGATATGAATCCCAAGCAATTGGTGGTCCCCCTCATGCCAGGTCAACAACAACAAAGTGTAATAGGTTTGGTGGAAGCAGCCCTTGTGGTTTGAACCCTGCACTTAAAAATTGCTAATTGTGAGTGCATGTTAGATCATGACGGTATGAATCCCAAGCGACCGGTGGTCCCCCTCATGCCAGGTCAACAACAACAAAGTGTAATAGGTCTGGTATAAGCAGCCCTTGTGGTTTGAACCCTGCACTTAAAAATTGCTAAAAATAGTGTGGTTGTAACCAACTCTCCTATGAATAAAAAAAATATAAGGGTATTACTAAAATAGTTTGGTTGTAACCAACTATTCTATGAATAAAAATAAATATAGGGATATGTATAGGCTATATTACATCATGATTATACAGTGGTATTACAACTACTTAACTTTTATGTAAGAATTAAACATGAGTTTTCTCTTCAAAACTTTAATTAAACTAATATATTCTAATTG
Organism: Wollemia nobilis; assembly: GCA_028583015.1. Lineage (NCBI taxonomy): Eukaryota > Viridiplantae > Streptophyta > Pinopsida > Araucariales > Araucariaceae > Wollemia > Wollemia nobilis. Next base: position 195,279 of record JAQPPZ010015830.1, read on the forward strand.
ATCTATCTATCTAAGCTATATGTGTCTTCTATGGGGCCATTTCTATTAAAATATCAAAATATTATATTTTTTGTCAACTTGTCCTTTTCATCAAGGATACTTTTTGTTTCCTTTTCTAAGAAATATATTCCTCGTATTCTTCAAATTGTTATATTTCCACAAGTGGTTCTTTCAAATATTTTTCAGATAAAATCTCAATTGCCTATTTGTCTTCTAAAATTTGAATTTTTATCAAACTAAATTTTATTCTTTATAAATATACTTCCATTTCCAAGAATTACCTCCAACAATAGTTTATAACATTAGCAATGATAAAAACTTTAATCCAATCCCTCTCAATCAAAATATGTTTCCATCCTTTTGATAATTTTTATTATTGTAAAAGGTTGGGGGACCCTTTCAAAACCCCTTCTATATCTAATAAAAAAAAATTGATTATTATAAGAAGTGTCTTGGCCTTTGCACTGATGTTAATTGAAGTTCCATATGATTATGAGTAAGTGGAAAATTTTTCATTCATTACTTCAGAAAATGCCACCTTCCTTGGCTTTTCATGGATTTCTTGTAGAAGCACTATCATAATTAAATTTGATAAACCCATTTTTTTGATATTTCCATTTTACCATAGGTTAAACCAAATTCATTATGTTACCTCTATTGCTGCAATTAACCCTTCCATGTACATCCAAATCTTGTAACCAAGAGGCTAGTACTTCTTTTTTTGCATTGGAAACTTTCCATGATGAGCACCATCTCTATAAATATTCTATAAGAGAGACAAGTATAGTTTCAAAATTGGGCATGATTTTGAGATTTATTTTTAAAAATTATAATATTCATTTCAAGCAATAAATTCTCAAAGATAATGATAGAACAAATCCTCCATAAAATCTATAATGCTTTATCTTTAATATTTTTGATATAACATTTTATCAAACCAAATATTTCAATGTTGATGGATCCCCTTACCTTTATAAACTTCTAGTAGAAACTTTAGGGAGGAACCTGACCAAATTGAAAAGAAGAAAATAAATATTGGGAATTAGAGCAGCTATAGGACATAGAACAATCACTCATGCTCAATTTGTAGATGACACTATTTTATTTTGAGAAGTCAAAAAATTGAATTTTAGGTTGATCGAAGAAGTTTTAGATTACTCCTCTTCAACCACAAGGACAAAGATAAACACCCAAAAGAGAAGATTTTACACTATAAATACTTCAACAATAGAAGATAGAGATTTATCTTAGAGTTTAGGATTTCATAAAGGTAGTGATACCTTTAGTTACCTAGGTGTTCCTATGGGCTTCTATAAAAAACATGAACCTTGGAATGCAATTGTAGGAAAGATGTTAAGGAGAATACAATAGTATAGCAATGGTTGGAAGTTATTTTAATCAAATTAGTATTAGTAAGTCTTCCCATTTATCAAATGTTGGTGTATCATGCACCCTTATATATATTGCAAAAATTAGAAGTAATGTTAAGAACTTTTCTATGGCAAGGGGGAAGGCAATCATATACGAAAAAGATCCATTTGGTTAATTGGGAGATTGTTACCAATCCAAAGGAGCAAGGAGGCCTAGGAATAAGAAAAAAACAATTGTTAACAAGGAAAAAAGTGCTAAGCTGCTTTGGAACCTGATCACTCCACCAAACTCTCCATGGAAGCAAATCTAAAAATGCAAATATTTGAACAACTCTAATGGGATCCAACTCATAAAAGTGTGAAAAGCATAGTAGGATCCTCAATTTGAAAACATATTGTGGAAGGTAAATATATTATACCAAATTATATCTCTTAGATTCTAGGGGATGGTAAACAAATCAATATATGAGATGATCTAGTCTTTGGAGGACCTCTGATCATTAAGAATTAATTTCCAAAAATAAAAGCAAAATTGCAATAATTGGGTGTAAACTCTCTTGCAAGCTTAATGTAATGGGTGAGATCCACTTGTGCCACATATTGACCAAGAATCATGGAGACAAGTGCACATCCAAGCTGAAGGGATTAAACATTTTTTCTAATTTTTAAATCAACTTTTATGAGGTTCTATTAGTGGGTTAGGTGTTTACACAGTCATAAAAGGGGTGATAATATAGTAATAGGGTCAGAAGAATTCAACCATAGCTCAGATATGGAATTAAAGGTTCCCCCAAAATTCAAGCCTTTCTTTGGTTGGTGCTCCAAAATAATATTCTTATTAGAGAAAAAATTATTAAGAGGAATATTATGGGACCTCATATTTTCCATAGGTGTTTTAATAATAATGAAACAATATCACATCTATTCTTTCAGTATATAGATGCGGTTAACATATGGAATGAAGTAACCCAAAAAATAGGATCAACGCCATCAAGAACCTTTAACTTAGAAAATTTTCTAACCAATTGGGATTAAATGTACTAATGGAAACTGAAGGAAAAGCACCTTATAAGGAAGATATAATATTTAGTGTCCATATTCATCATTTGGAACATATGAAAGGACAAAAATAAGATATGTTTTTTATGACAAAAGAACCACTTTTTGAGTGCTAACCAATAGAGTGTTAAGGGATATAGTCTTGAACACAAAAGTTATATATCATAAAGAACAAGATGTAGACACCAAAACAACACCAATCCAATTACGTGACTGCAAACACTGATCGCTTTGACAAACACAGCCCCCAGGGCAGCCCTTAGAGGTCAAACAGTGGTCTTAACCACTTTCATAGCAATTTTGTAAGGTCAAGAAGCAATTTGGCACACTTGGACACTTTGCCCAAAATCGTCTCACCCAGGGACGATTGCTAACTTGAAATCGTCTCACCCAGGGACGATTTCTGAAATCGTCTCCAGTAAGGACGATTTCCAAGTTTAACGGGCAAAAAGACAAATGAGGCCAAGTGGCAGCCCAGAACAGTCAGTTGATGACTCCTGCCTCGCACGCGTGTGTGAGTGGACAAATAGGCCATTTGAGGACTGTCACAAGGGCAGTTATGAAAGCCCAAGTCAATGGAGGACTCCCCTCCCTCTTGGGAAGACAAGACTGCCACATGGCGCCTATGACCAACACATGGCATTTGTGCTTCCCTCCCAAAAGAGACCCCATGGGTCTATAAAAGGTGGGACTTTTCTCACCCAAAAGAGGATAGGTTAGAGGAGATTTCAAGCAACGAAGTGCTGCCGAGTTGAAGACCCACTTGCATCCCTTTTGGTTCACCTTCTCGCATCCACCAATCTCTTTTGCAAGGGAGGTTGTTGGGTGGTTTTTGGAAGCTTGAACCTGACCCAAATCCAACACATGGACACCTGAACCAACCAATTCGCCGACCCCCCCATCCTAAGAGGTTTTGGGCCCATCCCTAGTGGATTGGCGCCGAAATCAAGTGCCAACGGTGGGAGGCCCACTTGGGCACCCCTCGCACTCCTCAAGTTCCATTCTTTTTAGCATTCTAGATTATTTGTTTACATTGCATGTTGTGTCATTCTGTTTGGTGAACTCATAGCTGCAATTTCATAACTTTTGATCAGATTCTAGTATGTTTTGTGTCGCTTTGTTGTTTCACTGACTTGCAGGAGGCGATATCAAATTCTCGAGGATAGAGGCCAAATTGGGAGAATCCGACCATCTGGGTCGTCCCAAAATGGCCCCAATTACATAACCCCTCTGTCTGCAGGTGTTTTGGAAGTCTCGAGAGTCGACATTGGAGCAGATCACTTCGACTTTTCCAACACAGAAGGAATCGTCTCACCCGGGGACGATTAGCAGTCAGAAATCGTCCTGCCCAGGGACGATTTCCAGATGAAGGCAGATTGGCCGACTGTTTTAGTGGCAATGGCCTTCTGGTAATATCTTCTATCTTCTGTCAGGTTTTCAGGCCATTTGGACTCACTGTACTTACTGTTTCAGGCAAATGTTTGCATGCATATTTCACTAATTTTAGAGAACAAACACTCCTTATTTGTAGCAGGTGCTACTGACATATTGGTTGTTTCTGTGTTCGTAGGAGGAGCAGCAGAAGTCAAAGACTCATCAGCGTAAGCGACGGCAACATTCTGGCCCGCCCATTCAAACGTGGGCACGCGAAAAGAGGAACATTAAGTGATTGTAACCAAATTCTTTTAACGCTCCTAGCCCCTGAAAAGGGAGGAGGCGTCATTGTAACAGAGATCAAGAAAGTTTAATGAAAGGGCTGTGTTTTCTCCATTTGCTTGTGTCTCATTGCAATGCATCTTTTTCATTTCATGCACTTTACATTTCTAGGACTTAAGCGCATTTGATTTTGGTTGCATCGCAATTAGTGTTTTCTTCGCCCGAAATCTCGTGCTTTCAGTGGCGATCACGGTGGGACCTGTTCCCTATTTTTAAGATCACAGAAAACTAATCGGGTTTTTGTGTTTTGTGTTTTACAGGTACATTTTTTTTGTAGACTGTTAATCGTCTCTGACTGTTACGATTACTTTACTGGAAATCGTCTCACCCTGAGACGATTTTAAAATCGTCTCTGCCAGGGACGATTTTTGTTCTGTAAATCGTCTCACCAGGGGACGATTTTCTGTCTGCAGATTTTCAGAGCAGAAATTCAGAGGCAACTGGAGCAGGCAGAGAAGAGGTAGGGATTTTATCATCTCTGTTAAATTTTCTGTTTCTATTTTCTGTTTCTTTGATTGTTTTCATTTTATCCTGCATACTTAGGGAAAATCATTCATGCTTGTTTCATTTTCGTTAAATAAAATGAACCTCACACACTCCACGCAACAATTTTAAACCAAGGAGCTGGTCGTAAGACCCCAGCCCTTGATCAAGACCATCGGTGGATTTCATCACCACCTTGGCTTGATTTGCATCCATTTCCCGATTGTCAACTGTTGTTAGGCGTAAATCCTGACGAAAGCAGACCGAGTGTCGCTGGGGTGATTCCCATGCGCGCGAGGATAAGTTTTCTATGGTAGGTGCCATTAACAGGACAATCCCCCTTTCGTACCGCCTACGTACCACGTACCTTCTGCTCTCACGTACCTATAGTCTCCCTCTCGTAAGGGCGGGTATATAGAGAGGTTGGTATATCGGCCTGGTTGGTATATTGAAGGGGCTACCATTTTGGGAGTTATATGAGCCGTCATAATGCATTTAAACGATCTTCAAAACCTACCAAAAACAAAACAAAACATCAAAATGCACTAAACCAGTTTAGGGCACACCAATAATCCTTAAAAGAGATAATCACGGATTGTGTATGCGTGTGTTTCTTTCCGCTTAGTGTGGACAAAAACAAAAGAAAAATCATCATAAAAAAAAAAGATAAAAATCTGTTTAGATAGCATAGAAGCACCGCAATGGTGTACACCCGCAGCCAAGCCCAATCAAGGGCAGAAGCTCCGGAAGGTACACAAGAAGCAGGCACAAGTCGCCTTCGCTTCAGTCCTGAGGATTTGGTTATACCGCCTTATCGGTCCAACCTACAAAAGAATCCAATTCAGAATCCTCGGTGGGGTATGCCCATTCAAAGCAGCCCCTTTCGAGAAGATGCCTTACATGTAGACCTTGACATAAATAGAGAATCACCTTTTGAGGTTAGACATGAGTGGCCACGGCGCGATGAAGCGCTAGACAGCACACTGTCCATTTGGAGGGACAACGTGGATATGGCGTCCCTTCTTTACCTATCATCAGAACAGAGAGACCAAATCCGGAGCGCAGGGCTCCTTACATAGGGCGACCTAACTCTGCCCACCCCCTTCACACCCATGAAAGGGAGTACGAGGAAAGCCATCGCATTCCTCGAGGACAACAAACGACGTGGGAACCTTGCATTTCTGCACCAGTCGGATACCATGATCACCCCTTGAGGCCAGAACCTCGAGCGCATACCGCCTACTTCGACAGAGGGAAGCGACCAATTGAAATTCTGGAACATCAAAACCAAGGCAAACACATAGGAGAAACATTTGAACCTCCTGAACAAAATAGGGTAGACCAAATTGACCCAGCTGTCGCCAGATATACCACCCGTCAAGCCCAAATCATGCGGCTTAAACAAAGTCATCAGGAAATAGAGTATCGACACCGCCTGGAAAGAGAACGCATGCAACGCGAAGCGGATGAGTTACGCTATGCGCTACCTGAGAGGGAGCCAACCCCTCGCATCCAAAGAGCCGAACAACATGAGAGGCATAATCCATTAACGCATGACAGGTCTCCACGACCTCGTCAAGCCTTGCCTCCGAGACCTTATAGACCCGAGAGGGAGGCTACTCCCCGAAATGATGACGGGTACCTTCAGCAAGGACTCGATCAAGGTCATAGGTTTCGCCCAGAGACTCCTCAAGAATTTTATGAGGAGTATGAACCGAGAGATAGAACATGTTGAAACTCCCCATCAAGGCAGGAGGGCTGCCATTCGGCCACCCCTCCATAGGCCCCCAGTCTACCATAACGTACAACGGGAGCAAACAAGAGAGGAAGAAATAAAATCTTTCGATGCATACCAAGCGCTATTAGAGCGCTTGGAGTCTGTGGAAACAAAAGCTGCTGGGCATCAAAAACCCACATTACGTCAACTCCGCAGTAATCCGGTGCATCCCTCAGTGCCTACGCCTCTTTACCCCGAGCACTTCAAGTTGCCTCAATTGGCAGTTTTTAAAGGTGAAGAGGACGCACAAGAACACGTTACAAGATTTCTAAGCCAATGCTTCGGCATCCAAGATAATGACGCATTGTTGCTTAGAACATTCATAACCACATTCGTAGGCCCTGCCTCGGATTGGTTCACACAACTGCCCAAACACAGCATAAGCAATTTAGATCAATTAGTAGATGCGTTTCTTGAACGCTTTGCCTTCAACACAAGGAAGAAGGCATCACTAAGTGATTTAGCGAGCCTCAAGCAATTTGAAGAGGAAACAATGGCAGCGTACGGGAATCGATGGAGAGCTTTGCTTTCTAGGTTACCTTATCGCCCCCCTATGTCTGATCTTACACAGATGTTCGCAAAAAGTTGCTTAAAATCAATCTCTGGTCTATTGTTGCTGCGGCAATACGACAACTTAGAAGAAGCTTTGGCGCAAGCCAGAGTCATAGAAGAGATTAAAATAGGTGAAGGCGCAATCGCTAAGCCTAAAAAGAAAGAGTGGAATAAAACCACTAAAACCGGGACAACGCAACCACAACACGCTGCAGTCAACCAAGTTGCGATAAATGTTCCCGTGCCTATGCAAGAAACGCAGCCTCAAAAGGCTAACTACCAGGCAGTGCCTCCTGCTTATGAAAGAGATAATAGAAGACAGGAGCAGAATTACCCGCGTCGCCCTAGGCAAAATTTCACCCCATATGCGGAGTCTAGGGACTCCTTATTTGACCGCTTGTCAGCGGCAAATTTAGTCACTCTGTCGGAAATCCAAATTATAGACCCTAACATTCCCAAGCCTAGGGGGTACAGAGAGGAATTGTATTGTAGATTCCATAGGCGCAGAGGGCATGACTTGAATGGGTGCTGGAAATTCAAAGACCTAGTCCAGGATTTGATCGACAATAGAACATTGGTCGTGGACAACCCCATCGCACCAAACAACCAACAAATGGGGGTATTCAAGGACCCCTTGCCATCCCATGAGGCACAGACAAAACCACTCCAAATTAACGAGGTGCGACAGGATCTTCCCACGCAGGGATTTGTGGGAATGATTAGCATAGTAACAAGGAACAGAAGGTACCCGACAACTGCCCCCAAGGTAGCTACGAGGGAAATTCCGACAACATCGCAGCCTCAACAACGCCCAACGCAGTTACCTCCGCCTAGACCCGAGGTCACGATACGAACCAAACTCACGCAGAGTTTGCGGACCACGTCGGCCAGGCTGTCCATCTACGAGCTTATTCAACAATCAGCTCCCCATAGAGAGGCTCTTATGGACATTTTAAAAGCCATTGAATTACAACCCCACGAAGCAAATTCTTTCAACGCCTTCGTGGGACATGTGAAACAATGTACGGAGCCGGTCATCACATTCAGAGAAGATGAGGTCAAAACGATATCAAATGACATGGCAGATCCACCCCTGCACGTTATCGCGCGGGTCAACGAGATTCCGTACAAGAGAGTGCTGATAGATACTGGCTCGTCCAGTAACATCATAACCACTGTAGCCTTAAAGCATTTGAAGCTGCCAACCTCTCACATCACAGCCTCCACGTACACACTGCGAGCTTTTAATGATGCAATATGCTCGATAGTCGGCATAGTCGTTCTGCCTGTCCAGGTAGGACAAAAGTCAATACCTACACTGTGCCATGTGCTGGAAGGCGAAATGGCTTATAATATACTGCTAGGGCGGCCTTGGATCAGGGACATGAAGTGTGTCCCTTCGATCGCCCACCAGTGCTTAAAGTATGCTTATGAAGGAGAAATACATGTAGTCCCAATGGACTTAGAGCCCTTCAAGTATTGCAATGCGATACAATTCATACCTCAATCGACCCTCCCTTCAACGCATTTGGATTTCCAATTAAATCCATCTAAACAGGGTCCAATACCGCAGGCACCACTGGTGACCAACAAGGCAAAATCCCAGCCAGGTGAGACTTCATCATCTGCTCCTTCATCATCAACGCCACCTATCACGGCCCAACAGAAGGACAAGGGAAAACAGATCCTGGAAGAAATTAAGCCTCTAGAAGAGGGGTTGCCCACAATCTCAATGATATCAACAGAGGAAACACCCAACACAACAGAAACAAAGACTCCTGAACAACCAAACATGGAATGGACTCAGGAAGGACTACCGTTTCCTCCCACCCAATCATCAACAATCACTGTTGAAATGGCCAGTACGGGACTGGGGGAGTACTTAGTGCAAAACATTGTGGCAACCCCTACATTAGAGTCGAGTACGAGGACATGGGAAGACCTCGCCTTCCCATAGGGACAATTGTTCCTCTAGGCTACCCACCAAACCAGACAAATTTTGTGTATGGGGGCCTTGATCATGGTCTTGAAACATGCCAACAAAAGGAAGCAGACGAGGAACCTTTTGTTGAAAACATCAACTATCTGTCAAACCCAGATTTTGCCCTAAAATATCTCGGCCAATGCAATTGGCATGGATACGAGCTAGGCAGATATGAGCAAGGGATGCGGATCCTTTGCCAACCAAGATATCAGATGCCATATGACAAGTCAAGAGTGGGGTTCAACCACCCCTTGCCATTAGACATCTTGGTTGAAAATATGCAAGGCCTAGAAATAGGCAACAAGGGGGGATTGGCATTAGACCCTTATGCCAATCCAAATACAGAATACACATTGGGAGACTACCTCCCATGGTCAACAAACACCCCTAGAAACAACAGTAATCCCTCTCCTTTGCTAGAGAGAGGTGAAAGTTCGGATAGTAATCCTCAAAGAGAACACCAACGGCTGTCGGACATCTTTCTGAAGTTGTTCCCCTTAGAGGTTCCAGATGAAACAATACAGTGCCAAGAGAATCAGGTCCCTCCACCAAGAGTGGAACAACCACAATGGGACCAGATTAATTCACTGGAACAAGAAGAGTCCTCAACATCGCAAGCAACAGATGCTGAAGAGGATGAACAATTTTGGATCTATGAAAGCGATTCAGAAGATGAGACTGAGATGGACTATCTCAGACATGCGCGAAGACATCACCGTGCTTTAACTCATGAAGATCTAATGGGACAGATGGGCATACTGTTGGGGCATGAATGGCAAGTAGACCCAGCAAGGTGGGACCAAGTGTTAGACCCATGGCTCCAAATTCAAGATGAGCATCGTCCACCTCGAGATCCCATCATGACAGCAGTGCCGAGGGAAGACCCCGCCCTCCTTTTCGCAAAATTTGCACCTAGGGAAGATCCATTCGTGCCCATTCCCGTAGAGCCAGATCCAGAGTATAGGGAGAATCTAGAAGAATCAAGTAATCACACCCGCGGTTCTGGAGACCAAATTCATTCCATCCACATGATCTCCATTGATTTGACCGCACCCATCCGCAATCCGGCCGATCCATCACGGTCATTGCATCTAGACATAGATGCCATCGACTGGGATCGCGTCAATTCACCATTATCACCATCAGAGTACTGGCCTTTCGGTGAAATACTTCATTTTACCCCAAGGACAACTCAGGATGTCTTTCAAGCTGAAGAGGGACCCGAGGTTCCAAACGTAGATCTAAACTCAGCTAATGATATCCATTTGATCCCAACTCCACATCAGTTGGAGGACGGATCCCACATGTCAGTCGAGGAGACGACTGACGTAGATATCGGCACAGATCCAAAGAATCCACAGATTATCAGGCTGGGGGTAAGTCTTTCCCCCAAAGAGCAAGCCGATTACATTGCCCTTCTCAAGGAGAAGAAGGAGGTTTTTGCATGGTCGTATAAAGATATGCCAGGACTAGACCCATAGCTAGTCATGCACAATCTAACGCTTGATCCGACAATCAAGCCTGTAAAGCAAAAACTACGCAAGATGCACCCAACAGTGGCCTTGATGGTCAAAGATGAATTGCAAAAGCTGTTGGATGCACAATTTGTCATCTGCGTGGATTATCCGCCATGGTTGTCCAACATGGTTCCCGTCAAGAAGCCCGACGGGAGGATTCGCATATGCACCGACTTTCGAGACCTAAACAAAGCGAGTCCTAAGGATGATTTCCCCTTGCCAAGCATCGATGCGTTGGTAGACGCTACAGCAGGTCACGAAATGCTCTCCCTAATGGATGGTTTCTCAGGATACAATCAAATTCGTATCAATCCTGAGGATCAACTCAAAACGGCATTCACAACGCCTTGGGGGACATTTTGTTATAAGGTCATGCCTTTTGGCCTTAAAATCGTCGGCGCTACATACCAACGTGCCATGACGTATATCTTCCACGATTACATGCACAAAACTTTGGAAGATTACATGGATGATTTGTTAGCCAAATCTCTTTTGCGCTCAGATCATCTCGATGACTTAAGCAAGATTCTCGATCGCCTCATAGAGCATAAAGTCAGACTGAATCCCAAGAAGTGCGTATTCAGCGTCACATCTGGAAAAATCTTGGGTTTTATAGTCTCAAAACGAGGCATCGAAGTGGACCCAAACAAAGTCAAGGAAATCCTTGAAATGGCTCCCCCAACCACTATCAAGCAGCTCGAAGTCTGCAAGGAAAGGTCGCGTCGATTAAACGCTTCATAGCACAATTATCTGACAAATGCCGACCAATGAACAAATTATTGCACAAGGGGGTCACATTTCATTGGGATGACGAGTGCCAGTCAGCCTTTGACGAAATCAAACAATACTTGGCTTCGCCGCCAGTATTGGCACCACCTAGACCAGGAGTGTCGTTCTACTTATACATCTCGGCTACTGAGGTGGCACTGGGAGCCATGCTAGCCTAGAAGAATGAACTTCACAAAGAACAGGCTACTTACTATCTTAGCCGCACCCTGGTCAGTTACGAACTTAACTATGCATACGTTGAGAAACTCTGCTTGGCAGTGGTGTTTGCTACCAAGAGGCTACGCCACTACATGCTGAGCAACACTACGTATGTTGTGTCTAAGGAGAATCCATTGCGATACATGATGAGTCGTACTTATCATAGTAGTCGCACGGCGAAATGGATCATGTTGTTGACGGAATTTGACATTGAATTCATCGGACAAAAATCTATCAAAGGACAAGTCATAGCCGATCAACTAGCAGAGGCTCCTCTTGAAGACGATCAGCCTTTGGTCATAGAACTACCCGATGATGGGGTCTTCCATGTCTCAGAATCGCCAGATTCTGATGAGCCTGAGTCACAGGCCGACATAACCCTATTCTTCGATGGTTCTAAGTGTGAGCAAGGTGGTGGCGCAGGAATTGTATTCTTCACACCGTAGGGCGCTCCAATGCCCCTGTCATTTAAATTAAACTTCCAGTGCACCAACAATAATGCAGAATATGAAGCCTTGCTCCTAGGTCTTCAGACAACAATCGCCATGAACATCAAAAGACTGAACATCTTTGGTGATTCGCTGTTAATCGTCAATCAAGTCAAAGGGGTATATCAATGCAAATGCCCAATCCTGAAGGCCTACAAAGCCCTCGTGGACAAATTCCTGGCAAAACTTGAATGGTATGACATCGAGGCACTCCCTCGATCATCGAATCATTTTGCGGACACAATGGCCTCCTTGGGGTCACTAATCCCGCAAGACCTTTCCGGTGATATAACAACCATTCAAGTCAAAACCTTATCGCAACCCGCGATGGAGCGCGCAAGCTCAGACTTGACGCCAGGAGTCCACATGATCCAGATCGAACCATCTTCGGATAAGTTCTTTCGAATCCAAGACCGTCTGAAACGTGCCAACTGGGGGTCCTTGTTTTCCCCCACTCCCACTAATAGCAACACAACGCTATTCTTACAAGTTCTATCCCATTCAGCATTTGTTAGGGAAGAACTTCAAAAGGGATTGGCTGTTCATACTGTCGAGGTTTCTGATCAACAGGACTGGTATTTACCCATAAGAGACTACCTCAAGTTAGGTAACCTTCCCTTTGGATTGACGCACGCCGCAAAATGAACATTCAAACAGAAAGCGGCAAAATATGTCTTGATAGGAGACATTTTGTATCGTCGCAACTATGACGGAATTCTTCTTCGTTGTTTGGACCAGCAAGAGTCCACTTGGGCAGTCGCCCAAGCGCATGACGGTACATGTGGTGGCCACTTTAGCGGTATGGCCATTGCAAAGCGCATTCTTCGCATAGGCTATTATTGGCCATCTTTAGAGCGAGATTGTTGCGAGTATGTCAAGAAGTGCGTGAAGTGTCAACATCATGCCAATTTGATGCACGTACCTTCCCAGGCCCTACAGAAAGTCCAGTCTGCTTGGCCATTTTCGTAGTGGGGCCTCGATCTAATCGGAAAGATCTCCCCTGCATCGTCAGGCCGTCACACGTTTATCATAACGGCCATAGAATATTTTACCAAATGGGTGGAAGCAATTCCGTTAACCTCAACGAAAGGACCCCGCATAGTGGAGTTCATCTTGCATAACATCATATGTCATTTTGGTATTCCATCCAAAATAATCTCAGATAATGGGCCATCATTCAAGAACAAAGACGTGCGTGCTTTGACCACAAAGTACAAAATTTAGCACAGCTTTTCAACGCCCTATTATCCGCAAGCAAACGGGCAAGCGGAAGCATCAAACAAAACACTAGTGGCCATCCTTAAAAAGACAGTCACAGACAGTCATAAGGATTGGCACATACAAATCCCACTTGCCCTTTGGGCTTATCGCACTAGCATTCGGACGCCCACTGGGGCAACTCCGTTTTCGCTCGTGTATGGCTCAGAGGCAGTAATGCCTCTCGAGTTGGAAATTCCTTCCCTCCGCATATCAATGCAGGAGTTCATCGATGATAACACTGCGCGGTAGGCCCGGTTAGACCAACTTACGTTGCTTGACGAACGACGCGTTAATGCTCTCGAGCATTTACGTATCTATCAAGAGCGACTTAAAAGGGCTTACAACATGAAAGTTCACCTAAGGGACTTTCGGGTTGGTGATTTGGTTTTGAAGGAAAACCAACAGAACTCAAATTTGCCGTCCCACATGAGGGACAAATTCACGGCAAATTGGTTAGGTCCATATGTCATTGATAGCATAATAGGACCCGGGACATACCGGCTAGCTTCTCTTGATGGTATCAAGGAAACAGAACCCTTGAATATCAGTCATTTGCGACCATTCCACATCTAAAAAAGCCATATCCTCAAAAAGCTCCAAGGATTATCGCAATCACTTGGTCACCACAAAAAGCTCCAAGGATTATCACAATCATTTGGTCAATCCAAAAGCTCCAAGGATTATCGCAATCACTTGGTCAACACAAAAAGCTCCAAGGATTATCACAATCACTTGGTCAAACCTAAAAAGCTCCAAGGATTATCGCAATCACTTGGTCAAACCAAAAAGCTCCAAGGATTATCGCAATCACTTGGTCAATCCAAAAAGCTCCAAGGATTATCGCAATCACTTGGTCAAAACAAAAAGCTCCAAGGATTATCGCAATCACTTGGTCACCACAAAAAGCTCCAAGGATTATCGCAATCACTTGGTCACCACAAAAAGCTCCAAGGATTATCACAATCACTTGGTCACACCAAAAAGCTCCAAGGATTATCACAATCACTTGGTCAAACCTAAAAAGCTCCAACGATTATCGCAATCGCTTGGTCAATTCATCAATAGAGAGTTCCTCTAGCACCGCATATTCACATTCACAAAATCAATCCATCAAAAATACAAAAATATGTAGCTGCATTAAGCATTGCATCCATACATTGCATATTTGTGGTCGAACAGGTCAAAGACACCATAGGCTGTAATTGCTCTGCTAGTCCGTCTTATTCCACACTGTTCCATTGTACAAAACAACAAAAACACCATACATCGCTTTTACCACATAGAGTCAGTGGTCTGTTAATGTATCAAGAGTTTCCGTGATTCAGTCATCATTTTGCTCTTTAGCCACGTAATGTATCAAGTCAGACAGATTTTACGAAGGTAGAGTCATACTTGAAATACACCTTGTTACGTAACATCCCAACACAAATTAAAACACTAAAAATTCCCAAGTTGTGTGAACGAAAGATGAAACTTGCACAATAATCTAGGTCACCATAAGCGAAACGGTTATCTTGCTCATCCCCCTGTGCGAATGACCCAAAGAATGCTGAGAGTTGGCAAAAGGACAAGCATCCTCCCTACCCAATTCCTTAAGAATCCCTAAATTCTCAATAGTTGCAAAACATCAAAAATTTGCAACATGTCAAAACTCAAATACTTGACATCTTACAATGCACAAATCAAATGGCACAAACAATAGTGATTTTCATCACTCCATATCCCCAATCCCTTGCTCAAAAGAAAAACAAATTAAAATAAACAGTGATCTCATCACTACAAAAAGAGCAAGTATCCCAATACAATTGAAAAAAAGAAGGGAGTTGAACTTGAATCCCTGGAACTCTCAGCATTCTATAGGTCATAAGGCAAGCTTCAGTACCAATTTGGTTGATAGCCTATCGGTAACAGAAATAAACCTCCCGCATGACGATATATCTGTCACATTAACTTGCGTACAGATCAATGTTTGCATGTGGATGAGCTAGCTTATGGCATCCTGGATTACACCGCAGATTAATCTTAGTACATACAACAAAGGAATTCGTGGAGCTAATTAGGTGATCCTCAGTACAGGTTCGGTTGAAAGCCCATCTGGCACTGGCGGTATCCTGACAAATACCACATAAATGAAATCAATTGCACACACAGGGATGTGAAATAACTTGGTCAAAAACAAGTCCGATTCATACCTTGGACAAAAGTCTTGTAAGATAAAGTACAATCGTGTCTAGGAAGCTAAAACCGTCTGAGTCTCAGAAAACCTTAGCTACATTTCTAACCCAACTGCGCTACTTTTCATCTTTGCAAATACCATCAGAAAATACAAAAATAGAAAAACCATGAGCCATACATCACAGCAATCACCTAAAAATGAAATAAAGAGCATCTTAAACAGCCTATGGTGCCATAACCAATCACCACAAATGTCATTCATCCATTTCACCTTGAATCTCACATATAAATCAAAAACATTTGCATTCATCATAACATTGGCATTCATCAAAATAAATAAACATGCACAACAAAATCACATCATCACATGTACAAAACCATAATAAAATCGGTATATATATATATATATATATATCGTCAAAAATATGCCCGCAGGCTACAAAAATGGTCCTCAGACCCCGCAATCATACCCAAAAACCCACCCTAAGGCGTCCACCAACATGATCACGCAGGATCGGTGCGACGGGAACTACCCCCGTGGTGTGGGTCCTATGGGACCCTGCAGGGCGACTACTGCCAACCCCCGCATCATGCCTACTACCACCTCCCTCATCTAACCGCCTCCGACGAGATGATGCTGACTGCTCAGTCAGACTATCCCTCGTCCG
This sequence comes from Wollemia nobilis, assembly GCA_028583015.1. Taxonomy (NCBI): domain Eukaryota; kingdom Viridiplantae; phylum Streptophyta; class Pinopsida; order Araucariales; family Araucariaceae; genus Wollemia; species Wollemia nobilis. The sequence continues at coordinate 211,315 of JAQPPZ010015830.1, forward strand.
ACGTAAAGATCCACTGACCGAAGGCTCAGGTAGTCGCCCACCAAGGCGGATGACCTCCCTCTCCAAATCTATCCGGTGTAGACACCACTCTGCCTCTCGTCGATGATAGTAAGATAGTGCATCATCACGTTGTGCCAAAACCCTATCCCGCTTCGCTAGCTGGGCACGCAGGAGATCCCTCTCCTGCAGCGTGTCCCCCAGCTCCCGCCTCGCATCCCTCAGCTCTCGCCTCGCATCCCCCAACTCCAGATCCCGTATCCGTAGTAGCTCTGTAAGACGCGCATCTTCAGTGCGTACCTCAGACTCCACCTCCTCTATGTCTGCCTGACGAACAGGACCCCCTGGAACAACAGCCTGCTCTGGCTCCCACCGCTCCTCCACGCCCTGCATGTCCGGCTGATCCGGAGCGCCCAAGTCTACATCCTCATCCACCACATCCACCATGTCCGCATCATCCAGCGGACCTCCCCAATCATCCCATGTTGCCTCAGCACCCTCCACCGTCGCCTCCGTGCCTCCCAGTGGCCCCTCCCCTCTCCATCGCCGTAACACCCACCACGAGTCATACTCGGTGGTAGTCCCGACGTCATCTACGTCCGGGACGTCAATCACAGTATCTGACTCATCGCCCAATGGCGCGATGACCGGTGGGTCCAGATCCCTCTCATCTCCCCATCGTCGATAGACCACAGGCTCACCAGGAAACCCCTGGCGCACCCCAAACTATCGTAAAACCTGGCTGTACGGGAAGAACTCATGCTCCGTCCCGTGCCGCCCAGTCAGCCACCGCTCCCTGCGTACCCGATGGAGCCACTCTCCAGCCTTCGGCCAGGCTGGACAGTCCCGATAAGGGCGCCAAAACACCTCCCCTGGAGTGAGTCGAGAGAAGGCATCGGCATAGTGCTCTACAGCACCTGCCCATCGCCGACTCTGCCCCTGCTCCGCGGACCGCCGCCACAAAACTGCATAGCCTATCTCCGTGTCATCCATCGCCGCCCGAGTCATCCACGGTAACCCGGTCGGCCTCTCCACTGCTATGTGCTGCCAACCCCAGCACTGCAGCAGATAACTGCAGCTGACTCCCTTTCGCTGTCGACAGTGGACTCCATACAGCTCTCCGTAGAGCTATGCTAACAATGCCTGTCCCCATCCCAAGATCAATGGTGCCTCTATCGGGCACTCTACCAACTCCCATACCAATTCCAGCAGGTTCCACGGGAACCTCGCACCTGACGAGTCAGGCAGTAGCATGTTAGAAATGAGGCCCATCAAGAATGCGTGCCTCACTCCTAACACCCCCCTCTCCTGCCACCATCCAACCAAGATCCCGCCAACCTGGCAGCCCACCTCGGCCGTATCCACTGGGTTCGCTACACCCAGCCGCACCGCATGCCCAAAACATCTCATAAGTACAACAGTCCGTTGATCACGCGGCGATGTCCTAATGGGCAGTCCATCTATCGAAATCCGAAGCAACCGATAGACGTCCTCCAAAGTCACAGTCATCTCCCCTGTCGGAAGATGAAAAGTATTGGTCCGCGGATCCCATAGTTTGATCAGGGCCATCAGATAGGCCTGATCCGGGACCACAGGCTCCAGTCGAGCAACCTGCTTGAGCCCAAGGGCATCAAGCCACTGCCAGTCAACATCAGTCAGCGCCGACCGTGCCTCAGTGAATGCGGCAGGTACACGGTACCGGCTCCTAACCTGCGAAACAAAAACACACAAAAATTCAAAACCAATTTTTCAGATTTAGGGTTCCTAACCTAAACTGATTAATTACAAAAACAAACGAAAAAAGATTACAAAAAGCAAATTTTCAGATTTAAGGTTCCTAACCTAATCTGAGTAATTACAAAAACAACACAAAATTCAAAAATAAAACTTTCAGATCTAGGGTTTCTAACCTTAACTGATTGAATACAAAAACAGAATAAAAATTCAAAAAAAATAAAAAACATTAAGACTTAGGGTTTACGTGCAGTTTATCCTAAGGTTTACTTCAAACAATAAATGTTTTACATAGGTTTTACATTACGTTTAATGTACAATAAATCTTATAAGCTAAGTGTCAGGGTCTAAATTTTATTTCAAACAAAAAAAAAAAAATCAATTCAAAAAAAAAAAAAAAAAACTCTAGGGAGCACTTACGGGTTTCGCCTCCGCTCCGCCGCTCGAACCAGTTTGTGCACTCATGATGGCAGAGAGAATTCCGGCAGCGCTTCGCTTCGCAGAATTACCTCCTCCTCCCAGAGCTCCCAAATCGCAAGAAAAAAATGACACAAATGAGCCCAAATCCAAGTTTTGGGCCTTAAATAGGCCTTCCAACTGGAAATCGTCCTTGGCTGGGATGAGCGCTCTGGTCAGCGCTCGTCCCACCCAGGGACGATTTCTGCAATTGGAAATCGTCCCACCCAGGGACGATTTCCAGCCAGAAAAGTCAAAACATCAAAAAATCAACAAAAATGCACTAAAAACAAAAAATAAAGTTGCCTATAGAATGCTGTTACACTCGACATCCCGGGCATTCAAAATCGACGTTGGGGTCATATATTGTCAATATCCTACTCCCCAAGAAGGCTACCATAGCCGGACCGCTCCAAGGGAAGAAGATTACGACAATTTAATCCCCACATGCGTCACACAAAACAACAAAAACAATAAAAAATTCAACAAAAATAGACAACAATAAACATTACCGGACACAAGTGCCCTTGCACTTAACCTCTAGGCAAAGAAAATCGATGTCGGGGTTCAAATTATCGCTCTCCTACTTCCCCAAGAAGGCTACAATAGCCGGACCGCTCCACGGGAAGTTAGATTTTCGATGATTTCACCTCATTACGGCATCACCAAAAGGGTTAACACCCACCAAAAACAGGTCCAAATGTTGGAAAAATTGCACACGCTTAACGGTAAACCCTTTAAAGGCACACCTGCACAAGTCATCTTGGGTCAAGCGACTCGTCGCTTCTCTCACGAAGGTCATTCCCTCATCGATTCGTCGCTTGAGGGGGTAGTCACACTTAGTCACCAATCAACAATCACACACCCAATTAAGGAAAACGGCATGCATTCAAAGAATCATTGACAAAGACAATCACGCTCCTGCTTGGGGCAGTAAACAAGCAACAATCAAATCAATCAAACACTTGGCATTTCGTGAATCATGAATACAAGGTTCCCCCTGTGGATAAAATGCCCTTCACTTATTCATGACTGATCAATGTCTAAGTTCAAGTCACACCTCACCAAAATAGGTTAATACTTGAAATCAAATTCCTTAGCTCGTCAGAAGCAAGGATTCAAGAATGCATGCCCTTTCCATACTTGGGGCATCAAAAGTTGGTTAGGTTACCAAGGAACCCTAATCATTAGTGCTTTGGTTATCTATTTTTGCTCAGCACTGCGTCACCCGCAGCGCTTCCCAAAAAGGGGCATCTGTAGACACCAAAACAGCACCAATCCGATTACGTGACTGCAAACACTGATCGCTTTGACAAACACAGCCCCCAGGGCAGCCCTTAGAGGTCAAACAGTGGTCTTAACCACTTTCATAGCAATTTTGTAAGGTCAAGAAGCAATTTGGCACACTTGGACACTTTGCCCAATAATCGTCTCACCCAGGGACGATTGCTAACTTGAAATCGTCTCACCCAGGGACGATTTCTGAAATCGTCTCCAATAAGGACGATTTCCAAGTTTAACGGGCAAAAAGACAAATGAGGCCAAGTGGCAGCCCAGAACAGTCAGTTGATGACTCTTGCCTCGCACGCATGTGTGAGTGGACAAATAGGCCGTTTGAGGACTGTCACAAGGGCAGTTATGAAAGCCCAAGTCAATGGAGGACTCCCCTCCCTCTTGGGAAGACAAGACTGCCACATGGCGCCTATGACCAACACATGGCATTTGTGCTTCCCTCCCAAAAGAGACCCCATGGGTCTATAAAAGGTGGGACTTTTCTCACCCAAAATATACAGGTTGAAGGAGATTTCAAGCAACGAAGTGCTGCCGAGTTGAAGACCCACTTGCATCCCTTTTGGTTCACCTTCTCACATCCACCAATCTCTTTTGCAAGGGAGGTTGTTGGGTGGCTTTTGGAAGCTTGAACCTGACCCAAATCCAACACATGGACACCTGAACCAACCAATTCGCCGACCCCCCCATCCTAAGAGGTTTTGGGCCCATCCCTAGTGGATTGGCGCCGAAATCAAGTGCCAACGGTGGGAGGCCCACTTGGGCACCCCTCGCACTCCTCAAGTTCCATTCTTTTTAGCATTCTAGATTATTTGTTTACATTGCATGTTGTGTCATTCTGTTTGGTGAACTCATAGCTGCAATTTCATAACTTTTGATCGGATTCTAGTATGTTTTGTGTCGCTTTGTTGTTTCACTGACTTGCAGGAGGCGATATCAAATTCCCGAGGATAGAGGCCAAATTGGGAGAATCCGACCATCTGGGTCATCCCAAAATGGCCCCAATTACATAACCCCTCTGTCTGCAGGTGTTTTGGAAGTCTCGGGAGTCGACATTGGAGCAGATCACTTCGACTTTTCCAACACAGAAGGAATCGTCTCACCCGGGGACGATTAGCAGTCAGAAATCGTCCTGCCCAGGGACGATTTCCAGATGAAGGCAGATTGGCCGACTGTTTCAGTGGCAATGGCCTTCTGGTAATATCTTCTATCTTCTGTCAGGTTTTCAGGCCATTTGGACTCACTGTACTTACTGTTTCAGGCAAATGTTTGCATGCATATTTCACTAATTTTAGAGAACAAACACTCCTTATTTGCAGCAGGTGCTACTGACATATTGGTTGTTTCTGTGTTCGCAGGAGGAGCAGCAGAAGTCAAAGACTCATCAGCGTAAGCGGCGGCAACATTCTGGCCCGCCCATTCAAACGTGGGCACGCGAAAAGAGGAACATTAAGTGATTGTAACCAAATTCTTTTAACGCTCCTAGCCCCTGAAAAGGGAGGAGGCGTCATTGTAACAGAGATCAAGAAAGTTTAATGAAAGGGCTGTGTTTTCTCCATTTGCTTGTGTCTCATTGCAATGCGTCTTTTTCATTTCATGCACTTTACATTTCTAGGACTTAAGCGCATTTGATTTTGGTTGCATCGCAATTAGTGTTTTCTTCGCCCGAAATCTCGTGCTTTCACAAGACATTAGGAGATTAGGAAAAAAATGATACAACTATTACACCAAATAGATCTTTAAAATATCCTTAATTCTAGAACATAGGTTAGAACAATCAAAACCCTAGAGATAAATTTCCCTCCACTTTTCTTTTATGGAGCCTCTAAATCAAACCTAGGTTGTGGAATGACTAGTGGTGTGATAATAGTGGCACCATACTATGAAATTCTTTAGTTCAACATCAATATGAGGAAAATAACCAATAATGTAGTAGAATTGATAGGCTATAAAATGAGACAAAATTGGCTCAGGAACAAGAAATTAACTTCATGTGGTGATTCAATACTTGTGATTTCCATTGAATCAAAGATAAGAGGATAAGGTTTTAACCAAGCATTGAACCAAAAATTTGCATAATCAACCTCATTAAATGGCCATATAATATGTTTCTTGATCAATTGCAACCTATCTAATATGAAGTTCTATGTTGGCAATCCTTTAGGTAGAGTTCATTTCTTGAATAATTTCATTTCATCAAGAGAACCTATATATTTTTGAAGTAACATTTTTTTCCATCTTTTCTTGATCATTGAATTTTATACAACCAGGTTTTTCCTATAAACCAAACTCATAAGTATGCAATTCTAAAATCCTTTAATACTATTTCTTTTACAAACTCTATCCCACTTAAAAACAAGAAACCTAATTTTTTTTCACTTTCCTTAAAAAAATCTCTTTGAATTTTATACATACTATCAATCTTGAAAGTGGTATCATATAAATAGTGATGGATTACAATGAAGTCTTTATGAGTTGTAGCTTTCCAACCATGGTTAAGAACTAACCTTTCCAACCTACTGAAAAAGGTTTCATTCTATCCAAAATTGAGTCCCAAAGACCTGTATTCTTTCCTTAATGAGACAAAGGAATAACCAAATATATTCATGAAAAAATTCCAATTTTAAACTGTAATATATTCATAATGACCCATTTTAAATATAGGGTTGTCTCAATGAAAATATATTATATTTTGTAGTATTAATCAATTATTAACTAGCCTTCACATAGTATGATAATAATAGTTTAAATTTCATGGTCTTACTGACTAAGGGATGACTCAAAAGAAAAGTATCATCAACAAAGTGGAAATGGAATTTGAAGGGACTATTTGTTACAACTTGAATAACTTTGATTTTTCATTCCATTTTTTTTTACCTTTGAGAAATATCTCTTTATCATTTTTGTAAGAATAATAAATAGATAAGGATACAGTGAATCACCCTAATGGAGTTCACTAGATGGCTCAATGTATCCAACATGGATCCATTTATCAAATTATAATATTTTTTAGTGCTATAACATCCAATCCATTTACACATACGTTTGATTAAAACCAAACCTTTTGAGAATATAATGTAGAAAACTCCTATAAAATCTACCATATAATATTTGATTTTATATGCATACCTAGATTTTTCAAGTAATAAAGATAATGGATGGCTTTGTTTACCATGAAAAAAAATACCTTGTTCTATAGTATAACACAATCTAGAATGTTTTTAAACCTATTTGCAATAACTCTTGAAATGATCTTATAAACCATTTAAAAAGGCTTATTAAACAAATAATATCAAAATATTTTGTCTAGTTTTTCTTGGTAACTAATGTAAAAAATGTCATATTGATCGTGTTTATTATAGAGTTCCTGTTATGTGCCTCTTCAACTACATCCAACATATCATCCTTCAATAAATATTAAAACTTCTAAAATAAAATTGCAAGAAATACATCAAGACTAGGTGTATTGTAAATATGGAACGAAAAAAACTATCTCATCTAGCTCCTCCATAGATATTTTATTCGTCAATATTTCTTATTGTCCCATGTAATAATTAATGGGATATTTTAAAAAAGTTAGTTGAGCCTCTTTATCTTGCCTAAAATCTAACAAAATATATTTAAAATAATGAATTGCTTTCTTCTTTATGTCTTCTTATTCCTCAATATTTCTTCCATCTAAAAATAGAATATTCTAGATGCAACAAAAAGAAAAAAATGTTTTGATTGTAGCATGAAAAATATTAGTATTTCTATATCCATCTGTCTCTATGTATATAATTTTTAATAAGTTATGTGTGGCTTCTATTTGGGGCCACTCCCATTACAAAAAAATATCTCTATATTGTAAACTAATATGAATTATCATTTTTAAATATATTCTAATAATAAGAATTAATTATTTTCTTAGGCACAAAGTCTCTCAAACAAATCTTATTCTAAAAATAAATTCTTATTGTAATGTAACTAAATAACTATATTAATTAAAAAATCATATTATATTAATTGAAAAACTTATTAAATGGTTTTATTAATTAATTAAATTCCTTTACTTTTAAGAAGGAAACTAAGGTTCAATTCTTAATGAGTGATAGCCAAGTGGTTTTAATTCTTTTTTCTAGAAAAAATTAGTAACTTGTATTTCAAAGTTTAAAAAAAATATTACAATGAGATGGGTATTTTATATCCTCATACAAGTCTTACTAAGCAACCCCATATAGAGCTATTCTAAAATATCCCAACAATGACTCAAATTTCTCTAAAAAGTCTATCAGACCTATTGCAAAAATAATAGCTTGTTGCAATCCTTCAGTCATCTTATAAAGTGCCATTTTGGTACTTTAACCTTGTAACCATTAGTACTTCAACCATCTTACATATATAGTCTTAATTATCAAAAGAACACAAAAGGTATCCTAAACCATGACATTAATCAAAAGGAAAAAATATCTAAAGGGTGAAGAATATCATGGAATAATAGTCCATATACTACTCCTTCCTTTAACCAAGTACCAACTAGAATATCCACAACAATGTTCGATAGACCATTTGCTTCCTCATTTAGTTCTCTGTAGATATGTTTATAATATATCTCTGTAAAATATGCTTCTAAAAATTTCACTTGTTCATAATAAGGCCAGGTATCAAATTTAGCATCCCTACTAATCTTAACACCCAATCCACCGTCAACTTTGAGTCATGAAAAACTTGAAGTTTTGTTACTCCCTGTTCCATTGTAATTCTTAACAAAAAGATCAAAGCCTTCCACTCTACCACATTATTAGTATCTTCACCAAGACTTGATTTGAAAGTGAATTTGTGATTTTCATATTGATATAACACTCCTCCTATCCCAAATCTATTTGGATTGTCTTGAATCCATCAAAAAAGCCTAAGACTTTGTAATATCCACTGTTAAACTGCCAACCTATCTTGCAATATTTAATTGTGGGTCTTTTTATGATTTCATACGTATATTTGATATGTTCCTGAACTTGTATAGGTAGAATTTATTTTCTCTCAAACAACATACAATTTCTTATCAACCATAGACCCCATACCATTATTCATGAAATGCACCTTTATTATTCTAAGCACTTGGCTTTGAACCATTGTTGCATATTCTTCAATAGATTCCTTACTGGCCACTATCTCTTCTTCTCAGTCATGTGTAGAATATACCTCCACACTTATCTTGAGAAATCACAATGTCCTAGTAGGTGATCCATTGTTTCTTCTTCCCTTTTACACAAATGTTCACTTGGACCCTACTAGGACCACTTTCGCAAAACATCTCATGCCAATGCCTTCGTGACTAAATGTAACCAATAAAAATTTCTAATTTTCAAGGGTGTTTTCACATTTCAAATCTTGGTCCATCACCAAAGGACCTCATTATTACTATCTTTAAGAACTTCCTTGTATCCTTTCTTAGTTGCAAACTATCCACTAGTTAGGTTCTTTGACCATAATAAAAGTCTTCTTATCTCAATATTATAAAATTTCTTGTCAAACCCATTGTATGCTAGCTCCATTGCTCAACTTCATTTCCTTCCAAAGTTAATTCTTCTTATGATAGAAACCCTTGATTCCATAAATTTTTTATGTCCATAGAGGTCGCATCTATCAATACCTTGAGCCCCTATCTATTTATATGTTCTATTAAATTTTGATATAGCTGGTAATTTCATCTATTCCATAGCCAAGGGTCTTTTCCTAGCCTTACCTTCTTTCCATTTTCTATTTTACAAACCAAAAAATTTCCCACTAATGAAAACGACTTCACTAATGCTTTCCAAATGATAATTGTATTGGTTACTAGATTGATAAAAATTCTAATCTACTCTTCAAAGGACATGTAACACCAATATTTCTCCTTGGTAACCTCCTGCCATAATCCTTTACCAATTATCAATCTCCAAATACTCTTGGTAGCTAGTTCTTTTCTAAAGTTATGTATATTCTTAAGCACTCATCCTCTTGTTGATTTAGGTTTGGATATCTTACTCCATTTAACCAAAGGTACTACAACCTTGTCCATTATTCCTATCCAAAGGAAATGGAAGCATTTATTCCTTATTTTTCCACTATTTTAATAATAATATAATCCCTAGAGTGCCAAACTACTATAATGACTTCTAAAATGGATTTCACCAATGTTAAAAAACCCCTCAATGATAACCATCTATTGCACCATAAAGTTACCATTTTTTCCACTTTATTGTATAACTAGATCCAATCATAGTATCCAATATTATTTGGTTCTTGTAGACACCCAATTTTGACACACCAATAAAGCAAAAAAACCACCAAACAAGTCACACACATCAAAAAACATCAATTTAGCCCAAACCGAGTAATTTGGGTATCTTTTTAAATATTTTTCAAATTCACCACCTTGACCAAAATCACCACTAGAAAATTTAACAAACATCACAAAATCATATCCTATCAACAAGATTTGATCCCTAACCAATATCGTTTGTCATAACCAAAATCACCATTGGAAAGTTTTGTCACAAGTGGCTAATTTTTCTAATAGTAAAAATACCTTAGAGCAAGCCAGGGCCATGCGCATTCCATCCTTCCACTTCCTTCTCTGACCTCGCATGCTCAAGCAATAGACCAGACATCTAAATTTTAAATTAGTCCTACTAATTTTCCCCCTAATCCTTCCTTCAAATCCTATTTAAAAAATCCTTTGTAAGAGGCATAGGGATGATTCTAATATCTAATTAAACTCTTATAATATTCTTCTAGCATCTCTTCTTCTTTAACATTCTTCATTTACAAGCATTTTCAAGCATTTTTTATCATTTGCAAGTATTTTTAGATGATAATTAAGGAAGGTAAGGATAACTTGGTGGTAAGGTGATCTTCTTGGTGCAAGGGATAGGCCATTTATAGGTTATATTATTCTTAATATAGATCTCTTATCCATCACTTTACTTCCCAATTGCTTTTAGTTCTCTTAGCAATAGTCTTGCTAACTTGAATACTTAATTTACTTACAACTTTAATTTATTTTCATGCTCTCGTTCTTATTGTGTAAGGTTTATCTTTGTTTGTAGGATTTTACATATTTATTGCAGGTCTTGGTGGAGTATATACACCCTTATAATAACTTTTAACATCTCTTTAAAAGCTTAGTGGAGTTACTCTACTTGTCACCTTCGTTTTGCTCACTAGTCTCTCCATTTTGCAAGGTTATTTCATGCATTTTATTCTATAGCATTTGAATACTTGTTGTTCTTTCCATTTTGTTGATAGAACGAACATGATTCCATTAAGAATAACTCATTTAAATAATACATTGCAGCTCTAAAATAAACCCGGAGGTTGTGGAACCACCCGAGGTAAAAATAGAGATTGTTATAGAAAATAACAATACGCCTAAATAAACCTAAATAATGAAATAAATAAGATATCAATATGATATGCTAACATCCCCCCTTATTACATTATTTATGTAATTGAAGAACTACTAATATCCCCCCTGATTACATCATTTGGTAATACAAAGAGAGCTACGAAACAATTCAAATTTGACACGTGCAAGTGCCTTAGTGAAAATATCTGCAACTTGAGCATTGGTGGGAATGTACTAAAGCTGAATTCGGTGCCTTGGAACTTCGTATCGAATGAAATGACATTGTGTGTCAATGTGCTTGGTTATTTCATGATGTACTGTATTCCTGACAAGATTCAAAACACCCATGTTGTCGTAGAACAAGTGTATTGGAGATTTTGATGGAAGACCCATACTTGTTAGGATGCGACGCAACCATATCACTTCGCACACAGCTTCACGTGTGGTATGATATTCTGCCTCTGTTGATGAAATAGAAACCACCTGTTGCTTCTTGTTGTGCCAAGAGACAGGACCAGATCCAAGATGAAACAAATATCTTGAAGTTGATTTACGGTCATCATATGATCCGGCATAGTCAAAGTCTATGTATCCCTGTAAGAAGAATTTGTTGTTCCTATTATATTCTAGGCCATATTCCATTGTGCCATGGACATAGTGAAGAATGTGCTTTGTTGCTTTCCAATGTGTAGTCTTAGGCTTCTGCATGAACCTCGAAAGATAGTTCATAGCAAATACGATATCTGGCCTAGTGGTGGTCAGATATATGAGACTCCCAATCAACTGGTGATAGAGAGTACCATCTACCTAAGGTGAATCATCATATCGTGATAACCGAATTCCTGTTTCCATCAGAGTTGACATTGGCTTGCAATCAGTCATGTGATATTTTTCCAATAGGGTCTTGGCATATTTTTTTCTGAGACACTTTGATGTAGTGCTCCTTCTGGCTGACTTCTAGACCAAGAAAATAATGGAGAAGTCCGAGATCTGACATCTCAAAATATTGACACAAGTCTCTTTTGACAGTAGAAATCATTATTTCTGAACTCCCTATAATGAGCAAATCATCAACATAGAGTACAAGCAACACTATTTCAGAACCTTATTTCTTAAAATAGAGGTTTGCATCTGATGAAAATCTCTTAAAACCATGTTGCAGAAGGTGATGATCCATTTTTATATACCAAGCCCAAAGGGCTTGTTTCAAACCATATAAGGATTTTACCAATCTGCAAACTTTTTGCTGTTGGCCTTCCACTTCAAATCCTTTTGGTTGAGTCATGTAGAATTCTTCTTGGATATCACCATTTATAAAAGCACTCTTGACATCCATTTGGTGTACTTTCCACCCATATTGTGCTGCCATAGCACAAAGAACTCGAATGGTTGTCATCTAAGCAGTAGGTGCAAAATTTTCCTCGTAGTCAATGTCTTCTCTTTGAGCATAGCCCTTAACAACAAGTCAGGCCTTATTCTTATATATTGTCCCATATGCCTTATACTTAACCTTATACACCCATTTGCAACCTATGGGCTTCTTTTCGTATGGCAGATCGACAAGCTTCCAAGTTTTGTTTTTCATCAAAGACTTATACCTTGCATCCATAATGGCCTTCCACTGAGGCTCACCAAGAGCACTTTGCATTGATGTGGGTTCAAGATCGTCTATGGAAGACATAAACAACCTATCATTATCAATATCCATATCTTTTGTATCTCTCTCTGGATCTACAAAAATTTCCTCAAAATATTAACACAGATCATCAACCCCAATATTCTTTGTTGCAACTTTCTCCTGTCGAGCCATGTTGCGAGTACGAGGCCTATCCAATGTCAAATATGGTGGAGTGGATAGCTTAGAGTCTTTTATTGTATTTGTATACCACTTTGGATTCTTCTTCTAAGGTGTTGAAGAAGATGAAGATGGACCTCCAACTTTTGATGAAGGAGATTTATCAACCTTAGTTTCCATAAGGTCTAGGTATACATCTGATGTGTTTTCTGATGTGAAAGCCTCATCAAAAACTACATCTCTACCGATGTGTATATTCTTGGTCAAGGGATCAATAAAACGATAACCCTTAGAGTGTTCATCATACCCAAGAAGAATACACTTCAATGTCTTATAATCTAGCTTCTTCCTTTTCTCTTTTTGTATGTGCATGAAAGCTTTACATCCAAAAATGCATAGATGAGAAATGGAGGGTTTCCTACCACTCCATGCTTCCTATGGAGTCATTCCTTGTAGAGACTTTTTGGGTGCCCTATTCAACAGATATACTGTTGTGGTGATAGATTCTACCCAATATAGTTGCTCAAGACTAGCTCCTATGAGCATGTAACGAACCATTTCCATGATGGAACGATTCCTCCTTTCAACAACTCCATTTTGTTGAGGAGTATAGGCAGTAGTTAACTGTTGTGTGATCCCATTTTATTTCAAGAACTCAGAGAATTATTTAGAGGTTAACTCCCCCCTTGATCTGAGCAGAGGGTCTTTATAGAAGTACCTGACTCCTTTTCAATATATTTCTTGAATTGTTGAAAGAAGCCAAATGCTTCAGATTTTAGTTGAAGAAAGAATACCCACATCTTTCATGAGTAATCATCTATGAATAACTAAAAATACCTCTTACCCCCACAAATTTTGGGAGTGAAGGGACCGCACAGATTGGTGTGAATCAACTCTAGAGGTTTCTTTGCTCTTGTAGAGATCCTTTCAAAAGGCACTCTATGCTGCTTTCCTGCTAAGTAGTCAGAGCAAACTGGTAAAGTGGTAGAAAAGGAAGGAAGACCTTTTACCATTTCATACTTACTTAACTCAAGTAAGTAACTAGAACTCAAATGTCCATATCTCTTGTGCCATAGGGAAGTTGCCTCCTTTATAGATACTGTCATGGCTACATGTGGAGTAGAGATAGCATCTAAGGCAAATAAGCCATGCTTATATGAAGCGATGGTGTAGACACCAAAACAGCACCAATCCGATTATGTGACTGCAAACACTAATTGCATTGACACACACAGCCCCAAGGGCAGCCCCTAGAGGTTAAAAAGTGGTCCTAACCACTCTCATAGTAGTTTTGGAAGGTCAAAAATCATTTTGGCACCTTCAGGAACTTTGCTCAATATCCGTTCCACCTAGGGATGAATTCAAACTAGGATTCGCCCCACCCAGGGACAAATTCATAATTCGCTCCTGGGTGGGGTGAATTGCAGGTTTGATGGGCAAAAAGTCAAATCTTGGCAAATGGCAGCTCAGATCCGCCACTTAACGCTTCCTTCATTGCATGGGAGTGTGGGTGAGCGTTTTCAAGCGTTGGAGGTTGTTACAAGGGCAGTCATGAAGTCCCTATTCAAGGAGGGACATACTTCCCCCTGGGAAGGTATGATTGCCAAGTGGCGCCTTTGCATGCCCAATTCAAGAGACCTCCAGGTCTATAAATTGGTGAATTTCTTCACCCCAAAAGGGGGGAGGAGGGAGCATTTTAAGCAACAAAGTGCTGCCATTTTATTTCCCCATACATCCTTAGTTGATTTGTGCCTTTCACATCCGTGATCTCTTTTAGAGAGGAGGTCATTGGGTGATCATTGGAAGGTCAAATATTGAGCCCAAAACCCGACATTTGGCCATAGAATACCACCCAATTTGCTGACAACACCTTACAAGAGATTTTGGACCCATCCCAAGTGGATTGGTGCCGAAACCGGCCCCCCCGGGGGGGGCCCCCCCCCCCCCCCCCCCCCCCCCCCGCCCCCCCCCCCCCCCCCCCCGGGGGGGGGGGGGGGGTGGCGGGGGTTGGTTTTTTTTTTTTTTTTTTTTTCCTTCCTTTTTTTCCCTGCCTCTTTTCTTTTTCTTTTTTTTTTTTTTTGGTTTTTTTTGTATTTTTCCCTTTTTTTTTTTTTTTTTTTTTCTCCCCCCCCCTGCGGGCACCCCCTTTTCTCGCCGCTGGGGGGGGATTGGGAAAATCTGATCATATGGATCTTCCCAAAATACCCCTAGTTAGCTAACCCCAAGTTTGCAAGTCTTTTGGAGCTTTCTAAGCAGGACATTTGGGACAATACCTTTTCGGCATTTAGTTGTAGGTAAATTTGTTCCGCCCCGGAGCAAATTCAAATCGGTGAGGAATTTCTTGATTGTTCTTTTTGCAATGCCTTCCTGGTGATGTTTCTATGCCCCTTTCAAATTTTTAGATCATTTGGATACATTTTAGTCATATTTTAATTCATTTTCTCATTCGCTTATCGTAGGCTTGGGGATTGCATGCTTTGTTTTATCCGTAGGTGCTACTAACTGTTTCTTGTTCCTTTGAACATAGGGTTTGGACATTGGAGGAGTAGCAAGGAATCTACACTCATATACACAAGTGGCGGTGATGTTTTGGTCCGCCCATATTATATGTGGGCATGCAAAAGAGGGATGGCTATCCATGGATGTAACCAAGAGACGAGTCTAACGCTCCTCGCCCCTAAAAAGGGAGGAGGCGAATTGTAACCAAATTGTGAAATACATAAATAAAAGAAAAGGGCTGTTTGTTTCATTTGGGTTTCAATTTGTTTATGCTTTCTCCATTTTATGCATTTTTAATTCGTAGCATTAAGTTTAGTTTCGTTCTTGCATCGTACTTGGAGTTTTTCCCTTTTTGTTTTTGTATCCTCGTGCTTTCAATGGCGATCATGGTGGGACCTTGTCCTCTATTTTTAAGATCAGAGATCTGATCCAAACTTGGTTGTTTTTGCTTGGAGGTACCGAGTTTTCATACGCTGACTGTTGTTCGTTCCATCAAGAGGTGGATGCAGAGCTATAATTTGTCTTACCTAGGGACGAATGGGAATTCGCCCTGCCCTGTGACGAATACAGTCCTGTAATTCATCCCCCCCAAGACGAATCCCTGTCTATGTAGTTTTTAGGTAGAAACTCAGAACCGAAAGATTTGGGCAGAGAAGAGGTAAGGATTCTGAACTTTTCCTATAATTTTCTGTCTTTACTTTTTCTATTTTTAGGGTACTTTCTTGCTTAGGGAAAGTAGTTTTCCTTTACTGCTTGCTTGTTTCTATTTTGCAAAATAAAAATAACCCCACACACCACGTGGCAAATTAAACACCAAGGAGCTGGTCGTAAAACCCCAGCCCTTGATCAAGACCAACGGTGGATTTCATCACCACCTTGGCTTGAATTTTTGCATCCATTACCCCGATCGCTACTATTGCTAGACATAAATCTTGATGAAAGTTGATCGAGTGTAGCTGGGGTGATTCCCAGTGCATGAGGATAAGTCTTCTATGGTAGGTGTCATAAACAGGGTGATCCCCCTTCCATACCGCCTACGTTCCATGTACCATCTGCTCTCACGTACCTATAGTTTCCCTCACGTAAGGGCGGGTATATAGAGAGGTTGGTATATCGGCCTGGCAATGGTATATCGAAGGGGCGACCATTTTTGGGAGCCATAAGAGCCATCATTTTGCATTTAAAAGTTCTTTACAAAAACCTTCAAAAAAAAAAACAAAAACAAAAACAAAAACCAAAAACACACTAAACCAGGTCTAGGACACACTCTCAATATTTAAACGAGATAATCACTGCTTTGTGTGTGTGTGTGCTCATTTCTATTTAGTGTAGCATAAAAATTATAAAAAGAGATAAAAACCTACATAGCTTGTAGGAAAGCACCACCATGGTGTACACACGTAGCCAAGCCCAATCAAGGGTGAAAGCTACGAAAAGTGTACAAGGGGGCACAAGTCACCTCCGCTATAGCCCTAAGGACTTGGTCATACCACCTTGGTGGCCTGACCCACAAGAGATTCCGCATCATTCCATGTCAAGATGGAACTATAGGGACACCCCTTTGAGGGACACACCCGTTCATCATAGCCCCTTTCAGGAGGAGTCCTTACACGTGGCGCTCAACATAGACAGGAAGGCTCCCTTAGAAGCTCGATATGAGTGGCCACCGCATGATGAAGTGCTAGAGTGGCATAGTGTCTAGGAGGAGATGCCACATGATTATGGCATCCCTCCTTTGCCTCCCATCACTGTTAGAACCAATAGACAAAACCCAGAGCACAAGGCTCTTCAAGTAGAGCGAGCTAACTCTGCCCACCCCTTTCACACATACGAAAGGGAGCACGAGGAAGACCATTACATTCCTCGAGAGCAACGTACAGTGTGGGAGCCATGCGCCTCCACACCCGCTATGTACCATGATCACCCACTGAGTCCAGAGCCTCGGGTAAATGTCACCAACATTGACAGAGGAAAGCAACCTATTGAGATCTCGGATCATCGTGACCGGGGTAAGTGCATAGGAGAGGCATCCAGGCCTCCTAGGCTCAGGATGGTAGAACAAATTGACCTAGCAGTCGCCAGACATGCCACCCGCCAAGCGTAGATCATGCGGCTTGAGCAAGACCAGTAGCAGCTAGAGCATCTATATCACCTTAGCAAAGAGCACATTCGATGCCAAATAGATGAGCTGCTCCATAACCTAGTGCCTAAGAGGGTTCCAACCCCTCGCACCCAAAGAGTGGAACCGTATGAGAGGCATAATCCCTTGGTGCGAGATAGGTCTCCGTGACCTTACCAAGTGCTACCTCCGAGACCTCCTAGACCTGAGTGGGAGGCCACTCCCTAGAACAACGATGGGTACCCTCCACGGGGACCCACCCAGGGTCATAGGTCTCATCCAGAGACTCCTCAGGAAGCTTACGAGGAATATGAGCAAGAAGAAGATCGGGCCGAAATGCCCTACCAAGGTGGAGGGGTTGCCATCCAACCACCCCTCTATAGGCCTCAAGTCTCCCACAACCCACAACGGGAGCAAACTAAAGAAGAAGAGATTAAATCTTTAGATGCATATAAAGCACTGCTAGAGCATTTGGAGTCTGTGGAGACCAAAACTTTTGGGCCCCAAAAGCCCACTTTACGCCAACTTCGTAGTCATCCTGTGCATCCGTCCGTGCCAACACCCCCTTACCCTGAACACTTTAAGCTGCCTCAGTTGGCAACCTTTAGAGGTGAGGAGGATGCTCAAGAGCATGTGACGAGATTCCTGAGCCAATGCTTTGGTATTCAGGACAATGATGCTTTGTTATTAAGAATGTTTATAACCACATTCGTAGGCCCTACTTCGGATTGGTTTACTCAGTTACCAAAGCACAACATTAACAACTTAGATCAGTTAGTGGATGCGTTCCTCGAATGCTTCGCCTTCAACACCAAGAAGAAGGCATCACTGAGTGACTTAGCCAGCCTCAGGCAGTATGAGGAGGAAACCATGGTGGCCTATGGGAATCGATGGAGGACCTTGCTTTCAAAGCTGCCCTACCTTCCCCCTATGTCCGACCTCACTCAAATGTTCTCAAAGAGCTATTTGAGATCGATCTCTATGCTATTGCAGCTACAGCAATATGCCACCTTGGAAGAAGCTCTGGCGCAAGCCAGGATCATTGAAGAGATCAAGATACAGGATGGCGAGATAGCCAAACCTAAGAAGAAAGAATGGAACAAGAACACAAAAATAGGGACTACGCAATAGAAACCCACCGCGGTCAACCAAGTTGCTATCAATGTCCCTAAGCCTGCACAAGCAACACAGCCTCAAAAGGCTAACTATCAGGCAGTGCCTCCTAAAAACTATGACAGAGAAAATCAGAGGCAAGAATAGAGTCAGCAGCGTCGCCCTAGGTGACAATTCACACCCTACACAGAGTCCAGGGACTCCCTGTTTGATCGCCTGTTAGCAAAAAATTTGATCAACCTGCCAGAGGTTCAAACCATAGACCCCAATGCTCCCAAGCCTAAGGGGTACAGGGAGGACTTGTACTGTAGGTTCCATAGATGGCAGGGACATGACCTAAATGCCTGCTGGAAGTTTAAGGGTTTGGTGCAAGACCTAATTGATAACAAGACCCTAGCGGTAGATAATCCCATGGCACCAAGCAATCAACAAATGGAGGTCTTTAAAGACCCCTTGCTTGCTCATGCTCCGTAGGAAAAGACCCTACAAGTTAATGAGGTCAAACAAAACTGCCCCATGCAGGGGTATGTAGGGATGATCAGTATAGTGACTCGAAACAGGAGGTACCCGAGCACAAATGCTCCTACGGTAGCTGCAAGAGAGGTGCCAACAATGTCACAACCACAATAGCACCTTGCACAACCTCCTTTGCCTAAGCCGGTGGCCACACTTCGGACCAAACTAACTCAGAGTTTGAGGACCACCTCGGCTAGGCTCTCCATATATGAGCTCATACAGCAATCGATGCCCCATCGAGAGGCTCTAATGGAGATATTGAAAGCCATCGAGTTGCAGCCCCATGAAACAAATTCTTTCAACAACTTCGTGGGACATGTCAAATGATGCACTGAGCCAGTCATCACATTTCGGGAAGATGAATTGAGATCAATGACTGATGACATGGCGGATCCACCCCTGCACGTTATCGCGCGGGTCAACGGGATCCCATACAAGAGGGTGTTGATAGACACTGGCTCGTCCAATAATATCATCACAACTATGGCCCTAAAACATCTGAAGTTGCCCGCATCTCACATCACAACTTCCACCTACACTCTGCGAGCATTCAATGATGCAATCTGCTCGACAGTTGGCACAATAGTCCTACCAATCCAAGTGGGACAAAAGACCATACCCACATTGTGCCACATATTGGAGGGTGAGATGGCCTACAACATCTTGTTGGGCCGGCCATGGATCGGGGACATGAAGTGTGTCCCTTCGATAGCTCACCAATGCTTAAAGTATACATTTGAAGGGGAGGTGCATGTAGTCCCGATGGACTTAGAACCCTTCAAGTATTGTAATGCGGTGCAGCTGATGCTGCAATCGACCCTGCCATCAATGCATTTGGATTTCCAGTTAAATCCATCTAAACAGGGTCCGATTCCGTAGGCATCCCCGTTAGCAAGTTCCTCAAAATCCTAGCTGGGTTCATCTTCATCGTCTGGACCTCCACCAACGACACCATATTTGGGGGCCAAATAGAAGGACAAAGGGAAGAAACCCCTGGAAGAGGCAAAACCTTTGGAAGAGACACTGCCATCAGTATCAACTATCTCTATTGAGGAGATGCCTAACCGAATGGAAGTCGAGGCTCCTAGTTCACCCGACATGGAGTGGACTCAGGGAGAGCTTCCATTCCCTCCCCCTCAACCACCAACGATCACCGTTGAAATGGCCAATACGGGCCTGGGGGAGTATCTGGTGTAGAATATTGTAGCAATGCCCGCACTAGAGTCCATGCAGGACATGGGGAGACCTCGCCTTCCCATTGGCACTATTGTTCCCCTAGGCTACCCATCGAACCAGACAAATTTTGTGTATGGGGGCCTCGATCATGGCGTTGCACCATGCACGCAAGAGGACGAAGATGAAGAGCCTTTTGCCAAAAATGTCAATTATTTGTCTAACCCAGACTTTGCTCTGAGATACCTTGGCCAATGCAATTGGCACGGATATGGGTTAGGCAGGTATGAGCAAGGGATACGTGTTCTTTGCCAACCAAGATACCAAATGCCATATGACAAGTCAGGAGTAGGGTTCAACCACCCCCTGCCCTTGGACATCTTGGTGGAGAACATGCAAGGCCTAGGGATAGGCAACAAGGGGGGATTGGCATCGGATCCTTATGCCAACCCTAACACAACATATACATTGGGGGATTATCTCCCATGGTCGAAAACCACCCTTGTTAACCTCAATAACCCTTTCCCTTCGCTAGAGAGAGGAGAAAGCTCGAGAGCTCATTTTCAAGGAGGGTATAGACAGTGTCAAGAGGGATCTTCGAAGGATGAGTCAGAGTATGAACCAACATCATATGACCCCTTCGAATCAGATAGTGATCATTCACAAGTGGTCCCCATGAATGAATATCAAGAGAGCCTCTTGATGATGTTCCCTCTAGAGGCTCCAATCGAGCTGGTGCCACGTCAAGAGAATCAGGCCCCATCGTAGAGAGTGGAACAACCACAATGGGGCCAGATCAATTTGCTTGAGCAGGATGAGCCTGTCATACCTCAAATAGTTGTCAGAGACAACGAGGGCTTTTGGATCTCCGATAGTGATTACGAAGACGAAATAGAAATGACATATCTTAATCACATGCGATAGATGCAACATCGATACCCCTTGGAGATTAATGACATATTTGCATAGTTGAACATAGTGCCAGGGCATGAGTGGTACGTAGACCCAATGGGGTGGGACCAAGTGTTGGATCCACCGCTTTAGGTATACGAAGAGCACCTTCCACCCCGAGACCCTAGAGTGATATCAGTGTCGAGGGTAGACCCTGTCCTCCTATCAGCACATAGGGCCGATCCATTCGTGCCAATACCTCTAGAGCCAGATCCGAAGCACAAGAATCATCTAGAATGTTCACGTCACCACACCCACGGTAATGGAGACCAAAATCATTTCATCAACATGATCTCCATTGACTTAACCGCCCCCATCCACAACCTGGCCGATCCGGCATAGTCATTGTATCTCGACATAGATGCCATAGACTGGGATCGTGTCAATTCATCGCCATCCCCATTAGAGTACTGGCATTTCGGTGAAATGCTTCATTTTACCCCTGGGTCAACTCAGGATATCTTCCATGCTGAAGAGGAACCCGAGGTTCCTAACGATGATCTTAACTCAGCAAATGATATCCATTTGATCCCAACTCCACACCAGTTGGAGGACGGATCCCACATGTCGGTCGAGGAGATGACTGACGTAGACATCGGCTCGGATCTAATGAATCCATAGATTATCAAGTTGGGGGTAAGTCTAACCCCCAAAGAGCAAGCCGACTACATTGCCCTTCTCAAAGAGAAGAAGGAGGTTTTTGCATGGTCATACAAAGATATGTCGGGGCTAGATCCATAGCTAGTCACGCATAACCTAACACTTGATCCGACAGTCAAGCCAGTTAAGCAAAAACTATGCAAGATGCACCCAAAAGTGGCCTTGATGGTCAAATATGAATTGCAAAAGTTGTTGGATGCACAATTTGTCATCTACGTGGATTACCCACCATGGCTATCCAACATGGTGCCCATCAAAAATCTCGATGGGAGGATTCACATATGCACTAATTTTTGAGATCTAAACAAAGCGAGTCCTAAGGATGATTTCCCCTTGCCGAGCATCGACACCTTGGTAGACGCTACAACGGGTCATGAAATGCTCTCCCTCATGGATGGTTTCTTGGGATACAATCAGATTTGTATCAATCCCGAGGACCAGCTAAAAACGACGTTTACAACGCCTTGGGGGACATTTTGTTACAAGGTCATGCCTTTTGGCCTTAAAAATGTTGGCGCCACCTACCAACATGCCATGACGTACATATTCCATGATTACATGCATAAAACTCTGGAATATTACATGGATGATTTGTTGGCCAAATCTCTTTTATGCCTAGATCATATCGATGACTTAAGCAAGATCCTCGATCGCCTCATGGAACATAAAGTCAGACTGAATCCCAAGAAGTGCGTCTTTGGTGTCACATCTGGAAAACTCTTGGGTTTCATAGTCTCAAAGCGAGGCATCGAGGTCGACCCAAACAAAGTCAAGGCAATCCTTGAAATGCTTCCCCCAACTACCATCAAGCAACTCAAAAGCCTGTAGGGAAAGGTCACGTCGATCAAGCGCTTCATAGCATAGCTATCTGACAAGTGCCAACCCATGAACAAATTATTGCACAAGGGGGTAGCATTTCACTAGGATGACGAGTGCCAGTCAACCTTCGACGACATTAAACAATACTTGGCTTCACCGCCAGTATTGGCACCACCTAGACCAGGAGTGTCGTTCTACTTATACATCTCAGCTATTGAGGTGGCACTGGGTGCCATGCTAGCCTAGAAAAATGAACTTCACAAAGAATAGGCTACGTACTATCTTAGCCGCACCCTGGTCATTTATGAACTTAACTATGCATACGTTGAGAAACTCTACTTGGCAGTGGTGTTTGCTACCAAAAAGTTGCACCATTACATGTTGAGCAACAAGACGTATGTTGTGTCTAAGGAGAATCCATTGCGATACATGATGAGTCATACTTATCATAGTAGTCGCACGGCAAAATGGATCATGTTGTTGATGAAATTTGACATAGATTTTATTGGATAGAAATCCATAAAAGGTCAGGTCATAGCCGATCAACTAGCAGAGGCTCCTCTCAAAGACGATCAGCCTCTGGTCATAGAACTACTCGATGATGGGGTCTTCCATGTCTTAGAATCACCAGATTCTGATGAGCTTGAGTCACAGGCCGACATAACCCTATTTTTTGATGGTTCTAAATGTGAGCAAGGTGGTGGCATGGGAATAGTATTCTTCACACCGCAAGGCACTCCAATGCCTCTATCATTCAAATTAAATTTCCCATGCACCAACAACAATGTAGAGTATGAAGCCTTGCTCATAGGTCTTTAGACAACAATCACCATGAACATTAAATGATTGAATATCTTTGGTGATTCACTGTTAATTGTCAACCAAGTCAAAGGGGTATTCCAATGCAAATGCCCAGTTTTGCAGGCCTACAAAGCCCTTGTGGACAAATTCCTGGAAAATCTTGAATGGTACGACATCGAGGCACTCCCTCGGTCATCGAATCATTTTGCGAACACTATGGCCTCTTTGGGGTCCCTAATCCCATAAGACATTTCTGGTGATATGACCACCATTCAAGTCAAAACACTATCGCAATCCATGATGGAGCGTGCAAGTTCTGACTTAACGCCAGGAATCCACATGATCTAGATTGAACCTCCTCAGGATAGGTTCTCTCGAATCCATGATCATCTAAAACATGCCAACTGGGGGTCCTTGTTCTCCCCTACTCCCCTTAATAGCAACACAACGCTATTCTTACAAGTTCTCTCCCACTTAGCTTTTGCTAGGGATGAACTTTGAGAGGGACTAGCTATTCATACCATCGAGGCTTCTGATCAGTAGGATTGGTATTCACCCATAAGGGACTACCTCAAGTTAGGTAACCTCCCACTTGGATTGATGCATGCCACAAAACATGCATTCAAGCAGAAAGTGACAAAGCATGTCTTGTTAGGAGACATTTTGTACCATCATAGCTATGAAGGGATCCTCCTTCGGTGCTTGGACTAGCAAGAGTCCACTTGGGCGATCGCCCAAGCGCACGATGGTACATGCGATGGTCACTTCAACGGTATGGCCATCGCAAAGCGCATTCTTTGCATGGGCTATTATTGGCCATCTTTAGAGCGATATTGTTGCGCGTATGTCAGGAAGTGCATGAAGTGTCAACACCATGCTAATTTGACACATGTACCTTCCCAGGCCTTGCATCCGATCCAATCAGCTTGGCCATTTTCGTAGTGGGGCCTAGATCTAATCGAAAATATCTCCCCTGCGTCGTCAGGTCATCACATGTTTATCATCACGGCCACGGAGTACTTCACCAAGTGGGTGGAAGTAGTTCCGCTTACCTCTACGACTGGAACCCGCATTGCGGAGTTTATCTTGCATAACATCATATGTCATTTTGGTATTCCATCCAAGATCATTTTGGATAATGGGACGTCATTCAAAAACAAAGATGTGCGTGCTTTGACCATAAAGTACAAAATTTAGCATAGTTTTTCGACACCCTATTATCCATAGGCAAATGGGCAAGTAGAGGCATCGAACAAAATGCTAGTTGCCATCCTTAAAAAGATAGTTGTAGATAGTCATAAGGATTGGCACATTCAGATCCCACTTGCCCTATGGGCTTATCGCACCAGCATTCGGATGCCCACTAGGGCAACTCCATTTTCGCTTGTGTATGGCTCCGAGGCTGTCATGCCTCTCGAGTTGGAAATTCCTTCCCTGCGCATATCAATGCAAGAGTTCATCGATGATGATACTGCATGGTAGGCTCGGTTAGACCAGCTTACATTGCTTGATGAACGATGCGTTAATGCTCTCGAGCATTTACGTATCTATCAAGAGCGACTTAAGAAAGCATACAACATGAAAGTTCATTTGAGGGACTTTCAGGTCGATGACTTGGTCTTGAAAGAAAACCAACAGAACTCTAGTTTGCCGTCCCATCTAAGGGACAAGTTCGTGGCAAACTGGTTAGGTCCCTATGTAATTGATAGCAAAATAGGACCTGGAACATACCGGCTAGCCTCTCTTGATGGAATCAAGGAACTAGAACCCTTGAACATCAGTCATTTGCGACCATTCCATGTTTAGAAGAGCCATAGCCCAAACAAAATGCTCCAAGGATTTTCGTAATCGCTTGGTCAATCCCCAAAATGCTCCAAGGATTTTTGTAATCGCTTGGTCAATCCCCAAAATGCTCCAAGGATTTCCGTAATCGCTTGGTCAATCCCCAAAATGCTCCAAGGATTCCCGTAATCGCTTGGTCAACCCCAAAATGCTCCAAGGATTTTTGTAATCGCTTGGTCAATCCCCAAAATGCTCCAAGGATTTTTGTAATCACTTGGTCAATCCCCAAAATGCTCCAAGGATTTTCGTAATCGCTTGGTCAATCCCCAAAATGCTCCAAGGATTTCCATAATCGCTTGGTCAATCCCCAAAATGCTCCAAGGATTTTTGTAATCGCTTGGTCAATCCCCAAAATGCTCCAAGGATTTTCGTAATCGCTTGGTCAATCCCCAAAATGCTCCAAGGATTTCCGTAATCGCTTGGTCAATCCCAAAAATGCTCCAAGGATTTTTGTAATTGCTTGGTCAATCCCCAAAATGCTCCAAGGATTTTCGTAATCGCTTGGTCAATCCCCAAAATGCTCCAAGGATTTTCGTAATCGCTTGGTCAATCCCCAAAATGCTCCAAGGATTTTCATAATCGCTTGGTCAATCCCCAAAATGCTCCAAGGATTTTCGTAATCGCTTGGTCAATCCCCAAAATGCTCCAAGGATTTCCATAATCGCTTGGTCAATCCCCAAAATGCTCCAAGGATTTTTGTAATCGCTTGGTCAATCCCCAAAATGCTCCAAGGATTTTTGTAATCGCTTGGTCAATCCCCAAAATGCTCCAAGGATTTCCATAATCGCTTGGTCAACCCCAAAATGCTCCAAGGATTTTTGTAATCGCTTGGTCAATCCCCAAAATGCTCCAAGGATTTCCCCAATCGCTTGGTCAATCCCCAAAATGCTCCAAGGATTCCCGTAATCGCTTGGTCAAAAACAAGAAAATTCAAAAACAATAAAATCATCAAAAATAACAAAATTTGCATCTCATTTCCATACATGCTCAAAATCGTCACAAAAATAAAGAGCTTTTTTTTTTGCATATCATCTTCATATTCACACAAATCCATCCATCAAAAACACAAAAACATATAGCTGCATTACGCATCACACCCATACATTACATCTTTGTGGTCATAAAGGTCAAGGCACCATAGACTGTGATTACTTGGAAAAACCCTCATTTTCCACATTTCTCTGCTCTATAAATAGTCCATCAAAAATAAATGCCAATCACATTTGTTCACCATACTATAGTTAGTGGTCTTCTAATGTATCAAGAGTTTCTGTCATTCAGCTGTCAATAGCCTTCTAGCCACGTGCTATACCAAGTCAGATAGATTTTACGAAGGTAGAGTTTTACTTGGATTACACCTTGTTACGTAGCATCCCAGCACAAATTAAAACACATAAAAATTCCCAAGTTGTGTGAACGAAAGATGAAACCTGCAAAGCAATCCAGGTCACCATAAGTGAAACGGTTATCTTGCTCATCCCCCTGTGCGAATGACCCCAAGAATGCTGAGAGTTGGCAAAAGGACAAGCATCCTCCCTACCCAATTCCCCAAGAATCCCAAGTTCTCAAAAGGTGCAAAACATCAACAATTTGCAAACGTCAAAAATCCAAATTTTGACATCACAACCAAAGTGCATACATCAAGAAAAGCACATAAAATAGTGATTCTCATCACTCCATATCCAAATCCCTTGCTCAAAAAGAAAAAAACAAAAATAAACAATGATTCTTATCACTACAAAAGAGCAAGTATCCCAATACAATTGAAGAAAAGAAGGGAGTCGAACTTGAATCCCTGGAACTCTCAGCATTCCGACAGGTCATGAGGCAAACCTCAGTACCGATTTGGTTGATAGCCTATCGATCACTGGTGGTAAACCTCCCGCATGACGATATATCTATCACAATAACTTGTGTGCAGATCAATGTTTGCATGTGGATGAGCTAGCTTATGGTATCCTAGATAGCACCGTAGATTAATCTGACTAAATACAACAAAGGAGTTAGTGGGGCTAATTAGGTGATCCTCAGTACGAGTTTGGTTGACAGCCTATCTGGCACTGGAGGTATCCTGACAAACACCACATAAATGAACTCAATTGCACACACAGGGATGTGAAATAACTTGGTCCAAAACAAGTCCGATTCATACCTTGTTCAAAAGTCTCGTGAGATGAAAGTACAATCGTGGCTAGTTAGTTAAAACATCTGAGTCTCAGAAAACCTTAACTACATTCGAAACCAACTTGCTATATTTCATTCTCATCTTGTCATCAAAAAAAAAACAAAAACAACACCCAACCCCCACCCCCCCCCCCCCCCCCCCCCCCCCCCCCCAAAAAAATCACAGATTCAACTCATTCATTCCATTTGCATATCATATAAATTAAAAAAAAAACATTTGCATTCCATCAAAACATAATACATCCATCAATATAAATTAACATGCATACATCCATATTCATCAATCATCATACATAACATCAAATCATGACATGTGCATAAATAAAATAAAGTCATCTGTATATATCATCAAAAATGCCCGTAGGCTACAATGAACCGGTCCTGTGACCCCGCAACAAAATCCAAAAGCTCGAAAACCCCCAAGCCTAGGGCGTCGGCCACCATGATCATGCAGGATCGGTGCGATGGGAACTACCCCTCATGGTGTGGGTCCTATGAGACCCCTCAGGGCGGCTACTGCTAGCCCCCACATCATGCCTACTCGAGCCCCCCTCATCCAGTCGCCTACACCGAGAGGATGTTGATTGCTCAGTCTCGCTCCCTCTCGAGCGACACGACGATCCACCTCCATTGAACGTAGGGACCCACCCATCGAGGTGGCTAATATCTACCTCTAGCTCCAACCACTATCGCACCAAGTCCATCTCCCATTGGCGATACATAGCCAAGTTCTCATCACGTTGTGCCAAAGCCCTATCCCTCTCTGCCAGCTACGTCCATAGGAGATCCCTCTCCCATGCAGCATTAGTGTCCCCATCCTATCGCCCATGCATTTTCTCACTCTTCCAGATGCATGCGTAGGAGATCCCTCTCCCACAATGCATCCCCCAGCTCCTCATCATGCCTCTTAGTAACAGCCCCTCCAATCGTGCATTCTCAACGTGTAACCTGGACTCCGTGTCCTACGAAACTACCTGAGGCATTGGCATCTCTAGAACAGCAGCTTGCTATGGCTCCCACTGCTCCATGACGTCCTGCATCTCTGGCTGCTATGGAACCCCAAGATCCACATCCGCATCATCTACCTCCACCATGTTCACATCCTCTCGTGGAGCTCCCCAATCATCTCCTTGTGCCTCGACACCCTCCTTGCCTGCTGCTACTGCCTCCGTGCCTCCCAGTGGCCCCTCTCCTCGCCATCGCCATAGTATCCACCACTGGTCATACTCCGCGGTAGTCCCAACGTCATCCATGTCCGAGACATCAATCACCGCATCTGAATCCTCACCTAGTGGCATGATGACCGGCCGGTCTAGAGTCCTCTCGTCCCCCCGATGTCGATAGACCACGGGCTCACCAGGAAACCCCTGGTGCACCCCAAACTATCGTATCACCCGATTGTAAGGAAAGAACTCATGCTTGGTCCCATGTCGCCCAATCAGCCATCGCTCCCTATGTACCTATCGGAGCCACTCTCCAGCCTTAGGCCAGGATAGACAGTCCCGATAGGGGCGCCAGAACACCTCCCCTGGAGCAAGCTAAGCGAAGGCATCAGCATAGTGCCCTACGACACCTGCCCACCATTGACTCTATCCTTGCTCCTTAGACCGCCACCATAGAGCTACATAACCTATGTCCTTATCCATCATCTCCACCCGAGTCATCCATGGAAACCCAACAGGCCTCTCCACCGCTATGTGCTACCAAGCCCAGCTCTGCAACAGATAGCTGTAGCTAATCCCCTTCCACCTCCGACAACGAACATCGTATAGCTCACCATAGAGCTATGCCATTAGTGTCTATCCCCACCTCATGATCAATGGTGCCTCCTTCGGGCACTCCACCAGCCGATAGACAACATCCAATAGGTTCCACGGGAACCTCATGCCTGACGAGTTAGGTAGTAGCATGTTAGAGATGAGGCCCATTAGTACTGCGTGCCTCACTCCTAACACACCCCTCTCAAGCCACCATCGCACTAGTATACCACCAATATGGTAGTTGCCCTCTACCTTCTCCACTGGGCTCTCCACACCCAGCTCCTCCCCATGCTCGAAGCAGCATGTCAGCACTGCTATCCGCTAATCTCGTGACGTCGTCCTGATCGACAGTCCATCTATCAAAATCTAAAGAATTCGATAGACATCCTCCAAGGTCACTATCATCTCCCCTATTGGGAGATGGAAGGTGTTGGTTCGGGGATCCCACAGGTTGATCAAGGCCGTCAAATAGGCCCGATCCCCGACCACTAGCTCCAGTCGAGCCACCTGCTTGAGCCCAAGGGCATCAAGCCACTCCTAGTCAACCACAGTTAGTGCCTCACGCACTTCAACAAAAGCAGTAGGCACATGATATCGAATATTCACAACCTACAAAATAAAACCACACAAAAACATTAAAACTCATGAAAAACCGCATAAACAATAACATGAATATATAGCACTACATCAAACAATGCACAACTCAAAAAAAAAATGCACAAAAATGCACCAAAAATAGCAATAAAACTATCCAATGCGAGTGCTTTTGCACTTGACATTCCGGGCATGCAAAACCGATGTTGGGGTCACAAATCCTCACTATCCTACTCCCTAAGAAGGCTACCATAGCTGGACCACTCCACGGGAAGACGGATATTCAAGAATTTCATCCCCAAATGGCATCGCAAAAAGGGTCAAAACCCACCCAAAAATAGCAATAGAGTTGCCGAACGAAGGCGCCATCGTGCTTGAAATTCTTGGCATCCAAAATAGAAGTTGGGGTTACAAATTGTCACTATCCTAATCCCTAAGAAGGCCACCATGGCCGGACCGCCCCACGGGAAGATGAATTTTTGCCAATTTTAGCCCCGAAAAGCATCACCAAAAGGGTTCACACCCACCAAAAACAGGTCAGAATGTCGAAAAACTGCACACACATTCAAAGATAAATCTCTGAAGGCACCCTCACACAAGTCATCGTGGGTCAAGTGACTCATCACTTTTCTCATGAAGGTCATTCCCTCATCGATTCGTCGCTTGAGGGGGTAGTCATGCTTAGTCACCAATCAACAAATACACACCCAATCATAGAAACAACATGCATTCAAAGAATCATTGGCAAAGACAAATCACGCCCCTGCTTAGGGCAGCAAACAAGCAATAATCACAAACTGATCAAACACTTGGCATTCATGAATCATGAACTCAAGGTTCCCACGGACAAAAGGTTGTGCCCTTTGCCTATTCATGATTGATCAATGTCCAAGCTCAAGTAACACCTCACCGAAAAATGTTAACACTTGAACTGAGTTCCTTCACTCGTCAGAATGAAGGATTCAAGAATGCATGCCCTTTCCATACTTGGGGCATCAAAAGTTGGTTAGGTTACTAAGGAACCCTAATCATTAGTGCTTTGGTTATCTATTTTTCCTTGGCGCTATGCCTTGCACAATGCATCCCAAAAAGGGGCATCTGTAGACACCAAAACAACACCAATCCGATTATGTGACTACAAACACTGATCGCATTGACACACATAGCCCCAAGGGCAGCCCCTAGAGGTTAAATAGTGGTCCTAACCACTCTCACAGCAGTTTTGGAAGGTCAAAAATCATTTTGGCACCTTCAGGAACTTTGCTCAATATCCGTTCCACCCAGGGACGAATTCAAACTGGGATTCGCCCCACCCAGGGACAAATTCATAATTCGCTCCAGGGTGGGGCGAATTGCAGGTTTGATAGGAAAAAAGTCAAATCTTGACAAATGGCAGCTCAGATCCGCCACTTAACGCTTCCTTCATTGCATGGGAGTGTGGGTGAGCATTTTCGAGCATTGGAGGTTGTTACAAGGGCAGTCATGAAGTCCCTATTCAGGAAGGGACCTCCTTCCCCCTGGGAAGGCATGATTGCCAAGTGGCGCCTCTGCATGCCCAATTCAAGAGACCTCTAGGTCTATAAATTGGTGAATTTCTTCACCCCAAAGAGGGAGAGGAGGGAGCATTTTAAGCAACGAAGTGCTGCCATTTTATTTCCCCATACATCCTTAGTTGATTTGTGCCTTTCACATCCGTGATCTCTTTTAGAGAGGAGGTCATTGGGTGATCATTGGAAGGTCGAATCTTGAGCCCAAAACCCAACATTTGGCCATAGAATACCACCCAATTTTCCGACAACACATTACAAGAGATTTTGGACCCATCCCAAGTGGATTGGTGCCGAAATCAGGTTCCAACGGTGGGCGGCATGCTCGGGCGCCCCCGCACTACTGCAAGCCTAATCGTCCCTTTTAGGAACGATTAGGAATTCATGGCAGATTGTTCTCTCTATCATTTTTTTATCTTGCATTTCATCTTATGTTGCTTAGATAGTTCACAATTTCGATTTCGTAATGTTTTGAGCAAATCTTATCATGTTTTATCATTTTTTGTCTTTACTAACTTGCAAGTAGCATCATCAAATTCCCATTAATGGAGGCCAAATTGGGAAAATCTGACCATCTGGGTCTTCCCAAAATACCCCCAATTAGCTAACCCCAAGTTTGTAGGTCTTTTGGAGCTTTCTAAGCAGGACATTTGGGACAATACCTTTTCGACGTTTAGTTGTAGGTAAATTCGTCCCGCCCCGGAGTGAATTCAAATCGGTGAGGAATTTCTTGACTATTCTTTTTGAAATGCCTTCCTGGTGATGTTTCTATGCCCTTGTCAAATTTTTAGATCATTTGGATACATTTTAGTCATAGTTTAATTCATTTTCTCATTTGCTTATCGTAGGCTTGGGGATTGCATGCTTTGTTTTATCCACAGGTGCTACTAATTGTTTCTTATTCCTTTGAACGTAGGGTCTAGACATTGGAGGAGCAGCAAGGAATCTACACTCGTATACACAAGTAGCGGTGATGTTTTGGTCCGCCCATCTTATATGTGGGCACGCGAAAGAGGGATGGCTATCCATGGATGTAACCAAGAGACGAGTCTAACGCTCCTCGCCCCTAAAAAGGGAGGAGGCAAATTGTAACCGAATTTTGAAATACATCAATAAAAGAAAAGGGCGGTTTGTTTCATTTGGGTTTCAATTTGTTTATGCTTTCTCCATTTTATGCATTTTTAATTCGTAGCGTTAAGTTTAGTTTCGTTCTTGCATCGTACTTGGAGTTTTTCCATTTTTGTTTTCGTATCCTCGTGCTTTCAAGTGGCAATGTTCTTACCTCTCTTGGTAATAGAACAACACTTCTTGCCTCCCTCAACACTAAAGTTCACAACTATATCTTTGTCCATAATTTGTGTGACTGAAAACAAATTGTTTGCCAATCCTGGAACATAGAGAACTTTGTCAATCTGACACTTGCCATCAGGAAGAGTGACTGAAATAGTACCTTCTACCTTAACCTTATAGGTTTTATCATTAGCAATAGTAACAGGTTTGCCCTCTTTGGCCTCAAAAGACTCAAACCATGATTTGTCACCAGTCATGTGCTTACTAGCTCCAGAATCAACATACCAGATAAGATCCGTCTGCTTGGACACTGTGGTAGTCATGAGAACTTTGTGGGCTCTCTCAGAATCCATGTCAGATTCTTCAACAACAACATTCACTTGTTGTTTGTTCCAGCATTTCTATTTTGATTGTTTATTCTTATGCCAACATCTATTTGTATCATGACCTTCTTTGTCACAGATCTTGCAATATCGCTTTTTCTATTGAGGTTGTTGAGTTTGTTTCCCTTTTGAATCCTTTTGTGAATTCTCCCCCTTCTAAAAATTACCCTTCTTTTGCTTTTGCCCTTTCCTATTGATGTAGATGGCAGTGTTAGAAGAATCATCTCACTGTAGTTGGTGTGCCTCCTCCTCTTGAAGCATATTAACCAATTCTACAAAAGTAACTTTCCATTGTGATACCTGAAGGGAAGTGATCAAAACCCAATAAGAATCAGGTAAATCTCTCAATACAATTGAGGTAAGGAGCTTGTCATCAATTGGTTCTTCTAAAGAATTCAACTTTGCTTTCAATTCAGACACTCTACAAAGAAAAAAATTCAACTGTCTCCCCTGCTTCATGCTTAGACTGTGTAATTGAGATTGAAGAAATAGAATAGTGGAATCATTTTTTCCCTCATATATAGTATTAAGGGCATCCCATGCCTCTTTACTATTTTCACAGTCAGCAATATGGGGCTGAACTTCATCAGCCACAACAAGCAAAATGAGCACCTTTGCTTTGTTGTCTAGCTTGTCAAAGTCTTTTTGAGCAGTAGATGGAGCTATAGCACCAGCAGTAGATGAAGGTCTTGTTGTTGCTCTAGATACAACATCCCATAAGTCATCCATGACTAGGATAGCCTTCATCTTGTTTTTCCATGGTGTGTAATTAGGACCTTTCAACAACTGATGAGAATCAGTAATTAATTTTGTAGACATGGTGAAGGTTCCTTATAACACCAATTGGTCTCTATTTCGATATACCTTTTGCTAGGTCGTTATATCGTACAAAATACCTGCCCTTACTTGAGGGAAACTATAGGTATTTAGAAAGATAAAAAAAAATCACCCACCTTTATGTAAGGGAAACTATAGGTAATTTTTAGAGATCATACGATACGTGGTACTTAAGCAGTACTGAAAGGGAATAGTCTTGTTGATGGCACCTACCATAGAAAGTCTACAATCCTCATGCGTAGGGCATAACTTCTCCTAAACACTTTGGATTTCAGAACTTTCGTCAGGATTTACGCCTAAACACAAGAACTATTAGGGTAATGGATGGAGTAAAAAAAATGCAAAATGACAAACTTATCTCTCCCCGATGATTTATAGAGAACAAGCTCAGACATCATTTTGGAAGCTATATTAGGCGACGAATATAGTAGCGCAATCACGACAACTTTACCTGTAAGTGTTGGCCAGAGGTATCACAAATATCGAATGTTGCAGTGCAATAAATTGCACGAATGGGTTTTAATTATTTCGGGGACTTAGGGAGTGAATTTGATTTTTTTTAACTTTTTAATGAAGTAGTGCAAAACAGAAAAAAATGCACCCTACAACATAAAAAGTGCCCACAGGAATGACCCACTAGGTGTCGGGCGCAGCCGAAAATGCACCTTTACAATAATGCCAAATTTGCTTTTCAAAAAATTACTCACTTTCCCCCTTTGATTTTTGAAAAAAAAAAATACCCCCTTAAAAAAATCTCTTAACAAAGCATTTTTTTTATAATTATTATATAGTTTTAAAGTTAAAAAAAAAAAAATTAATTTATATAGTTTAAAAACTATTAAAAAATAAATTAAAATCAAATTTTAATTTATATAGTTTAAAAACTATTGAAAAATAAATTAAAATTAAAATTTTTAATTTAACTAAAAAAACAATAATTTTTTTTACCTTTTTCTTTCCAAGGGGGGGTTGGCGGGATTTGAACCCCCAAACTGCAGGCTTCCTGAGACTTATCACATAGTCCACCACCAGGTGGACTAGCGGGCTGATCCGAAAGGATCAGGGACCCCCTCCTATTTGAGGAGGGTCCCGTAACCCCTTCCCCTACGCGGTTGCCTGGCCACGGCTTCCTCCGTGGCTGGCAACAACGGTAGGATGCTTGCGGCGGCATCCGTAGTAGGTGGTCGCGGCAGCTGTAGCAAGTGGCCGCAACGACTGCTACTATAGGTGGTCGTTGTTGCTACAGGTGGTAGCGGCTGCAGGTGGCACACGCCGCTTGTGTCGCGCATCGTGCACAACATCGGGGGGGTGGGTGGGCGTCATGTGTCCCGCGCGACGTTGGGGGGGCACGAAAAAAACATGCATGACGTCGCGGGGGGGGCGCGTGATGAAAAAAAATCATGCGCAGGAGTTGCGTGCACAGGAAAATGCATAGGAGTGCGTGCACAAAAAAATGCACAGGAGTGCGTGCATAGAAAAAAAATTTAAAAATATATTTTTTTTAATCTTCCAGCAATCTTCCGCTTCCTCCAAAAAAAAACTTCCGCTTTCTCCAGGCAAGCTTTCGCTGCCTTTTTTTTCAGACCAGCTCTAAAAAAATTTGTCGCCTCCTCTTTCTCTCACCCTTCTGGCTCTGATGCCATGTTGACGGAATGAACATCATTCCATTAAGAATAACTCATTTAAATAATACATTGCAGCTCTAAAATAAACCCGGAGGTTGTGGAACCACCCGAGGTAAAAATAGAGATTGTTATAGAAAATAACAATACGCCTAAATAAACCTAAATAGTGAAATAAATAAGATATCAATATGATATGCTAACACATTTATAGTCTCATTTATATTTATTGTAAGCATTCTAATATTTTATTTTCATATTTTATGCGCATACATGTTTATTATCAAGCATTTAGCATTCTTATCTCTCTTTTTCAAGCATACTTAGCTTCCTTTTGCTAGTATCTTCAATCATATAAGCATCCTTTCCACCTCCAAAATATTATAGTGGAGGATACAAAGTTATCATTACCTTGTTGTCCCACTAATATTCCTCCTTCAATCACCATTTACATCCATTCACATTCTTAGTTTGTTATAGACATTTTTTTAATAGCAATTTTCATCCTTTCATCGTATTTGCGCTCACTTTTCATTGCTTTAGCAAACTTTGTTAGAATTAGGATATAACTAAGCTACCTTGCTATATTCCTAACTCTTTCATACTTACTTCACCCACTCTCTCATCTCTTTAACAATTTAAAACAATCATTGAGATACCTTCCCTTGCCCTTCACACTTGCATTTACTTTGATCATAAATTTGCAAAGATTTGTGGTATTTTCCTTGCATTCTTACATAATAACCCTCATACATACTTTTGGAATTACAATCCCATATTTGCATCACAAAAATTGTCAAAAACCCACTCAAAATCATCCTCACAATCACCTCAACCCCGTTTCAAACCAAAATCACCAACCACCATAGTAACTGGTGATTTTGGCTCTCTAGAATACACAAACTAAAAATACTACTCAGACTAAATTCACTAGTGATGAATTTGGAAAGACAAATAGTTTTTTTGGTACAACTCCATTTCCATCCCATGAGGCAATCATACTCAAATTTTACAAAAATAGGGGGTCTAATAAGCTATCTATACAAGGAATTCACCTTCTTCATCTCTCAAACAGACCTCCCAAAATAGAAAACCCATTTTTTTGGTTTCTTTGTGCAAGTAGCAAATTCACCAGTCAGGACCAAAATTGTCAGTGGTATTTTTGGTAGTAGTGGTATTTTTGGTAGAACATTTACAAAGGTAATTCTACCACTTGGCATCACTCTGGACTCTATTTTCATCAATTTTGTATATTTTTTTCATTGTCTATCATTGTATTTGCATAAGAAATCACACTTCAATTTGGAAAGACAAATAATCCTAATCTAGTTTTTTTTTTTTTTTACAAAACATACTTACATTGGATAAAATCAAGGAATATTAGATCAAAACCTTAATTCCATTTTTATTTTCATGAGTACATAGGCAAGGAAAAAAAATATAGTTACATATAGGCTAACTTGTCTTTTGCATCATCTCTTGCTTGCCTTGAAACATCAAAATATCCTTAGTTAGCCCATCATCAAAACAAAAAGCATATAGGTTAGCTCTTGTTTTCTTGCATTTGTGTGATATAAGTTTAGCATGCATTTTATATGATCTTAGCCTTAAAGTCTTAAATAACCATTTAAGGCTAAAAAAAGAGTCAAGATATACCATTCCAAATATTAGGTATTTTTATTGGATAAACCCATATAAACACCAACCTACAAGCATTTACATCTACATTTACACCATAAAAAACTGCATTGAGCAGGGATCTAATCATGTAGAGGATATTCATATCTTCAGGGTCTCCTTTGAAAAGAGATCCTCAAGTGGAAAAGCAGAGATTCAGTGAATCTCCCCTATGTGCACTTGATGTAGTTAGATTGAAAATTTTCCCCCGCCTACATATTTGGTGATCCCAACATGATCACTTTTGTTGCCTTAAATAACATAAAAGTTTGTTAAACTTTAAAGAAGATAATCTATTTTTTTTGCATAGCTTACATCACATTAAATCAAGATAACAAGAATATAATCAATTGTTAATCCTACTAGGGGAAGAATAACAATCCCTTGGGCAAACCGATGTACAAACCTTAGGGAACACTCTTCTTTGGCTAGTATATTATTGTGGATTAGCGGGAGTCACAAGGATGGATAATTTTCAAGGTGATATAAGGAGTTCAACACATCTTCTCTTCTTTGCTATAAGTACTCTAGAAATAATAATTTAATAAATTGATATTCAAAAAAAATCTTTCAAAATATGTCTCAACATCCTTACAATACCCAAAACATGGATCCAACTTCTTCATCTCATGAGGTTTTCACCCATGAGCACAATGACCAAGAAGAAAATCCTTGATCACACCAAGTGACTAGGAAACAAGAAAAAATTATTGAACACATTTATTTACAAACCATAGGTCATGTTAAATAATACATTGGAAGAAACAATGATATCTTTTTAGGTGTTCTTAAGGACTAACTTAGAGAACAAACTGAAAAGGAATCAACTACAATTTATTATGGACCTAAAAATTCCAAAGATTAGTCAAACATAGCTCAAATAAATGAAAATCAAAATATCTTGGCTAGTCTCAAATTGGCTATGACACAACCCACTAATTCTACAACACATCCAACCATATCCACCTTTTCTAACTCATAACTTGGGGTTTAACCAAGCCCCTCTAACCATATCTTATAATAAATCTACCTTTCATGTCTCAAGAATTCATCCAAGCACTTACCTTTCATGTTGTAGGATACCATGTAACAAATTCCCATCAAAACAACAATATCAACACAACTCAAAATGCTCATCAAAATCTAATCATTCAAAGGTAATAAAAACCCAAGAGACGGTATACAAATAATGGACAAGTTCAAGAAACTATGTTGAATATGCTCATTGATTCCATGTTGTTGGAACTTCTAAACATTAGACCTTGGGATACAACTAGATAATTACCTAATTGGTATAAACATGATGAGTATTGTGAGTATCACCATATACATGGACACACTACCAACAAATGTGTAACTTTAAAGAACTTTATCCAAGACCTCATATAGGAAGTGAAAATACCATTCAATAAACCATAAAATCCCAACAAGAATATGGGGATTTTCCAAAATACCTTATAAACACATAATCAAAAGTTGAATAACTTCATAGGCACTGTGCAATTATCAAGATATTCCTATGTTGTAACTATGCAATAAGCAAAGAATCAATCCTTAGATCAACCTCCTTTGGTTATCTCAAGAAGAACTAAAATCAATATTCTAATAAATCACCTTTGGTCCTTATGCCTTCTTAAAATACCTTACATACTTTTGATCTCTGTCAATAACTAGATGAGATACACACAAAAAAATATCTTATTCAATTTCTAAAAATATCACCCACTCATAAGGAAATATTGTTGAAACTATTAAAGTGAACAAAAGGTCTCTCAAGACATATCTCCAAATGATATCACCAATATATTTGGGTTCACTGGAGTAAATAATGCTATCTTAGCATTCCATGAGGTAGATATTCCTTTTGAAACAATATCAGGAGACTCACCTCTTTACATCATAACTCTAATAGGTGATAAAAATATAAAAAGAGTCCTGATAGATAATAGGTCAGCCTTAAATGTATGCAACGTCAGACGTTTACAAAATTTTGACTTAAGCGTAAACGATTTACAAAAAAAATTACCTCATCATTAGAGCCTTTGATAATGAAGAAAAATAGGTAACAAGCACTATCACCCTACTTTTCAAAGTAGGGTTGCATGTCCTAAACAACTTTTTTTATGTTATATCATATGATGTAACATATAACATGCTCCTCGAAAAACCTTGGATACATTCCATGAAGGTAGTCCCTTCTACCTTACATCAATATCTCCGATAAGAGTATCAAAGTAGGATCATCCATGTCCTTGGGAATCCAAAACATTTTACCTTATACAACTTTATTAACACACAAGAGATTAATCTATGCCCTTATGTACAACAAACATTACCAACTAAACAACCAAAAGCAGAAAAGAGAAAGAAAATATTGGAAAAATCCCTCATTAACCTAGGGGAAACTCCTCAATCATCCTCAACCAATGATCAAGTCAATTTAATCCACAAAAAGTTAGATCACTTTGTATAATTAGTAAGCATGTTACTATCTCCTCATGATATAGGAATGCCAAGTAGGAAAGGACTCAAAGTCCAAATAGGGACTTGTGCTTTCATTCATGGGTAACCACCTTTTATGAAAATATTCAAGGGTATAACTAAATGCCAAGTGAATAAACATACATCACATGTTACATATCATTCTCATTCTCTATATCTAAACAAATGCTAACCAACATGGGATACCAAGGTAAAGGCTTAGGTCATTATGAACAAGGTATCAAATAATCCCTAGAAGTCAAACCTTGGCTAGGATGATGTGGGATTGGATTTATCCCTAACAAATATGAACCCTTGAATTTTTTAGAAGAAGACAGTGAGGATCATTATCCCAAATATCTATATGGATCTATGGGGTGATGAGGATGTAGAAGAACTATGGTCACTTCTCAATCAAGCACCTTGTAAATCCATACAATTTGGTAACATCAAAATGCTATAAGTGGTTCATCCAAAATCAATAATGATAGAAGAAAACTTTAAATATTCTCCAAATAACTATCCTATGGAATAAACCCTCAAGCAAATATTTAATTTAAATTCTACCCAACTCCTTGAGATGGAACAAACATCTCTCGATGAGTTATGAATACTAATTTTCCATCTTCATTTTGAGGATGAATCACAAGCCTTAATCAAAGAAATAATAGATCTCAATATCATAATATATCAAGATACTCTCCTTATCAAACTTGGAAAGGTATTAACTCAAGAATAAAAAATGGAATACCCAAACCTATTGAAGGAATTCCATGACATATTTTCTTGGACTATAACGATATACTAGGACTTGACACTTCATTGGTAGTCTACCATTTGGTCGTGCACCTTGCTGCCAAGCTTGTTAAAAAATAATTAAGAAAAACACATCTAAAGGTCACTCTTTTGATAAAATATGAATTGCAAAAACTCCTAGACATATGCTTCATAAAAGCCATAGATTATTCAAATTGGATATCCATCATTGTTCCTATCACTAAGAAGGAAGGATCCATCTGCATTTGCATAGAATTTAGGGATATAAAAAAACTTTTCCAATTGAATATTTTCCTATAACAAACATAGACATGATGGTGGATTTCACTACAGGATCCTAGATACTATCTTTAATGGATGGGTCCTTGAGGTACAATAAAATTAAAATTGCACCAAAAGATCAATTCAAAATTGCCTTCACTACCCGTTGGGAGACCTTTTGCTATAAGGTCATGTCATTTGGACTTAAAAATGTAGGATCAACATATAAAAGAGCCATAACATACATATTACATGATATTATACATAAAATTATAGAGTACTATGTGGATTACCTCTTAGGTAAATCCAAGGAAAGACAAAACTATACTTTAGACCTTAGATGTATTTTCAAAAGATAACAAGATTACAAAGTCGGACTAAAACCCAAAAATGTATATTTGGGGTAACATTAGGAAAAATATTGAAGTTCATTGTATCCCATCATGGGATTGAAGTTGATCCTTCCAAAATTGCAGCTATAATAGACATGTTGCCACCTACAAACTTAACTAAACTACACATTTTTCAAGGAAAAATACAAGCTATCGCTAGATTCATATCACAACTCGCAAATAAATGTCAACCCTTATCTAAACTACTAAGGAAGGGAATATAATTTGAATGGGATGATGGATTTCAAAAGACCTTTGAATCTTTAAATATTTATCTCTTGACACCACCTATCTTAGTACCACCAAACTTAAATCAACCCCTACTACTATACATAGTTGCTACTAAACATGCCCTTGGAACTTTATTAGTCCAATATGATGAACAATACCGAGAAAGGGCAATCTACTATATAAGTAAAACTTTGGTGAACTACGAAACTTGTTATACACCATTAAACAATATTTGCTTAGCAGTTGTTTTCTCATATTTCCAATTAAAACATTATATGCTTAGTCAAAAGACTTGTTGGTATTTCTGCAAAATTGTGTATATTTTGCTATCCAGTAATTTATTCTTCCCATAAAATCTGTCCTTCTTGTTCAATATGCATTTTTCTCTCTCCTATGTTTTACTGTCAAAGTATTTTTACAACGCCTAAAGTAGTGTGCAGTTGTTTCTATTTACTTATTGTACAAGGATTTCTCTTTTTAGAGTGAGGGTGATTTGCACCATGTCCCTTTTTACAAGTTGGTTTTGAAGAAGAAGAAGAGCACAGGATTATCTTAGGCTAAAAATTACTGAAGCTCGACTTCAAGGAAATATTCCTGGTAGGTGCAATGCCTTTACACACTTTCAAGTGAGCACAATGCCTTTGCACTCTACCAATAGGACACAACTCCTTTACACCTTTCCTTAGGAACAATGCATAGGTTGACTGGTCAAAGCACAACACCAAGTTTCAGTAAAAATGGCTAAGTGTAGCTGAAAGTGTTTTTCTTTATCTCCAAGCACAAAGTTATTTTACTCCAGTTGAGGAGCGTAGGGCCAAATTAGGGTTAAAAGGTGCACTTCGTCCTTTGACTAGTCAAAACACAGTAATAGTTGTTGACAAAAAATACTAAGTGTTGAGATGGGTGTTTTGCTCTGCTTGGTCAGTGCAAGGCTATTTTGCCCCTACTGAGAGTGCTTCTTACTTTGCATTTCAATGTGTAGCATAGCTTCCAAGGAAAAGATGCCATAGGTTTTTTGCTCCCATATTTGAGTGGTAAACAAATTTTCATCAAGTATGAGTGCAAGGACCATTGACTATTCCACTCTAGCACTGATCCCAAGACACCAAGGCATTTTGCTCCACCTTTCGGTGCAAAGCACGTTCTCTCCCATATAGTATCACTTTGGTTGTTGACTTGTCAATGCCAACATACCTCACAATACAATAGGGTGCTTCAAAAATTTATCATGCATAAAGCAATTTTGGGGTTAGAAGGAGTGCAATGCACTTTGAATTTTCCATGATGTTGCCCATGAAAACATAAAAAAATGCTAAGTGTGAATCAAGTTATTTCACTCCATATCTTGAGCGCAATGTTTTTTTGAAGTGAGACTAGGCACATCACCTTTTGACTTTTCAACTTTGATGCTGGTCCCAAGATGACAAGGTGCTTTCACTCCAGTTTCAAGTGCAATGTAGTTTCGAGCTAAGAAACAACAAGGCATAGACAATGCTTGTTCTTTTCCAACCCCCTTGCCAAAATTTCTTAGGAGAACTTCCCATCAGTGAGTCAAGGTACGTTTAGGATTTTAGGATCCTATATTTCACAGAGGCAGTTCTAGTATGTGAGGAGGCAACACCAACAATCTACAACTGTTAGAGCATTAAAGTGATGTAGCTACATTTTGAAGAGTCATCAGTTCCATCCATGCTTGGTTACTATTTTATGACTATAGTTCCTTGTAAATATTATTCTAGCTACCACCACCACATTTTGTAGGTGTGCATTAATTATTTTAAGTAGCATAATTTTATATATAAGCCTGATATTCTATATGAACGCTTTCTAGAAGCTTATTGTAACTTGAATTCTACTATCAATACATAGAATGTCTGGCTCTATCTCTGGACTCCTATTTGTGTGTATGAAAACTATTACTTATTTTCTATTAAATTATATGTTTTATCTGTAGGCTTGAATTCTAATATCTAGATTTAGCTTCTGGTAAAACATGAAATCTAGAATAGCCCTAGAGATTATGTATGTTGGGTACCTAGTTTTAATTTTTGTTGGTGTTTTGTATTGAGTGCTATTTGGTTTGACATACAGTTAAGTTATTGTGTTGTTAGTCCATCACCCTTGTTCTATCTGGCCTATGGCCATATTTCCCATTCCTTTAAGT
The DNA here is from genome assembly GCA_028583015.1 of Wollemia nobilis. NCBI lineage: Eukaryota > Viridiplantae > Streptophyta > Pinopsida > Araucariales > Araucariaceae > Wollemia > Wollemia nobilis. The sequence goes on from JAQPPZ010015830.1 coordinate 254,649, forward strand.
CATTTAATCTCTTTCTTGTTCTCTATCCTCAAATACCCCAAATTAGAATAGCAAGGGAACTAAACCATATCTAGATATTGGAATGGGAAGCATTTATTCCCCTTGATATTTCAACTTTGGCCAAGTCTAGGGTGCATGAATGATATGTTTCATACCTAATGCAGATCTTTGATAAACAATTTCTGGAACATTCGATGGGACACAAAGGTTCCACTTCAAAAGTGATATTAAAAAATTGATATTCATATTATTTATGTCAAATACAAACATCTGGTGACTCAAATTAACTCAGACATCTCTAAATCTCGAAGACCAGTTTAAAATCTCACCTTCATGCACATGATATGGAGATCTAGAAATACAGAAGAAAAAATTGAGTTCTTCAAGCTTGACATCGATGCTTTGGGAGAGCATCCTAGAGTGGTTCGCATAAATACCTTTTTAGAAGAGAAATATTCACAAGAAGTTGTTGTTGCTTCATGGAATCCAAATCCCAATATCACAACAACTATCTTGATCCAAAATCCACCAAATTCTTTGAATCATCAGAATCCTCCAATTAAACAGAACGTTCAACCAAGTATTTTTAGTGTTTTGACTATTCTATTTTAGTAAGTTATATCGACTCCTTTATCTCAAACACCTCCACTAACCCAAATTGTGTAGAAAAATTCCTCGAGGTAGTTCCATGCATGGAATCATTCAGGACCGCTTTACCTATAGGATAAAAATCAAGTGTTGCCCATAGTTTTGAAGGCTCTACTCACATTAAACGGTATAGGAAAGACCACCTATGAGCACATTAAAGATGCCATTGCATTGGATACCATCCATAAAATCATAACTAAAGTTGTCATGGTGAAGCTTATAGTGCTCTTACTTAGAGGTAAGCTCCTCTACTAGTATCGATCACTTACATTCGACATCATCAATTATTGGGACCAATTAGAAGAGCAACTATTTAAAGGGTTCAATGAATTATTAGACCTATTATAACTATTGCATCAATTAGCAATAATCCAGAGGCACCCTCAATAGGAGATATATGACTTCAATGTCAGGTTCGCTTGAACCTAGCAGAGAGTCATTCCCAGTATTTGGCCTACCCTAGAGCAAGTGACCTTCTACTACTTAAGATATTTTAATTCAAATATAAGCATGATCATCTAGTATGCTAATATCAACAATTTCCCTACTTTATACAAGCAATCCCAAAAGGTTTAAGTTGATTTGGTAGCTATCGACAAGTTGCCTCGAAATACGATCATGTCGATTTATCCAGATTTCCTGCAAGACATGTATCCTAGTGCATCTACTCCACCTATATCTCAAATGTACCCCAATCAACCATGGAACTCCAATCCATAAAATTAAGTGGTGCCCACTCCATAATTTTAGGTATGTACTCTTAAGTATCAAGCACCTCCCACTCCTCAGTTTCTATCTTCTCCTCAATATCCGATATTCCCTACACCGTTGGCACCATTGCCATTACCTGCACCTATGACTTAGGTAGTTTTAAATGTAGATTAGGTGAAAGAGTTGCAGGATGTGCGTGCATATATGAAAATAATGGTGAATGAGATGTCTATCATCATAAGGAGGTCGAATGATCAGAGCTATCATCCAAGGAGATTTCCTCCTCTGATCACTAGGGAGCATGCTGCTCGCAACGGTAGAGCTCATGAGAGGAACTCCATGATGTTGGAAAGTGATGAAGCCAACTCATTTGATAGGACTTATTGGTGCTCCACTTGGAATGACCCATATGGTGAGGAAACTTGTATGGTTCATTTAAACTATGTGTAGACACTTGCAGACAATGCTCCTAGTGGAAAAGTAAATATGATAAGGAAAATTAATTGTAATTGCATGATTCCCCCTATCGAGTAGGTCTCCATTCTAATGAGGTCAGGAAAAAAACCAATTGAGATTGGTTTGATTTAGATAGAACCATTCAAGGTGCCTACCAATCCCAAATTGATAAGTGAGAAGACACCCTCACCATCAAAAAAATAACTAGTTACAATATCAGAGCCAGTACATTCTGCTCGATTAAGAGATTATCTACCTCCAAGAGCAAAAAGGAGGACCCCTCACCTGCAATATTTGACCTCTCAACCCAAAATCAAAGTAAGATATCAGGCAAGAGAAAAGCTAAGATACCCTTGACCAAGCATTAGAGAGTGGAAGCAACATAGTAGTATCAAACCTGGTACAAAACTACTAATGAGGGAGGCAAGTCTGGTACTGGAGCATACAACATCATTGAAGAACTAAGGAAGACCCCAGCTAAGGTGAGCCTCTTCAATGAGCTTTAGATACCAGGTTAGGTCAACCTATTGTAGAAATACCTCAAGTCCATCAAGGGAAATGGGAGGCCAACTTAGAATATCTTGATGTAGTCATTGATAACCTCCACCATTAGGAAGAATAGGCCACCATATTTTTATCTATCCCTCAATATGGAGGGGTGTGTCATGCATAATTGCATGGTTGATTCTAGCACTACCACTACTATAATGCCCAAATATTTTTGCAAAATCATGGGCATGGAGTACACCAGGAGCAGTCCTAGAGTGCTTCAAATGGATGGAACTCCAATCAAGATAGTGGGGATCATCAAGGACATCTCAATTGTTTTGTACAAGATGTCATAGATCACAATGATTCAAGAAGTTGTGGTAGTAGAATTGGATCCCTATTTCAGCATGTGCTTATCAAGGGAATTCACTACCAATCTTGGAGGCTATCTATCCCTTTAGAGAAAGGAAAATAATTTTTTTTAATGAAAAACCTTCTACCTTTCACAATGAAAGGATCCAAGATGCAAAAAAACCCATGGAATCAGTCAACATCATTGATGAATTAGAGGAAGTAGAAGAGAAGGTAGAGTTGATGAAGGAATCTCTTAATGAGCTTTGCATAGAGGACAAGTTCTATATGCATAATTTTAACATTATGATAGAATCAGACATTGGGTCTTACTCGATTACCAAGCTAAAAAAGGCTAAGGTACCTAGTGATGCAGACCCCATAGATGATAAACTATGGAAGCTCTTCTTCGATGACACTCAATGCAAGAACTGTGCTGGAGTAGAAGTGGTCCTTGTCTCTCCATCCAAAAATTAGAAGACTTACTCGTATAGGCTCATGTGGAGCTATACAAACAACATCGATGAGTATGAAGCCCTCTGTTTGGGATTACGAAAGGTAGAGAAACTTGAAATAAAGTAGGTGTAGATATTTGACGATTCAGAGCTGATTTGTAACTAGGTGACAAATAAGTGTGTTTCCAAGCAACACTATTAAAAGGCATACCAAAATAAGGTATGATATTTGCTTGAGTACTTCTCGGTTCTCAACATTCAGTCTATTTTATGGGAGCGAAATAAGAATTATAAAATTTTAGCATCTATTGGAGCCAGGTGCTCTCCTACTGAGAATATAATGCAAAATACAAAGGCAATAAGGGTAATCTATAGTCCCTCAATGCCTGACAAGAATATTCATTAGCAAATTTTTGATAGTAATGAGGAGGAAATATCAACTTTTTGATCGATGAATCAAGAAATATCAAATACAAAGCCCTCAATGAAGAATAATATGAGGGCCTAATTAGCTAAAGAACAACCACCTCCCTAAGGGCTTGATCACCGTCTAAAGTTTGTTCAAGCAAGATGATAGGTCTCTCCCCCATAATATTAAGGTGGATGTGATAGAGTATGAAGAGCTTGAACTGGAGTTTGAGAAAGTGATTAAAGTGGGAATTGATTGCATGCCATTGGAGATAGAGCAGATCAAAACCCTCTGTAAAGAATATCTAAACATTATCACCTGGAGCTACCATGACCTGAAAGAGTATGACAAGGATGTCTTCCAGCATACCATCAAGCTCTAGGAGGGAGTCAAACCCATCATGCAAAAGCAAAGGCCTATCAATCCAAATATAGAAATATTGATGAATGCCAAATTCTTGAAGATGTTTGAGGCAAAAATTATATATCCCATCAAGCACTCTTCTTGGGTGGTGAATATTGTCCCAATATGAAAGAATAATGGAGATATATGTATCTGCATAGACTTTCAGAACCTTAATCAGGCCTCACTGAAGGATCATTATCCACTACCCCAAATTGATCAAATACTTCATGTAGTGGCTAGAGTGCAGAGGTTATCTCTACTAGATGGATTTTTAGGGTATAATTAGATCTGGTTCAAATATGAAGACCATTTCAAGAACACCTTTACCACTGACTGGGGCACCTTTGCCTGCTAGTGCATGTCGTTTGGCCTATCAAACGTTGGTGCAACTTTCCAGAGAGCAATGAAATTAGCCTTTGGTGAGTTGCTGAATCATATTATTGTTATTTATCTTGATGACATGACTTCTTTTTTCCCACAAAATGGAAGAACATGATTTACATTTACGACAAGTGTTTGAGAAATATTGAGAATTTGGGATCGTGATAAACCCATAGAAGTTAATTTTTATGGTTAAGGAAGGTAAGATAATATGCCACATCATCTCAGAAAGAGGATTAGCTATAGATCCTACCAGGGTGGAAGCCCTCCTCAAGCTACGTTTGCTAGAAATCAAGAAAGGCATCCAATCCTTCTTCGTGCATATAAATTTTGTTCAAAAAATCATTTTTGACTTTGCCTAGGTAGTCAAGCTGATGATGGAACTCCTCAAAAAGGATGTTGAGTTCCAATGGCACAAGGAGAGAAGGCAGACATTCAAAGAGATAAAAGAGTGAATCGCCTAGGCACTCATCTTGTGAACCCTGACTACTCCAAGGATTTTATCCTTTACACTGTCAGAGAGCGAGAGAGCTACACAACTATCCTTATCTATAAAAATGATGATGGAGATGAGTGGCCAATCATGTTTTGAGTCAATTTATCCTCCCACATGAGGAAATTTTTAATTTCATCGAAATACAGGTCCATGCAATGATGCGGTCGCTGAAGAAGTTTTGTTATTTTATCTCGTAGAGTAATATAATAGTGTACATGATACACCCAAATGTTAGAAACTTCATCATCCAAGGTAAAATAAGAAATAAAAGGGTAGGTTGGATCTCCAAGATCCAATAGTTTGATATAGAGGCATGATCCACTAAACTAGTTCGTGGTCAAGCTTTATACCAAGAGCTTGCCTAGAGTGCCACCTCAGAAGTAACGGCTTGTAATGGGATGACACAACATAGGATAGTAATTGTACAAATCGATAGGAAATGGTGGAGTACTTCAGCACAGGAAGGTTCCCTTATAGCCTCAACTATTTGCAAAGGAGGAGGTTTAGACTTTAGATCTACAAATACATATTTTTACCCAGTGGATTATTTGATCAAAACATTGACGATGTCCTCTTGAGATGTGTCAGGGGGACAAAAAAAGAGAAAATTCTGGATGAATTCCATTCTAGAAAGTTTAGGGGCTATTTTTTGGGAAGACCTATGGCCTTGAAAATAATAAAAGTGGGCTATTATTGGCCCACATTTTTTGCCGATTCCTTAAGTGTTAGACATAAGTGCAACAAATGTCAAAGGTATGTTGGCCGCACCAAGAATGCTTCTCTGTATCTATATTTGATTCAGGTTGAAGCTCCATTTTAGAAATGGGGTTTAGACTTCATTTGGATAATAAAACACAATTCTTTCATAGGTAACAAGTATATCTTGATGGCTACAAACTATTTTACCTAGTGGGTAGAAGTAGTGCCCACCAAGTGGGCTAACCAGGATGTGGTCATCACTTTTCTAGAAGGGTTGATAACCCATTTCAGGATACCAGAGGCAATAGTAACTGATAATGGTTCTCATTTCATTGGATCCAATATGTGCGTATTTATAGATAAGTATGGTATTTACCTAAAAACTTCATCAAATTACTACCCGCAAGGTAATGGTTTGACAGAGTCTACTAATAAAAATTTACTATGGATCCTAAAGAGAATATTGGAAGACAAGAAAACTTGACATCTACTTCTAGACTTTGCATTATGCGCTAATTGAATTTATATCAAGAAATATATCAATACGTGCCCATACTCCCTAGTGTATGGGAAAGAAGTAGTGCTTCCCGTGCATATCAAATTGCCTGTGTTGCAGTCTCTTTAATCGTTGGATGGTAAGGATAAAGGGTTTGATCCTATCAGCATTTGAATAGCTCAACAATTGTAGTTGGAGGATGAGAGAGAGAAATTCTACAAGGCTTTCATGAAGCATACTCTCACCACAAAAAAATGGTTCGAAAAAAAGACCTCGATCGGACCTTCCAAGTTGACGATTTGGTGCTGAAATGGAATGAGAAAAATTCTAAGCCCACGAATCATGACAAATTTGATGCATTTTGGGAGGGTCCATTTCAAGTTTCTCAGATCCATCCGATAACTCATTTACCCTACAATATCTAAACGTGTTTACTCTTCTGTTATCAATAAATGTCCTTCATATGAAGGCATACTATTAGTGAGAGGTAGTATGGAAATTTTTATCAGGCTATATATATTTTTATTTTCCTTAATTGATTATGCATATTTTCTTTTTCTAGAGTGTATCTCTTTGCCCCCTCTTGTGCTATCAGTAGAAAATTTTTTGGGCCATAATCCTAGCTGGTAGGGGGGTTTCGAGGAGTCCATTTTATTTATTTTAGTTTTATTTTTATGTCCTTTTGTTGATCCAAGGATAGAAATAAAAAATAGCAATTTCAATTTTTTATGAATAACAGGTTTGCAAGGGCATTAGGTCCACCATTTCATCATTTATAGGTAAGAATAATATCATAGAATAGGTGCCCTGTAGTTCAAAACGAGGAGGTTTCACTCCCTCATAAAATTAGGGTTGTGTCTCAGACCTCTAAGAGGTAAAGATAAAAAATGAAGATAACGTGCAGGCCTGTTCTGGATAAGCAACAATAAAACCCATCTTCAGGAAATAAAATGGTAGTGTGCATTTTTAAAGGTGAATCAGATACAAATATTTTATTTTTCAAAGAACAATGCCATCAAAGTTCAAAGAGGGATAAAGCCAAAACTAGAAGACGTTGTGTCTCTACTACCTGGTGCAAAGTAGTTTCATAAATTTTTGGATATGCAAAGTCTTTATGGGGCCTGCCTTAGGCATAATTGTCATTAAATTTTCAATGCACAACGCCTCTTTCAATGAAAATGCTAAGTGTGGGCGGAGGTGTTTCGCTTTGTTTACTAGTGCAAGACCAATTCATTTCAAGTTGGTAGCGCTCTGATATTTGACTTTTCAATGCTAGTGCATCTCCCTATGCTGAGCATTTTTGTTGTAGTTTGGGTGCACAGAGCCCATTTGGGTATAGAAGGTGCGCATCATTCATTGACTTTTCAACGCACAGTGCCAAATTTAAGGAAAAAATTTAGAAACACCCCAAATGTATTTTACCCAAATTTAATAGAACAAGGTATTTTTGCCCTAATTAAGGGTAAACTAACCTTTGAATTTTCAAAGGTATGGTTCAAATCACAAAAAAATAACGCTAAGGACAAGGTGTTGTGCTCAAGTTTCAAGTACCAAGGTGTTGTACTCAAGTTTTTCAGTACAATGCAGGAACGAAACAAGGGAGGGTGCAAAAACATTTGACTTTTCAACCCTAGTGCCAATTCCAAGGATACCAAAGCACTCCATTTTGAGGGTGCAATCCACTTTCAATATTTCTAAGAGAAAATGGATCTTGCCCTCTATTTTTTGAGTGAAAGACATTGTTGGCTCAAAAAATGGTGAAAACGTGTTCAAATTAAAATGCTTTCACTCTCTCCTAAGCATCGAGCACTTTATTCAATGCTATAGGTACCCAGTCCAAAGCAAAACCTATCACAAAATAAATACAGTGTGTCTCATTTTTCAAGGTGGATTTCAGCCTAATTATTAGGTACCATTGAGAGGCATGCTATGCTACCACTTAGTGTATCAAAAATCTTCCACAATGCCCTCAATCGCTCTAGGAATTTACTCCACCCAAACAATATTAATGTGGTAGGTAAATACCTGAGCTATAAAAATGCCATCGATACGCCTATCATACACATGAAATTACTGAGAGCCTAGTGATGATTGTACTTTTCCCCCTATCATTATCAGAGCGAGTGGAATATTTCTAAGGCGTAGTTTAGTCGAGCAGCAGTTGGGTGCTATAATTTTTAAAGTGCACTTGGATTATTGGCCAGTGAATATGGGCAAGAAGAGCATCAAGTAGAAAAATAAATTGGATAGTCGCCTACCACTCCTACCTATAATGTTACCTATGCATGCATGTGCACCCTTGCTTGGTGCTAATTTGCACAATTATCAAATTTTACAACCCCAAGACTAGGTCAGTCTGGGATGCAAAAGAGAGAAGGTTAGTCTCCATATCTACCAAGAATGTTCATGAGGCTTTCACCTGTGGACAAGGGGCTCCTGATGATTTTACTATCAAGAAAATTAACAACACTCATAAAAATGAGAGATTCACCAACACAATGTAGATGATGTAGTTTATGGAAGCTTAGCTGACAGAGAAGCTCATGCCCAAATATTTTCTAAAACTCTCCAAATACTTTAGGAGGTTCAAATATCTCGACCTCTACTCCATGCTGGCATGGATCATCAGGATCTCCACATATGCCCAAGTGTATAACTGGCAAGTATCGATTGTCAAGTGTATATATCATGGAGAATTATATTCTCCTGATGTCGTGGTGTAGGGAGTGAAGCCTATATTTTTTCAACTGGGTATACTAGGTTTCACAAAAGTTACATATCCAACTATGCAAGGCGCAAAGTAGGAAAATCATTTTGTTCTGAAGCTACACATTCCTTGAATGGTATTTCTTCTACCACATGCACATGCATAGTCATTTTGCCTTCATTACCATAAGTTGCATAGACCAGAAAGGTAGACCACTCCTCGTTTATCAGTGGATTACAAACCTTTCAAGGTGTGAGTTTTACTACAACTTCAATAGAGAATTCCTTGGCCCAGACTTAGAAATAATATATGGTGTTTGCAAGTGATTTCCAAGGGGAATGAGAGACTATGTGGTACAGGGTCTACTTGATGATGTTTTTCAGCTAACATAAGGCCCTATGGTGTGAATATTTAGGTTTATTGGTAAACCTTTTTTTTTTCTATAGTACACAACTGAATACCTATTCATACTCAAATTCGCCCATCAGTGTGACTTCATAGATAATACATACAACAAAGGATGAAAAATATAGCACACCTACCCTTGGTATTTCAAGCTCGATGACATCAAAGTATCGATCAATGGGTAGAATGGCTTTCTAACCGTAATGTTGTACAAGTTTAGTTTGATTGACCTTCCTTAGTGGTGGAGGTACGACCCGATAAATGTTTTTAGATATAATATTATCGCAAAGAGATGAAACTTCTATCCTCACCTGAACATTGATGTTCAATGTAATAACCCTTATGGGCTTGACCTATAATGTCACATGGAAAGGATGGTCTCCTTCCCCATGTGGCATGAGTTCTACACAATAGAGGTTGAGTACAACCTTACATAGAATCTGGTGCATGACCCTGATGATCGAGTGTTCAAGGTGGTAAAAAATAAAGTGTCAAACTAGTTAGATAAGAAAATCATGAATTGGTGGGTCATGAGGTTCCACAATGGAAAAGGATCATCCAACCCAATGCTGCTATTAGATCAAAATTTCTTCGAGGTTTATGATAAGCATCATGAAACTTACTAGCCTGTATTATTCATCAACATTGTGCCTAGGAGTACCCAAAGTCCCAGTAGGGGTGAATATGTGACTATAGTCCCATAACTGTTAGGATTATAGCATAAAATATGATCAATAATATAATGCAAAAATAAAACACAAGAAAATAATGCAATACACAATAGACATATATTTACATGGTTCACCCAATCTGGCCTACCTCCATAGAGAAAATGACCGGGCCTTATATTCCATCTAGAAGATCCCTCATGTTACACATTCATGCACCTCATTACATTTTATCCATCATACAACATCCTATTATAATATGCATTACAATTTTAGGGCAAAAAACCCGCCTAAAATCTACCGTCCAATTTGTGACCTAATATCAAATGGTCCATATTTACATAGAGGAAAAAACAACTATTTTTGTCTTCAGGGGCTAATACCCCCCTACACCCCCCCTCTTTCATGTAGTGGGTCCAAGTGTAGTTGAAATAAAGGCCTCTGATTTAATCAGGCTCCATAATCAACAATCTCCCACTTGGAGACTGATCACAACAACTCCACCGCTACTGCACTTGCTGGACTATGCTTCAACTTTGGGCCTAGAAGTTTTCTCATCTTTTACTGTCATGCTTGAAGACCAAATGAAACTGAGAAGGAACTCAGTTTCTCCTTGGTTACTGCCTTTGTGAACATATCTATAGGATTTTGGCTAGTGTGTATCTTCTCCAATTTTAACTGTCCATATTACAAAACTGAGCGTATGAAATGGTACTTGGTATGTATGTGTTTAGTATTGGAATGGAAAGCTGAATTCTTTGCAAGATGAATGGCACTCTGAATGTCACTATATAATGTGCTATTATCCTACTTCTTTACCGAATCCTCCATAAATACTTATAACCAAATCATCTCCTTATTAGCCTCTGTAACAACAACATACTCTACTTTTGTTGTTGACAGTGCAACAACCTTCTGTAATTTTGAAATCCAACTTACTGCAATTTCACCTATAGTAAAAACATACCCTATGGTACTCCTCCTACTGTCTATATCACCTGCCATATCTGAATCAACATATCCCTATAAAGCAATATTATATCCTCCAAAGCATAATGCTTGAATGACAGTACCTTTGTAATACTTGAGAATCCACTTCACTACCTCCCAATGCTTTCTTCCTGGATCACTCATAAACCTGCTCACAACTCCCACTACATGTGCAATATCTGGTCTTGTGCACACCATCACATACATCAAACTGCCAACTGCTAATGAATAAGGAATATTGGACATGTAGTTCATCTTCTCCTGTGTCTTAGGACACATCTCTTTCGTCATATTGAAATGATTTCCCAAAGGTGTGCTATCATGTTTTACATCCTTCATACTAAATATTTCCAACATCTTCTCAATGTACTCACTCTGAGACAATGTTAATTTATGATTTTTCCCATATCTTGTTATTCTCATACCAAGGATTTGCTTTGCAACACCCAAATCCTTCATTGCAAATGACTCTACCAATTTTCTTTTGAGTAAAATTATATCCTGCATGTTAGACCCTAAAACAAACATGGCATCTACATATAATAGTAGGATAATATAGTTACCATTATCCATTATCTTAAAATAAACACAATGGTCAAAATAACATATACTATAACCTTGATCTGACATAAACTTGTCAAATTTCATATACCACTGCCTTGGAGCTTACTTTAGGCCATACAAGATTTTTTTCAACTTGCATACTAATTCCTCCTTTCCTTTGACCTCATATACTTATGGCTATTGCATATAAATATCTTCCTCCAAATCCCATGGAGAAAAGTTGTTTTTATATCTAACTGTTCAAGATGTAAATCCTCTACAACCATTAATCTTAAAATAGTTCTAATTGAAGTCATTTTAACAACAAGAGAAAAAATTTCATCATAATCAATGCCTTTCTTCTGTTCAAATCCCTTTACAACCAGTCTAGCCTTATATATATTTTTGCCTCCATATTCTTCTTTCACCTTGTAAACCCATTTGTTCTACAATTATTTTTTCCTACAGATAATTGGACTAGATCCCAAGTCTGATTATTTATCAAGGAGTCCATCTCCTCTTTCATGTCTTGCTCCCACTTCTTGGTTTCTAGCTACATTGCTTCTTCATATGTTTTTGGTTCACTAGAGTTAGACAATAATACATATATAATGCCAGAGAGTAACGTACAAGAGGTCTACTTATCTTGGTATATTTTCTAACAACAGTTGCATGAGTTTGAGGTGCTAGTTGTTGTTGTTGTTGTTGATTTTCTAGCACCTTTAGAGTTTCAATTTCATCAAACACTGTGTATTCTATTTTTTTCTTTTCCTATTTCTTTTCCTACAACTGATCCTTATACATGAACTTCTCATTGAATATTACATATCTACACCTAATGATTTTGTGATTTGCATAATCCCAAAAGCGATAACCAAAATTATTAACTCCATATCCAATGAAAAACACTTCTTGGATTTTACCTCAAGTTTAGTTCATTTTTCTTTACTGATATGCACGAAAGCTTCACAACCAAAAGTATTTAAAAATGAGTAATTAACAGGCTTGCCTATCCATGCCTCTTTTGGAATCCCACCATCTAGGGAACTTGAAGGTCCTCTGTTTATTAAATAACTGCAGTATCCATAACATATGCCCAAAACTGTAAGGGTAACCCTGCATGTATTCTCATGCACATAGCACATTCCATGATAGTCTTGTTCATCCTTTATGACACACCATTTTCTTGTGGAGTTTCTGGAACCATCTTCGCTCTACAAATCCCATGGTATGAACAATAACTATCAAACTCTTTGCTGTAGTTTTCACCTCCATTATCAGATCTAAGACACTTTAGCATATTTCCTGTCTCATTCTCAACCAAATATTTCCATTTATTAAAGGTATCAAAAACTTTTTATTTATTTTGAATACAGTAAACCTATGTTTTTCTATTTGCATCATCAATAAACGTAACATAATAATGAGAGCCACCAATATATGATACCTGAGTTGGTCCCCATACATCTGAATGTATAAGCTCTACCTTTTCACTCTTATTTCCTTTTCCAACTCTGAGAAACCTTAACTCTTTTTTTATTTTCCATAAATGTAGTTCTCATAGAAGTCTAAATCAACCTGCTTCAGACCTAGAAATAAAAATTTTGGATGGAGAATCTACATCCCATTCGCACTCATGTTCCCAATCCTATGATGCCACGAAGTTGTATCCACTCTTATAGAAGCTAAAGCAATAGAAATATTAGTATTACCAGTACATACATACAATGTACCCTATTTTATTTTGCTAATAACATTGATCCTTTAGCAAACTTCCATGAATTTGTTGAGAATGTAATTGTACATGCTTCACTGTCTAACTGCCCTATGGAAATTATATTTCTTCTTAAATCAATAATATGTCTTACCTCTTTCAACAACCATTGGTTTCCATTTGGTAACTTTATTTGTATGTTACCCTTTCTAGTGATTTTACATGGTCTATCATCACCCAAATAGACCTGTCCAAAATCACCCTGAACATAATCTAGAAAATATTTCCTATGGGGTGTGGCATTATATGATGCACCAAAATATAACACCCAACAATCATTAATATTATCTAGTAAAATAATTAAAGCATATTGCAATACATCACATGCTACATTTACTTTATGATTACCCTATTTTTCCTCTCTATTTTTCTTTTCAATTCCAATAGTCTCTTTTTAGGTGTCCTTTCTTCCCACAATGTCAACATTCCAACTGCTTCCCTTTGGATTTGGATCTACCTTTCTTTGATTTTCCATGATTTCTAGGATTTTTCCTCTCTCGCTTTATCTTCCCCTATTTTCTACAGTCGAAGCATTACCTCATGTTTCACCTGTGCTTTTCTGTCGCATTTCATTGCTAAGGATAACACCAATAACATCATCAAAATTTAAATTATTTGAACCAGAGATAGAATTACTCACAACCATTACCAAGCCATTCCAACTTTTTGGCAATGAGCACAAAATCAAGAGAGCCCTAACCTCATCATCAAAGTTTACTCGTACAAAACTTAACTTATTTATAACCATGTTGAATTAATTTAAATGATCAGTAATAGACCCACCTTCTAACATCTGCATATTAAATAAACATTTCATAAGAAATACCTTATTTGAAGTCGAGAGTTTTTTATACAGTTTAGCTAATGCATTCATTAAACCCTTCGTTGTATTTTCCTTTGAAATATTGAAGGCCACCGACGATGCCAAGCACAACCATATTGTTCCTAGTGCTTTTCTATCCAGAACTTCCCATTCTTCATTTGTCATCGACGTTGGCTTCTTTGCTAGTCCACCTAATGGTAGGTAAAAATATTTCTGATAAAGATAATCCTCCATTTACATCTTCCATAGCTAGTAGTTTTGGCCATTGAACTTCTCAACCCTAAATCTGTCTTCTTTTGCCATTGCTCCCAATCGAACCATGAAACCCTCATTTTAATTAAATAAAACCCTAACCTCGCTATGATACCAATTTTTAGGATTATAAAATAAAATATAAGAAATAATATAATGAAGAAATAAAACACAAAATAAAATAATGTAATACACAATATACACAGATTTACGTGGTTCACCTAATGTGGGTTACCTCCATGGAGAAAATAACTAGGCCTTATATTCCATCCAAAATATACCTCATGTTACAAAACAACACACCTCATTACATTTTAGCCGCCATACAACATCCTCTTATAATAATGCATTACAATTTTAGGGTAAAAAACCCGCCTAAAATATACCGTTCGATCTATGACCTAATATCAAATGGTCTAGATTTACATAGAGGAAAAAGCATCCTTTTTTGGCTTCAGGGGTGCTGAAAGTACCTACTGACATTGATATTATAGATAACAACACAGTTAATCAATTCCCACAAGTTGCACTACATAAACTACCTACTAGTATTATCCATCAAAAACCTTGATACTATAGATACCAACCACAGTTAATCAATCAATATACCCTCCTATATAGGCATTATTGATCCTCAACCCTAAGTTCATCCCAAAAAAATTACCATCCTCTAAAATGGCCAACTTGCTAGCATCAACATCTATTCCTAGGCAAATGGCCTCACCTTAAATAAGAATTTGAAGGATGCACGATACATCCTCCAATATCATGATCATTTCCCCTATAGACAATCTAAAAATATTCGATGATAGATACCATCTCTTTGCTAAAGATATCAATATAACTTGATCAAAATCTAACTTGGGCATGTACACCACATAGTACAACCCTATTGTTGTCAACACTTCGACTTCCCTTGCATTGAGCTTGCTCTCCAATATGCTCTCATACTATTCAAACAATGCTCTTGACTCACCAAAACTTGCATCCCCTATCAAAACTAGAAACAAAGCATAACCAAAATTTTAGCTAGTGCCAAATTCGCCATTGCTTCCAAAACCACGAGTGCCAAATTCACCACTAGCACTAAATTCACCACACATGTCAAAAAACCTCATAAATTGACCTAAAAATAAAAAATTTGGGTCAAAATCAAGGGCATACCTATTGATCTCGCTTCAATGCATGCACTATCCCTCGAAAGACATCTACACAATGTACCCACCTCTAGTTATTCACCATATTAAAAATCACACCTTTCTCTTTCTCTCTATCTAATTTTCTCAAAAGGGTAAAGTGAAAATGAAGGTAATTTTGCCTCCTTTCTCTCTTTTACCCCCTAGCCATTCCATTTTGAAAATTCATCCCAAATATATAATTTGGTACATTTGTCTCTAGGAGGCACCTTAAAGAAAAACTTATTTTCATACAAGGCAACTTTTTCCAACATCAACAAGGCATACATCATAAAAAATGAGGTATACATTTAGTAATGACGCAAAACAATCAAAATAGACACAATCATAATCATTTATTCAAATCAAACACCATAATACACCAACAATGCATTACAATGTTAAAATTGAGTTTTACTACTTAACTTTTAATGCAATCTCACAAGCATCAATTCAAAACTAAGGGAAAATATAGACACCCAATTTTGACACACCAACAAAGCAAAAAGTCACCAAAGAAGTCACACACATCACAAAACATCAATCAGTCCCAAACCCAATAATTTGAGCACCTTTTTCAAAATTTCCCAAATTTGCCATGATGACCAAAATCACCACTAGCAAATTTAGCAAATATCACAAAATCAAATCATTTTGACAAGATTCAATCCTTGACCAAAATCTCCAGTCAAAATAAAAATCAGTATTCAAATTCAAAATTACCATTTAGAACCTTAGTCACCACTAAAATTTTTTTTCACAAGTGGTAAATTTTTCTAACAACCAAAATATCTTAGAGCAATCTAGGAGCATGTGAATTCCATCCTTCCACTCCCTGCTCTTGCCTCACACGCTCTAACAACAGACCAAACTTGTAAATTTCAAATTAGTCCTAACTAATTTTCTCCCTAATCCTTCCTTTAAAACCTATTTAAATAGCCCTCGGGACAAGGCATAGGGAGTATTGTAAGAGCTAATTAGACTCTACTAAGATTATTCTTGCACCTCTTCTTCAACATTCTTCATTTACAAGCATTTTCAAGCATTTTTGGAGGAGAGTCAAGCAAGGCAAGGAGAACTTGGTGGTAAGGAGACCTTCTTGGTGCAAGGGAGAGGTCATTTCTAGGTGATATCACTCATAGTATAGATCTCTTCTCCATTACTTTGTTGCCCATTTTCTTTTAGTTCTCTTAGCAATAATCATTTTCATGCTCTCATTCTTATTGTGTAAGGCTTATATTTGTTTGTAGGCTTTTATATTCATTGCAGGTCTTGGTGGAGTATCTACACCCTTAGGCTTAGTGGAGTTACTCTAATTGTCACCTTCATTTTTCTCACTAATATCTCCATTTTTTAGGGTTATTTAATGTATTTAATTCTATAGCATTTGACTACTTCTTGTTCTTTCCATTTATAGTCTCATTTATCTTCATTGCAAGCATTGTAATATTTTATTTTTATATCCATGCTCATACATGTTCATTTTGCTATTATTTTCAAGCATATAAGCATCCTTTCCACCTCCAGGCTATTATAGTGGAGGATACAAGGTTTTCATTACCTTTTTATCCCACTAATATTCCATTTTCAATCACCATTTACATGCATTAATCTTCTTATCTTATTATAGACTTCATTTTATAAAAAATTTCATCCTTTCATCATATTTACACTTCTCATTGCTATTGTAAACTTTGTTAGAATTAGGATATAACTAAGTTACCTTAATATATTCCAAACTCTTTTATACTCACTTCATCCCCTCTTTCATCTCTTTAACTATGAAAAATAGTCATTGAGATATCTTCCTTGTTTTTCACACTTACATCCACTTTGATCATAAATTTTCAAATATTTGTGGCATTTTATCTTGCATTCTTGAATAATAATACTAGCACACTCTTTTGGCATTACAATCCCACATTTGCATCACAAAAATAATCAAAAACCCACTCAAAATCATCCTCACAATCACCTTAGTCTCGTTTATGACTAAAACACCAACCACCATAGTAACTAGCAATTTTGGCTCTCTGGAACACACAAACAGAAAATGCCACTCAGACCAAATTCACTAGTGATGAATTTGGTAAGATAACTGGCATTTTTGGCACCACTCAATTTTCATCCCAAGAGGTAAACATGCTCAAATTTTACAAATACAAAGGGTATTAGGCATTAAAACCTCCTCTATACATACCAAAACCCAATTGAATCAAACTACTAATAATTGTATAAGGATTTAATAAAGCTAAATAGAAAACAAACTTTTATCATCCTTCTTGTTTGAACATCAATCTCCTTTAAGTCTATCAAAAATATTCTTTCCGTGGATCTCTTTTACAAAGCTAAAATCATTTGAGGCTCGAAAAAGAGTCAAGATATAGTGATCCAAGCACTAGTTGTTTTCCTTGAATAAACCCATATAAACACCAATCTATAAGCATCTACATCTACATTTACACCATGAAAAACTGACATTGAGTAGGGGTCTAATCGTGTAGAGTATATTCATATCTTTGGGGTCTCCTTTAGAAAGAGATCCTCAAGTGGAGAATTAGATATTCTAGTGAATCCTAATATCCCTATGTGCACTTGACATGGTGAGATTGAAACTTTTCCCCTGCGTATCGTTCCAATATAAAACCCAAATATTTTATACCTTTGCCAAACTCAATTATCGTGAAGACAAAATTCCTTACCACTACTTCTTCTTGTCTTGGTTATAGTCTATTAAAAGCTATATCTATCTTTTGGAGGTTTACTTCCACTCCTTTGGTTACACATTATATGATCTAACAAATCTTTATATTTTAGTGCTTCTCTTAATGTGCCATTTTCAAATAGGAGTATATCATCTACAAATAGTAAGTGAGTCCCAACAAGAGAGTTTCCAAATTTAATACCTTTAATCATGCCAAGTGTTTTTTTTATTCCTTAATCATTTTTCTCAGCCCTTTAGCCATAGGTAACAATAATTAGGATGATAGGGGGGATCCCTGTATCAACCCTCTATAAGTATTGAAGAATCTAGAAGCTAAACCATTAATTAAGAAAACAAATAAAGCAAAATTAATACATCCTATTACCCAATTTCCAAAGGGCAAACTGTAGCCAATATGAATTAGTATAAGCCTAATATAAAACCAGTTTACCCTATCAAAATATTTTTCCAAATTAATATTAATTAGAATTGCTTGTTGCTTTCTTGATTTGAATGAATTAAGTTCTTCTTGATCAACACCTATAGCTTCATGGATTTATCTTTTACTTAAGAAACCAAACTCTTATTCTAATAAGGTGTCTAAAAAACCCCCTTTTAACCACCCATCAATAATCTTGGAGATGATTTTGTAGATATTTTTACACAAAGGTATAGGCCTATACTTTCAAAAATTATTTTGGGTTATCTTTCTTAGGAATCAAGGCTAATAAAATTGTAATGATAGAACTGAGTACCTACCCAAAATTCTTTGATTCCTCAAACACCTTTAAAAGGTCTTCTTCCAAAAAATCATAAAAACCCACATAAAAGTCAATGGACCAACCATTTGATCCTAGAATTTTCCCTTTATAAAAATATTTTACTATTTGTACCTCCTCTTTACTGACCTATGTCATGAAAGTTTTTTTAACTTCATCATTGTCCATCTTAGGTAGATAAAATGCTAGCTTAATATTTTCTTCAATATTTGCTCTATTGGATTCTTGATAAATTTTCTTAAAATCCACTCCTAATCTCACTATTTCTTGAAACCTTCTCATATTTCTTCCATCCTCCCCTTTCATCTCCTAGATTCTATTTATCATTTTTCTTTTTTTTGCATACTTTTGAAAGAATTTTGTATTCTCATCCCCTTGTTCTAGCCAAAGTGATCTACTTTTTATCCTCCACTTTGCATCTTCCCATTCTAAAAATGTCCTCTTCTTCTTTCTCAAATCTTTGACCTACAAATTCTCCTTATCTGAAAAAATCACATTACCTTTATGACTATATAACTAATTTAATTTATATTATATGTCCATTTTCTTTGCCTTTGCTATCCAATATTTATATTTGGCCCATGCAATTATAGCATATTTGATTCTCAGATTTAAAAAAAAAATAAAAATAGTTTTCTCTTCTATTGTTTGGTCAATATGTCTCCATTCATATTTTACTATATTTATAAATTCCTCATATTTCAACTAGATAGCATTGAACTTGAAAGGTATTTCTATTTACTCTTGATATTTTTCTATCTATAAGAAAAACGATGAATGATCATATCCCCCACCTTGATCTATCTAAGACCACATTCTTTCTACTTCATCTATACAATTTTCAAACATTAAAAGTCTATCTAACATTTTAGAAATACCATATCTTCGAATGCTTTGATTCCTCCAAGTGGGCATTAATTTAATAGGTTCTACATCACACAACCTTGCATTTTAGATTTTCTATAGAAAACATTCAACTAGAGGATCCATTCTAGCCTTCTTTCTTCCTATTTATGCTTTTCTAGTTACAAAATTTAAGTCCCTTCCTAACTCTATATTTCTTTTAAAAAAAAACTTGTATAACAAATTATTTTCAAAATTACCTACTACTGCCATGAGGACCATACAAATTGACTACATAAATAAACTTACCGAGCTCCATACAATGTAATTCTATAACCACACTTGCCTCAATATAAACCTTATGAACTAGTTGGAAGGAGGATTACCATCCCTTCACATTTCCCCCTAATATTTCTTTTGAGTATAACCCTATAAAGTTTCGGTTTGATATCAGAGAGGTGAGACTATCTATTGCTTTTTTTGCATCCAACATAGTCTCCTGGATTAAAATTATATCTAGCTTGTTAAGTTTAAACATATGCTTTAGATTTGTTTTCTTATGAGGGGCCTTGGTCCCTCTAACGTTTTAAAAAAGGATGATCATTAATACCCTTTCCCCTAGGGTTGTCTTGCTTTAAAAATACCAAATATAGATTTTTGTTTACTAGATAAAATTTCCTTCTTAGTTTTTTCTTATGCAATTTTAAAGTAGGATTTTCTTCCTACTAAAAACTATTGAGATTGACTTGTCTCAAGACCCAAGCACCTTGACACCTGACAATACCTAGTATCTCTTTTACCTTTTATCATGCCTCTTAGAGCATATCTTCTAAAAGATGTGCTTGTATCATGGTGATTTGGAGGACGTTGAGGGGTAGAGATCCTACTAGGATTATTTAAGCCTTGATTGATTCCTTAGCCTAAAATATATCTAGCTAAAGAGCGTAATAACTTAGGAAATTTAATGTTCCCCTTTACTTATTATGAGCTCTTGAGAGCACCAACCTCTTTAAATGTCCTATATAAATTATGTCCTATCAAAACCTCCATATAGGATCTTGGACTAGGACAAGATGATATATCAAGTTTATCACTATTATAAATCAATCCCCCATCCCTTTTAAAGAGAAAATTTAGGTTCAAGATTTTATGGTCACATAAATAAAATGCCTTCATATGCTTTGTCGATTGTAGGTGTGGTCTCCCTTCCCTCATTGAAAACTTCCCTATTGCAATTGTTGGGAACTAAATCTTTCTTCTTCAATTGGACATTGATGATAATAAACCTTTCTTTAAGCAATTCAAGAATCTTGACTGGATCTTTCTCTATATGATCTTTGGTCATTGCTACCTCTAAAATATTTTTACCATAAGAACCTTCAAATTTCATTTTTATAGTTTATCTTGACCTCTTCTCTCTTTCATTTCACAAAATGCCTTAAGATAACCATAATGATGATAATTACTACATCAAAAAGGTACCCCAATGTAGTCAAGCTTCTATAAGTACATCCAATTTACTTATAAAACTCCTTGTCCTTTGGAAACCCTAAATTAAGATCAAACTCCATTAGGATATGAGCTATTATTTTATGGATACCATTTAAGTTTTCCATGTCTACTCCAAGGAAATCTCCCATGGAGTTATAAATATCATGTAGCATTTATTCATTCTAGAATTCAAGAGGCAAAGAGGGTAGGTTGATCTAGATAGGATGTGTATTATTTTTTTGAATGTGTGGATCAAACCCAATATTCCATAATTTTATATTAAAAATTTTTAATCCCTAACTCCATCTTCCATTCTCTATGACTATAGCGTATTTTGCCTTTTGGAAGATAAAAACCATCCAACCCTTTGTCATCACATGAAATTTAGAGGTATAGCCCGAAACCTTCAACTAGTTTGCCTTGATAAATTCTCATAGAGCTATTTAGTTTTATGGAGTGGCCCCTAAATATTCCTACCAAAGGCTTATCCTTTCATGAAAAAACTTGCTCTAGCATTAGATCCTTACCTACAACCATTCATAGTAGTTCCTTTCATAACTTTATACAATGTTTTTGTTTCTTTTTCTCATTTTTTCTTATTTTGATTATCTCCAAATTTGTATGGACTACATTTTAGTGTTTTATCTATTTCATTTGGTAACATTTCCACTTATTCATTGTCCCCATTGTATGCCCTATGATTAGGAACTGAATTTGATTAGACTTCAAGCATGGGTCTAATTTGAGTCCTCCACATACCTTATCCTCCTTATGCCACAAGTCAAAAACATATTTTTTAGAGAATAATTGAGGCCTTTATTTATTCCTTAGGCTCTTCACTATTGTCCACTACATCTTCTTCAATCATCATCGACTCAATCATCCTACCATTTTTAGTGATCAATGGGCCAAGTCTACACTAGTTGAGAGTTTCTACCAAATCTTCTTTTAAAATTTCAATCCCCCAGCCCTACCAAACCTACCCCCCTCCCCCCCCACCCCTCAACCATCATAACCACGGCCCCCCCCCACCAGCCATAACAATCCATTCTGGGATTTTAAAGCTTTTATTTTCCACTACAACCCTAGCTCATAGATATCATAGCTCATATTTTCTTGTTCCTAGTGATTTTATTCTCCATTATAACCCTAGCTTGTATATGTCATGGGCTATGTGTTCTACAATATAACATAGAGATGAGCCATAGTCTATAGCATCATATTTTGGATCTTCTGTTCTCCACTACAACCCTAGCTCGTAGATGTTATAATCCTTGCCATTGTATTTCTAGAGTTTCTATTCTACACTGCAATCCTAGCTCAAAAATGCTGCAACTTATGTGTTATACAATATAACACAAAGATGAGCCACAAACTATACCATCATGTTTTCAAAATTTTCTATTCTCCATTGAAACCTTAGCTCATAGATATCACAACTTGTACATGTTCTACGATATAAAAACAAAGATGAGTTGCAACCCATACCATTGTGCTTCTAGAGATTTTGTTCTCCAGTGCAATTCTAGATCATAGATGCCACAACCCATGTTACCTTAATTTTAGAGCTTCTATTTTTCTCTGCATTGCTAGGTCATAGATGCATCAACTTGTGCTTTTTTATTTTTAGAGCTTATGTTCTCCACAATAATCCTAGATTGTAGATGTTGTAGCCCTTTCCACCATGTATTTGGAGATTTGATTTTCCACTACAACCCTATCTCATAAATGTCGTAGCTAGTACCATCATGTTTTGGAAGATTAATTTTTACTATAACCTTGAATCAAGTGGTTTTAATACCAATACATAGTAATCGATTTAATAAAGTTATATCAATTCATTTTAACCAATAAAAAAACAAACAAATAAATTATAAAACCATGAAAATTGTTATCATGCATATCCATAAGCTCCTAAAGTACAACAAGGATAATATCATGGTAGTTATATAGAATAATTTAATCAACTCAAGGTTAGATAATACCAACATTGCTATGTCGAAATTAAAACTCCATGGAAACAAATATAAGTGATTTATTTATTTAATAAATCATTAAAAATAGAGGGTTAAATAGTGTGTAGAAAGATGTTTGAGATTAAAGTAGATGGAACATATTCACTTATAGATGTAACAAGTATGAATTAATTGGTTCAATTTGATTAATTAGTTCACTTAAAACAAGTCAAATGAAATAATTATGATTGGTTTAACTAAATAAATTTGATCAATTAGTTCACTTTAAAAAAGATGAAATAATTTCATATACATGAATAAAAACCTTAAGGGATGCCAATATTATAATACAATGCAAGTTTTATTGATATATGATTAGATAACCTCATGGTTATTGTAATATTTTTTATAGATATTTTACAACAAATTTTAAAAAATAAATTCTTTGATATTTGTAATTTTGTTTACATAAAAAAATATTATACTTTTATTTGTAATATTTTAGTATTTGGTATTAAATGATATTAGGTCAATTAGTTCTAATATTCCATTTTCAAGGAGGAAACCTAGGTTTAAATCTTGCCAAGCAATATATGGATAATAGTCAAGTTGATATAATAATAATGTAATAGGTGTAGTAGAGTTCGGGCCTATTTCAATCCATTGTAACTAATCTCAAAAAAAAAAATTAATATTTGGTGAGTATATTCTTATATGCATCACATTCTATAATGAAGTGCCATTTGTCTCAACTCAAACTATAAAATATGCATATATGTTCTTTCTCATTTTTCTTTTAGTATTACATGTTTATTTTACATATATGGTGTTTAAATTTGTTCTCCACTTGATGTTTGTTCAAATATAAGTCTATACCTCATCTTCATATGTAAAATTTAAATTACTAAGATAACTTCATCATTTCCTCTAACCTCCTTTAGTCACATATTATATTTAAACTTGTTTCCCACATTTTTTTATTTTAAGGCTATTATATGCACATTCATTTAAATATCCCTTCTAATGGTTTTTTTAGACTCTTCACACAAGTATCTATTCTTTTTGTTTTAACTCCTACTTGATTATAGTATTTAGATATATAGTATTGTATTTTCAACTCTCTTTATGTATCCCAAGAAATTTATTTTCATATAATAATAGACGTAGAATGTTAAAGTATTATTTTTGTATACTCACTCAATATTAAAGGAATACAAAACAATCTATATGCCAATGCTTTTAAAATTTTAATATTTATTAGTAAACTAAACCAAAAGGCCTCTTATCTTAACTAGGTCATCATTATTAATCAATAAATGAAAGACTATACCTCTTATTGTAAGTCTTTAAAAACTAGAATAACAAAATAGTTATAAAAAAGGAGAGTTACTCATAGTCCCTAAAGATACCATAGGTTCCATTATAAATAGAACCAACCTTTTCATGAATATACTAGAAAAGTATCATGCACTACATGAAAAGCAACACTCATCAGAAATATCATCATTACTTTCATCACCATGCTTTAAAAGTTACCTCTCAACCTGTCCATAATGATTGTGTGTAGGTTGTTGCACAATTAGTTTTTAAGTATTCCCTAGAGGCTAACAAAAACATCTTCTATCTCTACCATACCATCTTAAAGGTCTACCTAATATTCTACCAATCATATCCTTACTTCTTGACTACCATCTCAAGACTTAAAAAATTTGCTCTTAAGTCCTCCAAAACCTTGACAACTACATAACCAAGGGAGAATCAACCATTAAAATCTAGATTACCCTGCTTTGCCTATGAAGACCCAAGGTTGTAATTGGTGTGATAAAATAGAACAATATATCATTACAAAGTGTATCCTAAGTGCATAATGGTAACAATATTTTGCTTGCATATGCCCATAGATTGGAAGTAACAATAGTTGAGAACACCCCCTTTTTCTTAATAATTACAACATCAATGTAAAAAGTGTAAATTAATCTCCTTGTTCAAATCAAAAGCAAACAAAATCAATCCCTATTTCTAGGCTACATCCACAACTATACCATTAATCTTTTATTAATTACTTCCTTCAACTATCTTGTTGTTATCCTCTTTCAACATTTCTTTTATAAATTACTCATCCACTACCCAAGTCATTACATCAATCATTCATGATTATAAATATTCTTTCATGATATTGAGAATTCTAAGACTAGAGTAGCTAAAATATCAATTCTTTTGCATTCCAAGTGATGCAAACTTATAAATGGACACAAAATGCCAAATTTATAAAGTAAGTATGACTACATAAATAATGTTACTTAAGTTGGTGTTATTAAAAGCTTACTCTTAGAGGTGACATCACACCTTAAAACCTAGCTTTATAACATGGTATATTTGGTTCTTCTGTGAGAGGTCCAAGGTTCAAACCAAGATGTGTGTGTGGTTGTGTCAACCCTATTGATAAACTCAGCTCTCTCCTTATGAGAGGTCATGGTGGGATGGGGATGTCTAGCTCCTTTTAAAAAAAAAAAAACAAAAAAAAAAAAAAACACCAAAAAAAAAACAAAAACCTAAGCGTCATTTGTAGGGGTTTCTCATACTAAGCTTGTACATCTTGATTGATGTGGTCTTCCTCTTTATGGTGATAATGTCTACACATAACCAATAAGACTTTGCAAAATCCTTTTGTAGAAAAAAACATGTGTCATCATGCTAGTGGAATGCTACCAAGAAAAATATATCAAATATTTTCATTATCTTCTTATGGAGGCCTCAACACCAAAATATATATATATATATATATATATATATATATATATATATATATATATATATATATATATTATCTTCATTATGTATTAACATTACCTTCTTATAGCAAAAAGTTTTATTCCAATTAAACAATAACAAATATACTTACAAAGTTACAACAAACTCTATGTTGGCTTTAAACTAGGTTTGTTTCTAGTTAGAATTGGTCCTTTGGCCAAACCATAGATAAAATGGCTTGTTTGGTCCTTCCAAAATTTTTATTTTTGCCACTATTGATATTCCACTCAATCAATTATATGTCTTCTAGGCAAAGCATTGTATACTATTCATATACCTGGTTGAATCTTAAGTTCTATTAATCAATAATTTAGAGAATTCATTAAATCCTCAATATAGACATTGAACAATTTTAACATTTAAATCAAACCACATGATTGCTCCTCTTTAGAAACTTCCATTTCTTTGTATCTTTACAAAACCACCCTCCTCACCTCGTATGACCTTCAATATTATGAGTAATAAAATTTGTTAATTTAAAAAAATTAAAAACTAAAAGATAATTTGCTTTTATAAGCATAGCCTTGGGCAATTGATCTATTGAGCTTTTTCTCTATTCCAAAACAAATAAGAAATTTGAGCACTTGAGTAGAAAGTTAGAAGATCATGACATCAGAAAATCTATGTGCGAAAAATTCGTTCAACAATTCTTGTAGAGTTGAGCAATCTTTTATTTCCAGGGAAAATATAGTGTGCGATGGTTAAGCAGATAATTGCTATGGTGTGAAGCATGGAACCATAGATAATGCAAAAGTGTGGAATGTAAAAACTGTAATTTGGGAAGCGTAAGTTGAATGTTTTGCAGTTGAAATATACATGGGAAAGAAGAAACATGCCGAATACCAAACGATTCTTAGAGGAGCATTGCACGACCAAATCCAAAATGAAAATAACTTAAGGTATTCCTGACTATTTATAATTTCATGCATTCTTGATAACATTTTCAAGTCCCTATGCTTCATTTCTGTTAACATGTCAAATGTCATCATTATAGAAAGTAAATATACAATTCTTCAAAGGTAGGGTGTTAGGATCATATATTCATAATTTACATCAGCTGTAGTCTACCAGCTATGACTCAAATCTTCTGCCCAAAACTTGTACCATTTCTGAGTCCAGATTTTATCAAATCTCCAGTCTTTATATCTACGTCAATACCTGGCACTAAATTTTGAAGCTGCATTGTGTTATATCATTCAGGCTGTCATCACCCTTATGCACCCTAGAAGTAAAGTGCTATTCATCTAACTCTCCTAGATACCTTGCAATGTTCTCTTTGGTTTCCATCTTCAGCGCAGAGCTAGAATCTTAGTCATCTAGACAGTCATCCATGCTGAGCTAGTGTTAAGTTCTGAGTCTACAATGTAAATACATGACATATAATTTTCCCTCCCTACCAAGTATGGGTTCCAATTCAGGCCTAAAGTATCCAAGAGTAGTAGGATCTTTGCACCAACAGGTTACCTTCCTTACTTCCTTCTCTAAAGGTGTGTTTGAATTCAACACCTTCCAAATTTTAAGTGTCATGGTAAATATCTTCTATAAAATCTGTAATAGATCAGTAGGAGGAACATTTTCCTTTAGAAATATTAATGATGGAAAAGTCACCTTCAATGACCACTCACCATCTTCTTTGCATTCAACTTTTCCAAGAGCGTGACCCCTTGATAAAGCCCTCAAGCTTCCACTAAAAAACTAGAGTGAACACTTTAGAAATCAGAAAAGGTAAAGAATAACCCCTTGGTCATCCTTGATGACTCCTCTAGCCTGGGTTGCTTTCAAGGATTGGGGAAGGGCAGATTGAAAACACCTTCCAGATTGAGGATGGGTTTCTTTCAAGGATTGAGGAAGGGCAGATTGAAAATAACTTCTAGATTGAGGATACCTAGTTAGTTGGAAAGCCTACTTTAACTATGGGACCATTTTTCACCTTTGATAAGGATCATGAAAATATTTTCTTTCAAGAAATTAAAAATTTTAGCTTCCACATGCATGGGATCCTTTTTAATTGAAGGCTCTATTGTTTCTTTCATTCCAAATACCCCAAAAATGAGATACAGAAAGACCAACAAATTCTAAGAAAATGATTTTAAAACGGGGTAACCCACTGCAAACAAAGGTCCAAAATGTTATTAGGCATGACCCAAGTAAATTTGAATCTGATGAGAAGAAGGTGGATAGCTTCTAAGGAGAAGGGAATCTCATAAATAAATTATTAGCATTCTCCCAAGCAACTTTACACAAATAACACATATTCAAAATGGGCAGGCCACTATTTTGAAATAACACCTATTCAAAATGGGTAAACCTTTATTTTGAAGTTTTCAATAGTAAGGATTTTTTTATGGGTTGCCACCTAAAAGAAGAAATTAACTTTAGGTTATGAGTGATATATAAGTTATAATAACCTCTTAAAATTATTGTAATAGTTTTATATTGTAATTAATTTTGTAAAATAAAGTTTTTTTTTTTTTTGTAAGTTATCATATATTTAATTGGAAGATTTTAATATACATTATATTTTATAATAATTTTTTTTTCTTATATCCTTGTAAAATATGTATATATTTGTTTTCTATTTTTTTTTTTAAGTTGTTCACTTGGTTATTTTATGTATGGTTATAATTGATCTAATTTAAACTGTTGTCAAATATTAAACTTGTTTTTCACATATTAATTTACAAACTTATTTTTACATTTATTTTTTAATTTCATGATTATTGTATACATGTTCATTTGGATATCCTCTTTCATCCATTTTTGTAAATCTTCATCGGTCTCTCACTTTAGATTTCAAAAATCATTTAAAAACTTCATTTTTGTCAAGACTTTCATTAGCATTTAAAGTTTTAATAAATTTTCAAATTTATTAATATTCATTTTAACCTTGGTGTATTTTTGGCTCAAATATCACACCCATATAACACTACTAGCACCATCCAATACAAAAAAAGTTCTTGGTGATTTTCCAAACAAAATTCAACATTTTAAGCCTTATTTATTAATGCATATAAAACTTTTTAACTATTATAAACTCTCTTATTTCTACATGTATTTCTTCATATCCTATAGAGAATACCTTAATAATATTCTTGTTTCTTTGTTGGATAGAATATAAGTATCTTAGCATTGTTGATGCTCATAAATTTTGCATACATAAGGATTTCTAAGCTCTTCACATTGGCAATATTGTTTATGGTCATAACTATGTGTAGGAGATTGTATTTTGGTAGGGATATTGTGGATCAACATATGCCCTTGCTCAATGGACCTAACTATGTCGTATAGAAAATGAATATTAAATCTCTATTTGAAGTAAGGGACTTCTCAAATTTATGAATGAGAACCCTCAAAATATTGATTCTAATGAGAAAAGGTAGTTGTACAAGGACAAGGAGGAATATCATGGTGTGATTTCTCTTCATGTTGTCAAGAAGTCAAATCAAAGAGATAAGAAATCTAAGAATCTTGTCAAGAAGCTAGTTTTTAGCTTTTGCAAGAAGGAATGGCATAAGGTAGATTTTTATAAATTGTAAATTAAGAATTTTAAAGAGAAAACCAAAAAGGGGGATGCAAATGATATCTTCTTTGATTAGGGTGATAATGACCATGATGGTGAGACCTTAGAGGAATATGTAGCTATTCATCAAGCATATTGGACATCCACTTCATATAAAGAGTGGATTATAGATTAGGGGCAACTTGACACATGACAACATCACTATTTTTCTAATGGCTACAATGGACATCATTTGAAGAATGTGTTGTTATTGGTGACTAGTATTCTTTATAAATAGTCAGGTATGATGAGGTGATAGTTGGTTCCTCCACCTTTGATGAAGTTCATCATGTTCGAAGTGTGGACTACAATCTTGTTTCCATCTATCACTCACTCATATGAATAAGAAGGTTGAATTTTGGTTGGATTGATGGGTGATTAAGGATATTTATGATAAATTTAATACAATTATCTTATGATATTATGATGAGTCTAATCAAATTCAAAATCTTGGTGAGCATCTATATTCTTCTTCTTCCTCCAAGAAGAAATACTTTGTGGCTATGATGGCACCAATAGATGATATTAGCAAGAAATGGTATCATAAACTTGGGCACATTATCAATAGTGGTTGGCTATTTATCTTCATCCTTTTTCCACCTAGTGGTGTTTGTGAGAGGTGTATTTTAGGGAAGCATCCTCAAGATTCCTTCCTAAGAGGGACTACTAGGTATGATATACAATCATTGGAGGTAATTTACAATGATATTTTTGGGTCCATGGAGCACCATATCTTGACAAGGATAAGTACTTTATCACCTTTATTGATGATTTCTCTAGGCATATTTGGTTGTATATCACTTGTACCAAAGATGAAGATTTTCATAAGTTTAAGGACTTCAATGTTCTTGTAGATAACTAGTTTGAGAGGAAGATCATGTGTTTGAGGATGAATATAGGAGGTGAATATGCTACTCATTTCTTTGATGATTTACTAGATCTTTAGGGTATTTTATTTTCCAAGGATTTTTAATTATTCCTTAGAGTAGAATGGGATGGTTAAGAAAAATAATAGACTTATCATGGAGATGGTTAAATGTATATTGTATTCCAAGTAGATGGATCCTAAGTTCTAGGGCAAAGTAATGACTTTTACAATTCATATCATAAATCAAATTTTGACTCAAGTTGTTTAGGGTATGACTCATCTTGAGATATTGATGGGTAACAAGCTTGATATTTCAAGCTTTTGTATCTCTAGATCTATAACATGGGACCTTATTTCCAAAGATACATAGAAGAAGGTATATGATAAGAGATATCATTGCATTATTACAAGGTATTCTAATACCTCCAAGGATTATCATTTGTATCATCCTATAAAGTGAGATGCCACTATTTTAAGGGATGTGATATTTGATGAGACGTTTCCATATGCTCCCTCTAGACTACTCCTTATCATTTTAGCTAATAATCCCTCTCTTATGGTGCATTTAATGGTTCATAGTTCTACTTTTGAGATTATTATTTCTATGATTTAATTATTTTTAGCTTCTTTGCTCCTTAGTTGGGACCCATCAATAGGATATTTAGATATTATTGCTTATTTTTTGGTCCCTTATCAAACAATTATAGTTTTAGATCATATACAAATTTATTTTGAACCTCCCATGTCTTATGTGATAGTGTTAGATATTGATATGGATAGTGACTTCGGATTTTATTTTCCAATATAAAATTTTGATGCTACTTCTATGCAAGATGTGTCATAGTATTCTATGGATTACCTAATGCTCAAATGAGATCAAAATTTCCTTTAGTATGCTCATTATATTCTCTCTTAAGAGCTTCATAAAAAGGCCCCTCTCGAGCCTTAATCTTGAGAGTCGATAATTCTAAATATCCTCTCATCTATTCTCAGACCAAGGGTAATCTAAAGTAGAGGATGTTATGATTTCCAAGTATGAGTCATTGATGAAGAATTGAACACAGAAGCATACTCTTCTTCATGAAGGGAAGAATATTGTAGGCTATGCATGGACCTATAAGACTAGGTATAGTTTTGAAGACTAGGTTGAGAAGCAAATGGTACACCTTATTGATAAGGTATTATCTGAGAAGGAGGGATATGACTATTCAAAGACATTTTTCTTGGTTGAACAGATGGACTTTGTTCAAATAATTCTCTCTATTGGTTCCTCTTATTGATGGGAGGTACATCATATGGATGGGAAGAGTGTATTTCATCATAAATAACTTTAAGAGGATATTTATACATTAAAATTATTTGGTTTTAATCTTGTTGGACCCACCCCCTTGGTGTGTAGGTTGAAGAATTTTGTGCATGATCTTAAGTAGGATCCTTGTGCTTGATATAAGAAAATTCATTTATTTTTCTTAGTTGTGGATTTTGGCAATGATGCCCACATCTAGCATTAGGATGATTAGATTGTGATAATTTTGTTATATGTTGATAATATTCTCACCATAGTAAGCTCAATATCCTTGAACTAGAAGATGAAGCTACAACTTCATGATATTTTTGAGATGATAGATTTATGCCTCCTTCATTACTTCTTATAGATTTAGATTGATCAACCATCCTCTCAAATCATCATCTATGAATCCAAGTATACCTTGGAAGTTCAACAATAGTTTAATATGGAGGGCTGCAAACCAGCTTAGACTTGTGTCTCATCATGATAACAAGTTGAATGCCTCCAAAATAATATGTCAAATCTGTCTAGAAAATATTAAAAATTAATTCTTAGGACGGAATAAGTCCCAATAATAACCATCTTATTCAAGGCAAAAGTTATATTCCAATTGAGTGATAATAAACATAGTTACAAATCATGTTTTGTGACTTCAAATTAGGTTCGATTCTAGTTGGAATTGATCCTTTAACGAAGCCATGGACACACAAAATGGCTTATCTTATCCTCTTGAAAGTTTTTTTTTTGTCATAATCTATTTTCCCCTCAATCAATTAGATCCCTTTAAGGTAAAACATTGCATACTATCATATGCCTAGTTGAATCATTGATTTCATTGATTAATGACATTAGGGAGCTCATTGTATATTTAATGTGTCCACATCCAACCATTCCAACATAAATCTAATGATATGATCGTCCCTCTTAACTTTTGTAGATACTCACATTTCCTTATATTTTCATAAAACTATCCTGTTTACCTCCCTTAACCTTCAACATTATAAATAAATATATTTTAATATTAAAAAAAATTA
Organism: Wollemia nobilis; assembly: GCA_028583015.1. Classification (NCBI taxonomy): domain Eukaryota; kingdom Viridiplantae; phylum Streptophyta; class Pinopsida; order Araucariales; family Araucariaceae; genus Wollemia; species Wollemia nobilis. The sequence continues at coordinate 287,314 of JAQPPZ010015830.1, forward strand.
AAATACATATATCAAAATAACTATTTTTAACTAATAACCTTAACCATTAATGATTTTGTTTTTTTCTTTTTGACAGTCTAAACTTAATCAAATTATAACTTTAATTGATTCTATTCATGTTTTTTTATTAATATAAACACAACCATATATCTGATTATCTGTATATCAATACATTTTTAAATCTTTACACATACTCGTTGATCATTCAAATAAGAGTCAAATTAACAATCTAGGTTAAATATATAAACATTTGAAACATCATAATACTCAAAACAGGGTAATTTTCAAACTTCTACGATACTATAGAGTTTATGACGTCTTAATAAAACGTTCAGGTTTGAAGGGGAATTAAACAAATAGCATATAACAGTAATTCAAACTCGTGAAAAGTGATTTAAATTCCAAACCCATAGAAAAATTAATAATATAATTAATGATATTATTTTTATATATAAATAGGATTTAAAACAGCTAGAGCGATTATTGATTGTCAAAAGAATTCTTATTAGAGACGTGATTGATATTTTGTTACGAGGAGTGTATTAAAAACTAAAGTTTTGACAAGTTAAATTCTGATGTTATATATTCATATTTCCATGTTTAATGACATTAATAGATGGAGAGTCAATTTTAAAGGTATTGAAAACATGTGATATTTTATATCATGAGAAGAATATATTTTATTTGACAATTTAAATTGAAAAAGAAATATTATCAAAGATTTTATTTCTTTTAACTCATTTTTGTTATAGATCGAAGAAATATTATTAAGATGGTTATATTAGAAATTTATTATTTAGAGTTTTTTTTATTATCTTTAATTATTTGATTTACATTTTCATATCAAAATATAAAAACATAATTATTGTGTTCAGCTAGCTATAAAATAAAGTATCTACTCTATAGTAATACTATTAGGGAAAATTCAATTCAAACATCGATTGGGTCCATGAGACTTTCCATACATATTCATTTAATATGTTGATATGAACCCTAGGTGCATTGTATCCATGGGATTCTCTATTAGCTGAGGTATAAGATAAATTTTTGTTGTATGGGATAAATCTCTACTGATACACTTTTGCTATGTTGGAAAGATCAAATTTCTTGTCAACTTGATAAATGTTAAAATATGTCTTTATCTAATGCTCATATGAAAAATAAAAATGATTAAGATAATAATGTCATTCCATTCCAACATTCCAACATCATTTCTTTACATTTTAGAAACCCAATATTGGAACACTTCACCAACCTTCAAGTTTACCAATTTCACCAATTAACCCTCATTCACCAGCCTTCTAGTCAACCAAACTAGATCCACCTCTTTCAAACTCAAAATCAGAATAGTTAGTGTTCTAAAATTAATGTCATGTTTGGGCAAATAATTTCCATAGCAAATCTTCACATAAATTTACAAAAAATACAAACATTAGAATAGCCTCAAAAAGAAATTTCTAGTGAGTCTATATATGCCTATATTTGCATATCGAACAATGCCTCTAACTACAAGAAAACAACACCTATGCATGACAAAATAAAAATCATGGAATACAAGAAAAAGCACTAATAGTGCTATTGCACCATGTGTAGCACTTTTACACCTTTGAGAAATTTTTAAAATATGACCAAAAACGATCAAATTTCAATAGTGCTATACTAAAAGCACAAGTGTTGGTAGCATTTTTGCTCTTCAATAGTACTTTTGCTAATATGAATAAAATCATTGTGGCACAATCCTGCAACACATGGATTCCCTCTACCACTCTTGGACATGATCACACATGCCAACCCATATCCCCTGAGCCTAAAGATTTGAATTTTACTCCTTATCCCAAAGGCATATTTGACTACCATGTTCTCTCCAAGAATCCCTCTCGAAAATTTTATAAAATGAGTGTATATGATGGGCATAAAATAAAAAATTATTAGGCATCCAAATTCTATCAAAATTATGAGTCCTCTATATTCTCTATCTCTCATATTACATTCACTCTCTCTTACATTTTTAATAATTTTCCATTAGCATTTGGAGAATGTAATGCAAAGCATAGGGGAATCCAAGCCAAGTGATCTCTCATTATTCCACTACGCTTTGAGGAGAGCTTTAGCTATAGAGGATGAATCCATTTAGCTTGGTTTTATTGCCTCACTTATTTATATTGCTTATATTAGCTTTTTTTGCTTGTATTATGCTTCTTTATGATCCCTACTAACAATATTTGATGCATTTATAATTATTGCTAATAATTTTACTCTCCTCTTAGTGTATTTTATAGATATTTATGTCACCTTATTATCATATCTTGTTATTCTTCATAGGTTCATAATAGTATCTTTACCTTCATTTTTATGGTAGTTTGCAATTGTTAATAAGATCCATACTCATACCTTGATATATATCCTATGTTAAGCATTTGGTTTTCCTTATATCATTTACATTATACATTTGGTTACATTATATCTTCTTCCCACCTCTCATTGAATTTGAAGGCTGCTATATTTTCTATTCTCATTGTATTTTATAACATATTGGTTATTTTATGCTACTAAATTTTTAATCATCCAAAGTATCTAACTCCTAGTTTCATTTGTAGCAAGTATTTTTCTCTAACATTGATAGTTTTCTTCCTAGAAACTATCTTACATAGACAATCTTGTTGGGTTTTATCTTTGCATTAACTATCTTATTCATTACTATGGTGGATTTATATTTAAAGTGTAGCTTCATCATTAACATAAATTGTCCCTCCTTTTTATTGCACATTAGTTTTAGGATTTTATCACTTAAGCCAATCATATTTTGATTAATTTCATACCAAAACACTTTGTAGTAAAACTAATAGTATAAGACTATACCCCATTTTAAAACACCTTTTAGTGAGATTTTAATCACCATAAGCCTCTAGTTTACAATTTTAGTGATGATAGTGCTAATAAATTATAGAATTTCAACATTTTTGCTCTCTTTATTTCATATAATGAAAATGCTAAATAGCCACAAAAGCGCTACCAATGCCATTGCTAAACTTTAGTGTATTGGCATATGACATGTTGTTTCTACTTTTAGGTGCTTATTCATTTTTTTATATCCAAAAGGGGGTCTGAACATATAGTTCTCTTCCAATATGTGATCAAACAAGCCCCTTAAACATAATTCCATTTGCATTTTGTTGGTTTTTTAGGTATTGTCATAAAATAACTAGATCAAGGACAAAAGCACTAATAGTACTTCTGACAAATGATAGCGAGGTAGCGCTTTTACACAAAGATAAAACAAAAGGGTACCATTACTATTGTACCCATTATAACTAATTTTTATAGCTTATATTTGTTTTTTAGATCTCTATATTTACAATTTACTGTCTATTTTATATTAGTTTTATCATAAGAGAAAATATTAAGTTTAGTTAGATTTACTTTTATCAAATTGCTTTAAGCAAGGAATCTAAAGAGAATTTAGATGCATTTAGGGTAACCTTGTATGCTTGCATAATATCTTGTGTTCTCTTGGAAAGGAAAATCTCTCTTTACTTTCCTTTTAATCATTTGAATCGTAAAAAAAATTAGGTGTGACTTATTTGATTGCTTAATTTGTATTCTTGCACTCCTTTGATTTCTATTTTAGACCTCTTAAGAGGATTAGATATAGATCTTGAACCCTTATATGTTTTGAAAATTTATGCATCCAATAGAGTGTAATATTTGAATATAAACATATTTACGGGGATAACTATGTGACTACATCCCCTTTGGAAAGGGATCTTAGGGATTGACCTATGCACAATCCACTTTCTATATTTTTGATGAACCCAATGTAAAAAACCTTAGAGGCTCCAAAAACATCCCTTGACATTTGATCCTAACTAAATTGAAGATAAGAATTACGTTAAAATTCTAAACAAGAACATATATTTTGTTTGTGATAATTCATAATAATTAAAACTAATAATGAACTTTACCCTCTGACATATCAATATTGAGTCATGTGTCTAGGTGTGGTTGACCCTTGTATCATTCCCTATTTACCTATGTCAATGTCTACCCTCATGTACAATCTTATATATAGAGGAAACTGAGCCTCTTCCATGTACTTGCGAGTATCTTTGGAGGGTAGGTATATTAGGTAGGTTTGAGTATATCAAAATATCCTCTTGAGGTATATCAACTAGTTTGGTATATAGAGAAGATGATATAGAAGTGTGCAAACCCACTTTCTACTCTCTCTTAGTCATCTTCTTGTTCTCGTAATTAATTTTAGAATAATTAATCAATCTCTTCTCTTCTTAAACATACGTCTTCGCTAAACATCGTTATAACACTCAAATTAGAGGACTTCCATAATCCTCCTATCTTCACTTTCCCAATAATCATGAAGAATAAAACCCTTGGTCCAACCCTAACTTTTGTTAGGGTGAGGATAATGATGTAAAGAAAGTAGTTTTTGATTCTATAGATCATCTAAGAGACTCTGTAAAAAATATATATATATATATTTTTAGACATTATAAGAGAGGACATTAACAATAAAAATAGGGAAGAACCACATTTGAATAAAACCCAACCACCTAATTCTAATATCTTTCCATAACATTAAAATAATAATCAATCAAGTAATCAAAAAAATACAAATGTTACCTAATTGAATTAATATTAATCAAGTAGGTACCTTGGGACATAACACATATGTTGCCCATTTCATTTATTCTACTACTCCTCATACTATTTCCATAAGTGGTATGACTCAAAATATCTTGTCACCTTCTAAACATCACCTGCCTACATCTGGGGTGGATGTTATACTCCCTAACATACCTACTTATACTTCTCCTTGTAGTGTTCTTTTTTCTTCTCAACATAGCATTCCTATCACTTCAAACCTCATCTCTACTAATCCTTTCTAATCAAGTGAGTTAGGGGTTAGCTATATGCCAACATCTTTAGTATCAAACCATATGGCACCATCAATGGTATCTTTCTTCCAAGTATATCAAACTTACTCATATGTTAGTCCTCAACCACCATTAATCTTACAAATATTTCTAAATTCTCCATATATTGAATTCCAAAACATAAATACCAAATTAGAACAACTTCAAAAATAAAAATCCAAATTGAAGGAACATGAATGACAAAGGGCTTCCCTCTAAGGAGCTTCATTAGTCAAAATCATAATCAACCATTAGACCCTATGGTAACTAGTTTTCCTTTTCATCTAAATTTTGAAACTCCAACATTTCAAATGTATGATGGTAAGAAAGACCCAATTAATCACCTTAGGCTCTTTCAAATTGCTTGTAGTGGCATCACCCATGATGAAATTATACTCCTTAGTCTCTTTCCTAAAATTATTAGTGGCCTAGCCTTAGAATGGTATTTTCAGATACCTCACCACCCAATTATTTTTTTAGAGAATTTATGGAGACATTTGTCAAGCAATGCTTAGTTTACATAGAAGAAAAGATCACTATCACTAGCCTCTACCATCTCAAACAAGCCAAAGATGAAATCTTTAGAATTTTTTTGGCTAAATGGAAAACACTTGTTGGAATAGTTTAATACATACTCCCATCAAAGTAAATCTTGCATATATTAATATGTAATCTACATGACCATGTTGGTATATGTAATGCAACTTTGTGTAAATTATTCTTAGACTAAAATATAAAGTCTAAAGAATAATGTTTGAATTAGAAAATAATTCTATTTTATGTAAAAATATTCCCACCCAATTAATAAATAAAATAAGGGTGCTAAGAATATTTAATTTATGGGAAAAAAATATTTTCCCTTTTCTAGCAAATATTAGAAAGTAACTAATCACTTTCTAATATTTGATAGATGCCACTTATCACACATCTCAAAGATTAGATTGTGATAAGATTAGAAAGTAACTAAGCACTTTCTAATATTTGATAGATGTCACTTGTCACACATCTCAAGATTAGATTGTGATAAGATTTATGGTTATAGTAGAAAAGCTTCTCTTTAAATAGGGGTTTTGTCTACTACATCTTAACACATCTTTTCATATTGATTTGTGTTGTAATATCATGTTGATGCATATTGTTGCATAACATTGAAACATTCTTGTATTGTTGAATCAAATGAGTAATATAGTGAGCTTCATAGTGGATGTTTCCCTTCTTCATTTGAAGTAGGCTTTTATCACTTAATAGTGGTGTTGTGGGTTTTCCTCTTTTGTGTGTGATTGATCTTGTGGAGTATTCTTCGATCTTGGGGAGACTTTGCTTGTCTCACATTTGGTATCAGAGTGGTTGGGATCTCCATCAAGTTTCTTCAATCCCTTCAGGTGAAAAACCCATTAAGGTATATTTTTTTTTGCATGCATTTGATATTTGGGTATTTTACGCAAACTTATTTTGCAAATCTGCCATTAGGGTTTATAGATTTATTGTGTTTTTAGATCTAGTTGTTAGATCTTTTGGAAATAGTATTTTCATTTTAAATTTATAATTTTTTTTTGGCATTGAGCTTTTGCTGGAAGGGTTTTGGAGCCAAACGGACCCCATGGTTGCGTCCGAAAGACCAAAAAATCCCTATTTCCATATATAGTCATTTTTTTTTATTTTTAAATAAAAAATAATAATCGGATATATAAAAAAAAAAATAGTCGGCTATATATATAGATAAAAAACAGTCGGCTATATATATATAAACAGTCAGCTATATAGTCTGAAAAAATTTTAAATTTTTTTAAAAGTTTTGCTTTATAAAAGTCTTTAAACTTTGTCATGTGATTTTTTTTATTAATTATTTAATAAAATAATTTTTATTAATTTAATTACATTTTTTTAAAGCAATTTTTGTATTAAAAAATTATTATTATTTTCCTTAAAATGCAATATTTTTTTCTCACATTAACAATGGTTGTTTGTGAGTTTGTTTGTTTTGCAAGGTTATCCAAGTATGTTTTGGAGTATACAAGGCAATTTCGGATCAACTTTTTCACTCTCTTCCCCTATTTTTATTAATTTCTTCTAATCTCTCTTAAGCATTTGCTTGAAGCATAATGTAAATTAATGTAACTTGTATCTCTCATAATGAAAGTAAAATAGAATGAAAGTGAGAGTGGGAGAGAGAGAGTGTGTGTATTTGTGTTTTGCTTTGTATCTCCACTATCTCTTGTTCATCTTTCTTACATTTTTTTTGCATTTTGCATCTCAACTAATCTAACTACTAACTTGCTACTAAACAATCTACTAACCAACTAACTTGCAATTTACTAATTTTCATATTAATCAAGAAGGTTAAAAATGAATCAACTTACTAACCACAACTTTAGTATTTGATTAAAATTTACATAATCTTGCAACATAATTTATATTTTCTAAACACCTATTGAATCCAAAAGAATTTGATCTATCGGTAGCAAGTCCTTTTCAAGTCCTCATACCCGTACCCTTTTGGGTAGCTTGGTTGACCTTGGGTGAGATAAATTTTCAATTCATTAGGCTATAGCAAAACCTTAAAATGAACACTAACTTACTAACTTATTGACTATCTAACATTTAACAAATGTTTTATGGTTCAATTCAAGTTAGTTTATTTTGTTGCAAGATGGTTGTTATGATTAGTTACCTTCTTATTGCAAGTTGATCTTGGTTTATTTTCTTTATTCAATTGTAATATGGTTATAGTTGTTTATTGCAAGATGGTTATAGTAGTTCATGATAATGTTGATTATATTTCATGATGATGCTTATCTCTCTTGATGATGCTTAATTTTAATTATCTTTCATGATGATTATCTTTGATGATTGAAAAGTAGATTACTTGAAAGTTATGTTTTTTTATATATGCAAGTATGTTTATCTACTTTCTTATTGCATCATTTATATTCTTTGTCAATGCATCTTATGTTTTGATTATGTTCACTTTATAGAATGGATGATCATGGAATCTCCTTCACACCTAAGCACATCCTTGATGGATCAAATTTGAGAATATGGGAACCAAGGATGAGGGCTAAATTTCAAGCAAAAACGTTATGGCCCATTGTGAATAGAGATGAAGCAATCCCAACCCAGGCAAGGGAACTTGATACATACAACAACAAGAGTCACCTTGCACTTTCCATGATTATAAATAGTGTGAGTGATGAGATATTGCTCACTATAAGCCATTGTGAGCATGCTAAAGATGCATGGGATTTGCTAAAACAAGTCCATCTAGGGTCCAACACATCAAGGAAATTCACTTTATTGTCCAAAATTCTTAGCACTATGCAAGGTGAAGAAGAAAGTGCCTTGATCTTCCTATCAAAGATGAAAGACATGAGAAATCAACTATTGGCTTGTAATTGTGATTGGATAAGTGAGAAGCTCTTAAGATTTATCATTTTGAGGAACTTGTCAAGCAAGTTAAAGAATTTTGTCACCATTATTGAGACTAGGCTAGAGCAAGAAGAGGATGGCATTCCTCTCAACACTCTTTCACAATTATTGATTCAACATGAAGAGTCTCTTAATAGAGACAAATTGAATGGTCAAGTTGTCAAGGAGAATAATTTTTCCTTGAGTGCCACTAAGGCTTCCTTAAAAAAGAAATACAAGGGAAGGAAAAATCAAAATTTCCAACCCAACAAGCCTAGAGTTGATTTAACTTACAACTTTTGTGGCAAGAAATGCCACAAGGAATAAAATTGTTTCAATAAGAAGAATATTGCAAGAATTGAAGAGAAAGAAAAGGCTAAGGGATAAGGACCTAAAAATGGTTTGGCAGGGGAAATATAAATAACAACAATGTAAAGCAAAATTCTAATAAAAATGCCTTTGTTTGTGCCCTCTACTCCATTGACTCATCTACTTCTAATGAATGGGTGTTATATTTTGGATGCACTAACCATATGTGTTTTGAAAAGGATAAGTTTGTGGAATTTCATAAGCACTCTTCAGATTTAGTTGTCATTGGTGATAATACTAGACTTCAAGTAGAAGGTGTTGGCAATGTTGTAATTGAAGGGAAATTACTTGATAATGTCCTATATGTGCCTAACCTTAGGAGAAATTTAATTTCAGTTTTGCAAGTTGCTATAAGTGGTAACATTATTGAGTTCAATGCAAATTCATGGAGCATTAGGGAATGCATGCTACCAATCATTACAGGTTATGTGAAGAATAATATTTATGTGTTAGGCGATGCTATTCCTAAAGTGTGTTTAGCAACTAATGTTTCTCCTAGTAGGAAGCTTTGGCACTTAAGGTTAGGCCATACAAACTATCAAAATATTCAAATGATGAAGTCTAAAAATTTGGTTAAAGGCTTGCCTAACATATCACCTATTCATGGTTTGTGTGAAACATGCATCTTAGGCAAGATGAGCAAACAAAAGTTTGTAAAAGACAATTCAACAAGGGCCACACAAATTCTTCAACTCATTCATACAGATATTATGGGTCCATTACATGTTAGATCACTTGGTGGTGCATCATATATTCTCACCTTTATATATGATTATTCAAGAATGATCTTTGCGTATCTACTTAAGAATAAATCATATTGTTTTAAGACATTCAAGGATTTCAAAGATTTGGTATAAAATGAAAATGGAGAAAAGATAAAAATGATTAGAAGTGAAAATTGAGGGGAGTACAATAACAATGATTTCAATGAGTTTTGTTCTTCTCATGGGATCAAAATGCAGTTTACTTGTACATACATTCCTCAATAAAATGGTGTTGTAGAGAGGAAAAATAGGATAATCATGGAGATGGTAAGATGCATGCTTGGTGACCTCCATTAACAAAATTGTAACCAAACTTGGATATGAACTTTACAGTGATTAGAGTTTTGAGATGACGGTGAGCGGGAAGGCTTCTGCGAGAGACCACAGGAGCGCCAGCAGATCGAACCACAGGCATAGTAGGGTAGAAGGAGAGCAACCAGAGTCTGCGGGCACTGAGGAGTCCTTGCCATCCGAAGATGGTGTCAGCCATGGCAAGGATCCACCAAAAAAATGGAGAGGTGGACCTCAAAAGTCGTATGCTCAGGCAGCGACTTCAGAAACCCTAAGCGGCATCTTCATTGAGGAGTTGTTTTCGGCCGAGGATGCATTGGACATCCCTACAGAAATTCTCTCAAGCTTCATGGAATTCAAAAAATTTACCCTCATTGGTAAGTTTATTGGTGGTCGGCCAGATATGGAGACCATTCGTAAATGGGCATCAGGCAAATGGAGAACCTCTGGTCTCATGGAGTTGGTAGCCTTAACCTGGGGTTTTTTCACGATTAGACTAAACAACAAGGAGGACTACTATAAAATCCTGGCTGGAGGTCCTTGGTTCCTGGGCCATAGGAGTCTCTTTCTAAGGAAGTGGGGTATGGACTTCAACCCTGATACCCAGAACATCAACATTGCTCCAATATGGGTCAGGCTCCCGAGTCTCCCTCTTTTTTGTTGGCATGAAAATGTAATTCGATGAATTGCCCGCTCCACTGGGGATTTGGTCACCATTGACCTTCCCACCAGAGCTCGAAAAAGATTTTTCCAAGCCTATTTCTGTGTCTTGGCAGACTTGGAGGTAGTCCTTCCCTCCTCCATCACTCTTCGGTCCAAAGGTTCCATTCTCCACAAGCAAGCCATTGCATATGAGAACAGACCAGCTTTCTACCCCCAGTGCAGTTCTCAAGGGCACCTCCAGCACAATTGTCCTCTTCAAAAGTTAGGGAAGAAGAAGCGGGATTCCTGTAACCCCTTGGAACATGGTGCTGGTCAGGTGAAGCCCCCTGTTACGAAAGACCATAAGTATCCAGGCCCATCCAGGGACCTTCACGAATACTCCCACCCAGAAGAAGGAATATCCCTCCAATCGAACTCTCAGCTGTGTGTTGCTAGCACCCTTCTAGGACCTCAGGTGGTGAAGGTTCAGTCCCCCCCCAACACACCTCATAGGTAGATTTACCCATACTTCAATAACAGAACTTTTTTGAGTCCCAAATTGTGTTGGAAGATTACCTACTGGGAAGGGGGGTGGCCCCCCCTAAAACACCTCTCAGTAAGGTCCACCTAAGCTCTAGGACCTGGGCCCTTTCAATTTTAGCCAGTCCCAAACCTTGCTAGAATATTACCTCCTGGGAAGGAGGGTTGTCAACCAGATTGGACATATGAGCCCTTGAATTACTAGGATCCAAAAGCAAAATGTGGATTATGGAAGTGTGAGGAAGGAAGGCCGACCTCCCAACAAAGACAGAAGAGACAAAGAGACGACGGTAGACGGCGGTAGATGGCACCCAATGTTTGTTATTTTTAGATGACTCTGATACTCAGACAGGTGATGCACATGTGCCTAAACCTCCCTTCCAATAGGGAAAGGGATGCAAGAAGAACCTCAAACTATCCAGATGAATCTGAAGCAGACCCAGGAGCATCAAAACTCGGAGGATCTGGAGGATTTGGACTAGCTATGATATGTCTGAACTCGAAGGATCAGGTGGATCCGGAATTACTATTTTCCTCGTCTGGTGTTTAGCTGGTTTTGCTTCTACTCTCCAATGGTTCATTTTCTTTGGCTGTTACTTTTTGTTATCTTGTTTAAATTTCATTTTGTTTCCTAGTTAATCAGGCATAAATGCCTTTTTTGTAGCCTCCAAGCAATTATTTTAGGGGTTATGTTTCATTTTCTTCGGCTGTTACTTTTTGTTATCCTGTTTAAATTTTGGTTTGTTTCCTGGTTAACCAGGCATAAATGCATTTTTTTTTGCCTTTAGGCAATTAGTTTAGGGGTTACGATTTCTGTAATAGGCTTATACATAAATCCAGGAGGCATGATGCAAGGCTGATTTTGTTCATAAGGTTTTGGGATCCTCTATAAAAACCCTTTGTTAATCTACTATAATAATTACCAAAAAAAGATGCATGCTTGGTGACCACTTACCTCAATTTCTTTGGGGTGAAGCAGCCAGTACATCAATCTACATTCTTAATAGGCGTCCTTCAAAATCAGTTGAGGTGAAGACTCCTTATGAGGTTTGGAATGGTAAGAAGCCAAATTTGTCACACTTAAGAGTGTTTGGATGTGATGCATTTTCATATATTCCTTCAGAAAAGAGGAATAAATTGGACAAAAACTCTCAAAAAATGCATCTTTGTTGGCTATGATGCAGAACATAGGGGATACGAGTTATACTCACCTTCTTCATGCATTGTATTTGTTTCAAGAGATGTCAAATTAAATGAAGACCTTCTTGAGTTACAAAAGGGTGGGCCTTGTGTCAAAAGGACCAAGTGGTTGGATCATTATAGGGGTCCTAAAGATCATAATTTAGTTAGCCAAAGGATAACTAGAATTATGACCCTTAAAATGTCTCTTCTAGCTAAGATAGAGACTGATAATGAGCCTACTTCTTACCAATAAGCTTCACAACACTCTTGTTGGGTTGATGCCATGAAGGTTGAGATGGATTTTCTTCTAAAGAATAAAACTTGGGATCTAGTGCCTTATCCTAATAAGAGAAATGTTATTGGGAACAAGTGGGTCTATAGAATCAAGTACAATTCTAATGGAGAGATAGAAAAGTATAATGCTAGATTGTTGCTAATGGTTATGCTCAAAAACATGGCATTGAATATGATGAAAACTTTGCATCAGTTGCCAAAATGCCCACCATTAGGCTTCTCATTGTGATTGCTGCTGGTCAAGGTTGGTAGATTTTTTAGCTTGATGTGAAAAGTGCCTTTCTAAATGGTGATTTGGATGTGGATATATACATGAGTCGACCTCAAGGATTTGTTGTACAAGGTAAGTAAACACTTGTGTGTAAACTAAAGAAAACCTTGTACGGTCTGAAGCAAGCACCTAGAGCATGGTACATGAAGATTTCAGGTTACTTTTTATCTCTTGGTTTTGATAAATGCTATTCAGATATAGATATCTATGTGCTTAGGAAGGATAACTTGGTCATTTTAATTGCTCTATTTATTGATGACCTTGTTGTGACTGGAAATGAGAATGAGGCCATTTTTTATTTCATCTCCAAATTAAAGTCAGAGTATGAAATGACTAACCTTGGTATTCTACACTACTATCTTGGCATGCAAGTTTATCAGCATGAGGATTGTACCTTTTTGAGTCAATCCAAGTATATTGGAGATCTTCTTAAGAGGTTTGATTTGGAGGATAGAAATCCTACTTCCATTCCCATTTCTAAAGGGGTCAAGTTGGAAGTAAGTACAAAATCTTAGTTGGCTGATGCTACATTGTATAGGCAGTTCATTGGTAGTCTTCTTTATGTTACCATCACAAGGCCAAATATTGCTTTTGCAGTTGGTATGATGGCTAGGTTCATGTAGAAACCTTATATTGAGCACTTACAAGCTACCAAGAAGATTCTGAAGTACCTTTCAAGTACTAGAGATTTGTCACTCAAGTATTCTAGGCTTCCTTCCTTTGCTATTTCTAACTATGCTGATTTTAATTTTGGAGGGGATAGAATAGACAAAAATTCTACCACAGCATATGTTTTTAGTATTGGGTCTGCAACTATCTCTTGGTATTCCAAGAAGCAAGATACAATTGCTCTTTCTACAATGGAAGTGAAGTATAAGGCTATGACATCACCTACATAGGAAGCGGTTTGGCTTCGTATCCTCATGAAGGAAATTGGCTTTGAGGAATTTGGTCCTTCACGTTTGCTCTCCAATAATCAATCAACTATTTCCTTGGCTAAAAATCTTGTAATGCATCAAAGGACAAAGCATGTTTAAATCCAATCCACTTTATCATAGAGAAGGTTTTGGATGGGACTATTTATTTGGAGTATTTCCCATCATCTTCTAATTCTGCTGATTTTTTCACCAAACCTCTTTCCAAGGAGCAGTTTTATAAGCTGAGGGACTCACTTGGTTTGGTGAAGTTATCCTCAAGGGGAATGAAGTGTAGTTACACTTGTGTGATGACAATTTCATATTTATGAGGTGTTTTGTGCTATATATGAGTTGATATTTGGTGGTATAATTGCTTTTTGCATCTCTTTTGAACATGGTACTTTGTTATTTGCCTTGTGCAACTTTTGTACATGTTACTTTATAGATGGCATTGTGCAATTATGGTATATGATGCAATTTCTTTATGTGACTCTTTTACATGTACTTTCTTGTTGCCTTGTGCAACTTTGTACATGTTTTTATGTAGTTGGCATTATGCAATTGGTTTATCATGGTAATTTCTTGTTAGCATTTATGCTACTTTTGTACATGATATTTTATGGTTGGCTTTATGCAACCGGTGTGCACACTTTATTATTTTCATATACCTTATGCAACTCTTGTTTTTTTTTCTTTTTGTACATGGTACTTTTTTTTTTTTTGTTAGCCTTGTGCTATTTTTGTACATGGTACTTTAGAGTTTGCATTATCATGGTACTCCTTATTTGCTTTATGCAACTTTGTACATGATATTTTTTGATCAACTATATAGCACGTGACTATAAGTATGGCTTGGCATATTTTTGTGATGACTTATAATTCACTATTTGTTAGATTAGTTTTGTTATCATCTTTGGATATTCATATATGTTGTGGTGAATATATTTATGATGATGTATCTAACTGATCTTATGTTGAGCTACTTGTAGCTTGTAGGTACTTTCGTTTGGGGTTTTGTAGGCTTACTTAAGAAACTTGTGTGATGTTTTATTCTTGTCATTTGCAACCACTTGTGGTTGATGGATGGCTTTGTAAGCTACTTGTATCTGAAGCTACTCCATTGTGGTCTTGCAGTCTCATTTGGGCCCATTTTGTATTGGTGCCTTATTGTAGACCATTCTTGGTCATAAAAGCTCATTGGAACTATATTACTAATTTGATTCTCGTCCCTGTTTGTATCTTTAGAGGGAGAATGTTTCTTTGTTTCATAATTCCTTTCACCAATATTTCATTAAGGGGGAGTGTTGGAATATGTAATGCAACATTGTATAAATTATTCTTAGACTAAAATATAAAGTCTAAAGAATAATATTTGAATTAGAAAATAATTCTATTTTATGTAAAAATATTCCCACCCAATTAATAAATAAAATAAGTGTGCTAGGAATATTTAATTTGTGAGAAAAAATTATTTCCCCTTTTCTAAGAAATATTAGAAAGTAACTAATCACTTTATAATATTTTATATATGAAATCTCGGGCCTCGCCAGACTGAACGCTTGTCCCTTTTCTGGTGCTTTCAGTAGCATAAAATGTTTAAAATGATTGTGGCATGGTGGTTATAGAGGCGGAATGCATGAAGATCTTTGTGGCGGCTTCTGGACAGGACAACGTAGAATACTGTGGCCGCCATAAAAATCTAGACAACCTACCCGAATTCGTGGCGGCTACCGATTCCACCATGTAAATTCAAAAAAAAAAAAATATATATATATATATATATATATTATATATGCCACTTATCACACATATCAAATATTGGATTGTGATAATATTAGAAAGTAACTAAGCACTTTCTAATATTTTATAGATGCCACTTGTCACACATCTCAAGATTAGATTATGATAATATTAGCTTGTGATAAGATTTAGGGTTGTAGTATAAAAGCTTCTCTTTAAATAGGGGTGTTGTCTACTACATCTTAACATATCTTGTCATATTTAATTGTGTTGTAATATCATGTTGATGCATATTGTTGCATAACATTGAAGCATTCTTGTATTGTTGAATCAAATGAGTAATATAGTGAGATTCATAGTGGATGTTTCCCCTCTTAATTTGAAGTAGGGTTTTACCACTTAATATTGGTTTTGTGGGTTTTCCTCTTTTGTGTGTGATTGATCTTGTGGAGCATTCTTCGATATTGGGGAGACTTTGCTTGTCTCACGAGATAAAATATACTATCCTTTAGAAATGGTAATATAATATTTTGAAGAAGCAATTGATTTGGAAAAATGTAGTGAAATCAACATCCTAATAAGAGGACAACCAAAGACCAAAATTGAAGAAGGGAAATCATCCCCAATTTGAAAGGATACTATTAAAATAAACATGTCAATACTGTGGAAACTCTTTGAAATATTGTCTTAGAAAAGAACAAAGAGACGAAGTGCAACTTCACTAAATTAGATCAGCCTCCTATCACCATATTAGAGCAACTTATTTAAGCCAAAATTATAGAAACCCCATCCATAACACCTGTGGATCCTACAAGGGAGAAAATCCCTTCACTCCACCCTAATGAGTTTTGTGCATTTCATCATGTTCATGACCATTCAAACAATATATATAAAGCACTTTGAAAACTTATCCTTGATTTTATAGATAAATATCAACTTATATTTAGAAAATTTGATTCTCAACCAGTGGTAAACCATGTCTACTATAGGAATATTCTACCTCCAAATTGCAGTGGTAGGAATATTACACCTTCTTGATTGATATTTCTCATGAGGTAATATTCAAACCCTTCATTTCTTAATTCACCTTTGTTGACTCCTTTGCAAATCCAAGAAGCATTAGGGCCCTTAACCTTAAATATCTAGATTGATAAATATGATAGGATATGGATGTTGTCATATAGATAGTATCCCTAGTAGTGGTATGTCTCTTCTTGCTTCATCTTTGCCTTGTCATGGTGATGAAGCCAATTCTTTTATTTTTAGGGGCCTATGGAAACTTTCATTCCTATAAATAGATTGGATTGTAATGAAACAATTAATAAACCTTTGTCTCTCATATGCTCTCCTAATGTGATTTTATTTTTTAATTAAAAAGAATCATCATGCATATTAAAAATATATTTTTATCGACATTGACTGCTTGACTATTTACTTGTTTACATGGTTGCTTTCCTACATGGCTACGTGTTGTCATATCTACTTGTATTCATGTTCTTGTGTATGCTTGGTCTTCTTGTTGCATATTTAATAAAATAACTTGCTAGAATGTGATGATCCTAGTCAGGAATATATCATTTATGCATTGTATTTGCACAAGATGGTTGAAGCAAGAAAACCTCCTAGTCCACCATCTTCGCGATTCAATTCAAGGTCTCCTAGTACTTAGTCTTTGTAATATTAACTAATAGTTTACACAATCAATTCATATTCATTGATTCTTAATTTGAACTAAACCATATTTATTCTTATTAATTCAAATTGCCCTCTTATTTAAATTCAAATCATCACATTAAATCTAAATCATCTTTGTTATCCATTTTTAAAAATCATGTTTACCCCATATTCCATATTATAACTTCCTTGTCACACACAAACCATTGCAAAGTTCATATTATTGATGGTGCATTTTATCACTTCATCAAGAGCTTCATACCATTATGATAACATACAAGGATGATAACCCCATCATTTTTACTTTTCTTTTATCCTGTATCAGATGACATTATTTACCATCACGGTGATTCATAGTAACAATAGATCCATTTATCTTACCCATATCCCTAGCGAGGTAATATTCTCATATGGAAGCAAATACCTTAAAATGTAAAACATTCTCCTATTTGGGGGCATTGAATTTTGCTCATTACATTGATGGTCCTCAAATGGATGAATCATCTCCAATCAATGGATCTTTAACTCTGTCATGTTCCTTTAAATAGGCTGATTGGTTATGCATTTCATTTCAAAATGCTCTATATATAGTTGTATATATTTTGTATCATAGCAAAGCTATCAAAAATCCCTTTTGGACATTCGATATTAAAGTCTTGTTGGGGAAATCAAACTAAATTATATATATATATATATATATATATAATTTATTGCATCCTAAAACACTCCTTAAGTACCTCGCTTAAGGGTGATCACTTCTCATCATTTACAATTATACATATACTATCATAAAGAATTGCTTAACCACTTCAAGGTGATATACATCATATACCCCACTTACCCTCCATACATAGGGGAAAACATCGTATAAAGCACAATATTTCCTTAGTTTGGGGTATCAAATCTAAAGGTAATTATAGAAAATGATCAAAACAATCGAATTTTATGCCTTCAAATAGACCTACTATTTATGTACTAAATAAACATTGTATCTTTGAGTAGGTCAATTAAATTATGTGTTCTTAAATGATCCAATCAAATTATGTTCTCTTAAATAATCCAATCAAACAATCTAATTGTGTGCTTTTCAATGAGCTAAATAAATTGTGTGCTTTTAAATAAGCCAATCAAATTATGTTATTTTAAATAAGTTAACCAAGCATGTGATTTTAAGTAATCCAACCAAAATATATGCTCTTTAATGAGTCAATAAACCTTGTACCTTTAAATAGGCCATTCAAAATTATGTATCCTTAAAATAACCAATAAATTGCATGCCTTCAAATAAGCCAATCAAAAAATGTGCCTTTAACTAATCAAAATCAAAGTATGTGCCTTCAAATAATATGGATCAAATCATACTCTTAAAAGATCCAATAAATTATGTGATTTTAAATAAGACAATCAAATCATGTACTTTTAGAGTAAGCCAACATAGAATGTTCTTTTAACTAAGCCAACAAAAATATTTGCTCTTAAATGATCCAACCAACCTTATGCCTTTAAATAGACCGATCAAAAGTATGTGTCCTTGAATAGACCAATCAAATTATGTGCTTTTAAATGAGACACTCAAATATATGCTTTTAAATAAGCCAATAAAGTATGTGCTTTCAGGTAAACCAATAAAGTATATGTTTTTAAATAAGCCACTCAAATATATGCTTTTAATTAATCCATTCAAGTATGTGTTGAAAAATCCAATCATGTGTATTTAAATAGAAATTCCAATTTAACATATAAAATAATATCCTTTAGGAACCTTGCCTATAGGATGATCAAGAAAATCAATAATCACCCCACTTAAAGATACTATATACATGAGAGATAGTCTTACCTAAAGAATATCCTTCTCAACTGAGGGAATCAAGTATACTTCAAAATAGTCAAAGATGATATCTAAGCAACCACCTATAGATAATTATGTGTCCTTAAATGGACCAACTTGTATATAAAGGAAGATAATGGTGTGTCCTTAAATAGACCAATCTATAAATAAATACAATACAAATGTATCTTTATATAGACCAATTCGTTAAGTGTCCTTAAATGGACCAATTTTTATATATAAGAACCATAAAATGTGTCCTTAAATAGATCAACTTATACATAAATAGAACCAAAGCATGTCCTTAAATGGACCAATTTATATATAATTGTATCATAATTCTGATCAACATGTGTCCTTAAACGGATAAATATATAAATAAATACAATCAAAATATGTCTTTAAATAGACCAGTCTATTAAGTGTCCTTAAATGCACCAATTTGTATATAGAAGAACCATAAAAAATCCTTAAATAAATCAACACAATCGCAACATTTATTTAAATAGGTCACTCAAACATATCCCTAAATGAATACTACACCAAAAAGGGTCTTTAAGGGAAGTTTTTAACCACCCTTGAAGACATTTAAAGATGCTTATTCAGTCATTGTCTATGAGGTCATCATAAAAATTTCACATCATATGATAGTGGTTAAAAACTACCTCTAAAACCACCTTAGTTTATCACTATGAGGGTGGTTTAAAATTGCCATCTTAGGTTAGGGTCTAAGAGGGCGGTTTTAAACGACCCTCTTAGGGTTTGGCGGTCTAACGCCCTAAGATGGTGGTTTTATAAGAGGATATATCCTAATAGGGTGGTTTTAAACCACCCTCTTAGGTTCTAAGAGAGGTTTAAAATTTCCCTCTTAGATTCTAAGAGGGAGGTTTAAAATCACCCTCGTATAATTACTTAAAAAAATTAAAAAGCTTGTGAAAAATTTTGTTTGGTTCATTGATGATATCATCAACAAATAAATGCATGTAAAGAATTTGCAGATTTATTGACATATTTGATATAGTTGGGAACACCCATCGAACTTTAGAGGTCATCTTGTTCCTCAAAGTAGTCAAAGGGTTGCAATTCTATGAAGAGAAAGTCTCATTGAGAAGAGAACTACTACGTGCTTAAGAACATGTCTACCCTAGCTTTTGTTTTACCACTACTATGAAATTTCAATAAGAAGAAATAGCTTCATAGGGCTGCAAATAATATTATATGGAAAATTTAATATACCTATAGTTTTATCGGTTGTATAAATGCAAATAGTAGTAGGTTGTATATAATCACAGGCTTCCTATCGAATATCAAGGGAATTAGTAACTTTTATTCATTGTATTGTATCAATTCATTGTTTAATTTTAGTTGTTATTATGATTTCATTTATAAATGTGATGATTATTCAATTACATGGTGATTAACACTCCACACTCAACAACACTTAAACTACTTTCAACCTATTCCATAGAACAAAAACCCTGGTAAATTTATGTATATGAGAATTGCTACCTGGTCTTAATACACTTTTCTAGAGAGGCTACTAAAATTTACATATTTTATTGCATAACAAGCAATCGGAGAGGAAATTGGAAGTCTTATCATTTAGTCCCTACAACTGCCTCCTACTAGAACTCAAGATTGCCATTTTCTTGGCTTTCTTTGCTTCATAATCCTTAACAACAGCCTTGATGGCATCCTTTTTAAAGCATGCTACAATGCAACTTAACTAGAAGAAGTAACATATACTTTGCTATATCGCTGAAATAACAAAAGAAAAATTGCATTAGCAATTGCAACCACAAACATATGAAAACAAAAGAAAAAAAAATAGTAGAAAAAAAGTAACCATGAATATTGTGGACCAAAAACAAATGAAAAAAAAATAAAAAAAGCTTAATAGGGAAAAAAAATTACCATGAATATTGTGGATCTTAGTGCACCCCAAATAATTATGTGAATGTTTACAAAAATCCATAAATTATTCCATGTTTCTCCCTATA
Organism: Wollemia nobilis; assembly: GCA_028583015.1. Classification (NCBI taxonomy): domain Eukaryota; kingdom Viridiplantae; phylum Streptophyta; class Pinopsida; order Araucariales; family Araucariaceae; genus Wollemia; species Wollemia nobilis. The sequence goes on from JAQPPZ010015830.1 coordinate 308,162, forward strand.
TTAAGATCATGTCCACATAATTATATGAAACTCTAAAAAAGATCAATAAATTATTCCATGTTTCTTCCCATGTTAAAATATTACCCACATAGTCCAAAGAATTGGCTAATGATAAATGGTATGTATTTGTAAGAATGTGACCAACATTCCAACCCCCTCAATGTGATAAAGCAACCCACAACCATGGAAACTCCACACTAAGATGGCCTGTGATGATGTAGTTATGTTATAATACATGATATGGCTTGTGATAATACAATTATGTTACAATACATGAGAGCATATGTGACTGATTTAGTTGCTTCTTTTACTTATTCACTCTAAGTAACAGAGAACAAAAACAATATTCTATTCTAGATACATGGTAGAAATCTAAAATTACTTTCATTCTATTTGTTGTAGAGGTAAATTCCCAACTTATTAACATATGTATTGTATATCAAGAGATTGATAGCAAAGACACTCTACCAAAAATATAAAAATATCCCAAATAACTACACATGTATAACAAATATAAATGTTCATATAAGTGTACATTTATTAGAGGACCAGACACAATTATTCCACAGCCATGACAACCATCTAAACTTAATTCCATTCTATTTATCATAGAGGTAAATGCTCAGTTTATTAATATATGTATCGTATAGAAAGAGGCTGATATCAAAGATATTCTATCAAGAAGATAAAAATATCCAAAATAATTATACATGTATAATGAATATATAGTATGATATAAGTGTACAATTATTAGAGGACCAGACACAAGTTGATAATCACACAAATTTTACATGGTATAAAATGGCACAAAATAAGGTTACTTGCTAGAAACCATAAATTTTATTAAAAAATCATGATTTTTTTTCTTGGCTTTAAAATCCCAATTCAAGAAAATAAATAATAAAAAGAAATGTGTACTAGGAAGAATAGACTAAAAGGAAACTATTCAAAAAGCAAAGTAGGTGAGACACAAGTTCCAACATAGTATGCACTAGTTTTGTAGCACCATGTTTGGATATGTACAGATGCATTCACTTTCATAGTGTATATTAAAAATAATATAGTCCTTTAATGCCAAAAGATACAAGAAACTGATAAAACCAGACCAAGTGAGACACAAGTTCAACACACAAGACACTAAAGATAGTAGAGAAATATGTAGCACCATGTTACAATATATGCAGATACCTTCACCTTTGTAGTGAATATAAAAATGAGTCATTTAATACCAAAATATACAAATACCAAAGATATGAGCAAGGAAAAATAAAAATTATCAAAGTATAATTTTTTTTGTTTTGTTTAATAAATTCATGGTTAATTCACAAGAGGACACAACTACTACTACTTGTGCAAGCCTGGTATTCATCAAGAATATTCAAGGCAACAAGGAAAGTAAAGGAAATTACTGATGACAGGATAAAGGAATAAACAAAAACAATATCTCTCCACATATCTACTACCAATTTATTGCATATATGCCAACAGGGAAATGAAACAATGAACTACCAATATACAAAGAAAAAACAAGTAGTTACCCTTTACAAAAATCTATAATAAGTAAAAGAGGTATATGCACAACTTTCTCACTAGCCCCAAGCTAGAACCCTAAACTTGAGAACCAATTGTTGCACTTCTTGTGGTAAATTACCCAGCATCATTGCAAGCAGTTGCCCTTTACAAAAATCTAGAATATGCAAAAGAGGTATATGCACAACTTTCTCACTAGGCCCCAAGCTGACATCTAAACTTGAGAACCAAATAATTGCACCTCCTATGGTAAATAGCCTAGCATCATTTCTCTAAGAACTCGACACTCAATATCAACATAAACAAAAAGGTTGGAAAGATGAAGCACCAAGTCAAGGTATACAACATCAACTTTTGCCCACCTGAACTATAACTATGGCACTGGTTGTCAATTTTTGCTTTTCTAAGCTCAATTGTGTTTGTGTCAAGACATGGATAAATCAGGTTTATCCTATGCATACCTGCATATGATAGGTAAGGCTATTAAAGGTCCTAGCTGAAAGTTATATCTTCTGGAAAAAAGAATTGATGAAGACAATTACCACAATTTTTAGGCCTTCACATGCTACTGTTATGATGGATTCAGGTTAGTTCTTCCACATGCTGATAAAAAAAAGGAATGAGGTGAGTTAGTTCTTCATATTTTGGGATATCAAACATGGAGCAAATAACAATACCATGTAATACTAGAAATCTACACTCGATATGGTAACTGCAAAACTAAGCATATATGACATAAATGATACAACAAAGGTAAGAGTTATAAGAAAGTCCTTGAGCATGAATTTTAATGGAACATCTTAGACCATGCATAATAGGGACAAGTCTAGTTGACCAGGGACTTCAATATATTGAATTAAAATCACAAACAACTTGAAAAATTTTAGAAGGAACCTAAAAACCTACCAGCACAAATTCCAAGAGGATACAAAAGCAATCCACAAGGAATTGTCTCTAAGCGAAACATAGAAGATGCTAGCTCTCAATTATTTTAGTTTAGAAAGATAACTAATTCACTCATAAAGAATTATCTCTAAGTAAACCATAGGAGTTGCTTGCTTCAACTATTTTAGCATAAGAAAATAACAGATGCACAAAATATGATCAAAATAGTAGAGACAATGTTTTTATCTATATTATTAAATGGTATTAGTTCAAACAGTTAAGAAGACCTAGGTTTGAATCTTTCCAAGTGATACATGCTTAATTGCCAAGATGGCATGATATCACTACACAATCAACAACGTAATCTAGGTGGGGCCTATTTCAATCCCATATATCCAATTTAATAAAAAATTAAGAATTAAAAAATTATTATTATCTATATTAGAATGGGCTAAAAAGCGAGGAGCTAAGAATTTCATTGGGTATTACAAAATTTTAAATGATCCAAGAAATTGAGCAGTTGATCTATCTTAGAAGACACTTGTCCAGTTCAATAGGGCCTTCTAATTGTAAGAAATAGCACATTAGGATAAATTTTCTCCTATTTAGCTAAAGCCCCAGTGATCTTAGCACTTCCTTCACATGTTTGTACCAATTATTCTAAACTATCTTCAATTTGATCAAAAACAAAATTAGTAACAGAGCACACAAATTTAGTACCCTGGTAATTGGAAGAAGTGATAGATTAGGATAACTTTGCTCCTAGTAGTTTCCTAGTACTTTCTTCACATAAAATATATTTATAGGCATTTGTACCAATAATATTGAACTACCATGAACTAGAGATAAGCTACCCCAACAAATATAAATCACAAGTTATATCAGAAATCCACTAACACAATTCCATTGAACATACAGTGAATGTGATGCAACACAATATAGTCCTTAGAAAAATATATCCTTTCTATGATTCATCAATTTCAGATGAGATGTATCTCTGATTCACATCTAGCCCTAATTTCTATCTTTATATATATTTTCTAGTTTCTATCTTTATGATATATTTTTCTACTCACCAGTACACATTGGTTAAAACATTGGATAAAAATTTATATTAAAATTTTTGTACAAACTTCACAGTAAAAAGAATGAGAAAAAAGACCAAGAACTACCATAGTAGAAAACTAACCCAAACAACAAGATTCTGATAAAAGTTTGGATAAAAATTTACTGACCTATTTTTGATAGACATTGCATCTTCCATCTTTCTTCCTTTTATCCATTCACTAGCTGCCAATGAGAAAAAAAAAAAACTATAAGTAGATGATCCTGATGAATTCTAACATCTAAGAACACTAATGACATTAAGAAATATACTCAAGACTTGTGCAAATATACCCTCAACAAAGCTTGTAATTTTGTTTGAAAAAAATAGTGTGAGCAACTTCATGGATCAATATAATGGAGTGAAAACCAAGTGCACTACTATAGCATTAGGATAATGTCAACAAATATCTTGATTCAACACTTTCAAGTAAAATTCAAGTAGGATGAAAATTTCCACCTATTATCGCATGAGCAGTGTAGACAATTAAAACCATAATGCTTACTATGTAGGGAGATGCAGTTGTTAGAACAAACAATATAGTTATCAAAATGGAAACAAATGCAAAGTGACGCATCCCATACAATTATTGATCTTTTAGTAGCCTCCATTTCACATTACTATTGGGTTTGAACTTGATAATATGACATCAATAGTTCACTAAAATCCTTGGGATTTTTATGGAAAAGGGTCACTAAAACCCTTGGGATTTGTATGGAAAAGGGTTGATTTGGCAATTTAGTTCAAAGAAAAGTGTTTGAGAATAGGAGAAAGATATTTTGGCATCCATAGTATATGAAGGAATATGTTAGATTTTGATAATGTATGATATGGGAGATATCAATCACAAGATGTAAAATATGCAGAAAAGTAAGATAATGGAATTCTGCAATAAGACTGAAATATGCTATTAATGGAAAGTTGTGAAAACAATACAATGTAAAGTAATTAAGGAAATGAACACTTCAAAACTCTAATGGAAACTACATTGTACCTATTCACTACTCTGTAGTGAGTAGCACATCTGCTTTACACACACAAACACTATTCAATTCACTATGGGGCATATATATAAGAAGATAAGTTACTTGACCCTCACTCTTCTTAACTACCTTTCCTATGACTCATGTACAAGTGGACTCCTTGTACATTTACATCATTGCACATTGACACTTGTGCATTTATTACTTCTTCCTCAAGTAACCTAATATAAACTCCTAATCTAACAATGTACCCAAGGTGGTACATTGATATGTACCTAAATAATGTAATATACTCTAACACCCCCTGTATTACATTATTTGGGTATTGAATAATTTTGTCTTCACTATGGATATTCCTCTTTTGAATAGTCTTCAACTCAATCATATCCTTTGTATTATCTTTAATATGCCTCCTTGATCTGGTTCCTCTTCTTCTTCTTTTTTATTCTTGTCTTTGGAATCAATACTTTCATATGTGGATGTACTATCACCTGATTCTTGCAAGAGTATCTTCTCTTTGCCTTTGTCCTTTTCATTATTTTCTAGGTTTTGTATAGAAGATTCTAAATAAACACTTAAGGCATCATGATAAGATTTTGTGTTAGTATAACTTGAAGTACCAATACTACATGAGGATTGAAATATCTTTGCTAGGTATGATTCATCCATTTTTGTTTTTAGTGAGTAATTCTATCAATAATTTTTATTCTACATTCTCATCCTTGTAATATTTTAATGTAAGTAGTTCCATGTATAATATGCTACCAAATTCTAAAGGAATTTGAATGTCCCTCTTTCCATTATCAATTATTTTAGTAATTCAAGTATGCAGATAATGTTCCATGGTTTCAAAGTTATATTTTTAAGATTCACTATGAATCTTTTTTGACATGAAATCTAAGTCTCCTTCATAATTTATATGTAAATTATTGATTCTAATTTTTATGACACTTGCTCTTTCCTTTCTAATGGTGTTGTTCATATTATTGTTAGTTGTATTCTTTGGAGTAGACATCCTTATAGCTCCCTAGATAAGAGTATATGAACTAATTTGATAAATATTGCTTAGATTTAGGTTTTGTACGCTTTCTTATGTCTCCCAAGTCATTTAGAATATGCTATAATATTAGCAATAATTAGTTCATATTTTGAGTTCATTTTGTAATGTTTTGAGAATAATAATTATTCTTCAATTTTACATTATCTCTCCTAATGAAGTTTTTATAGTTGGATTTATTTTTGTCTCCTTAGTATGAGTATGAGGTAAGTATTACCATTTAATTCCAAATCTTTATGAAAGCAATAGATTTTCTTCTCTATGTAATTTTCTAAATTCCAAGTATGCCTTATAACTTCCTAATTTTGGAAAATTAGAAAATAATGATAATTTTATTTGCAAATTAAGATTTGAGTTTACCAATATTGATAACCTTATATATCATACTTGGTTATTTGAAAATATGAGAATATCCTTCAATTATAATACCTTGAAATAAGCTTGCTTTATAAATTACTAATGCTTGGTTAAGGTTGGTTATTCCAATGCAATAGTAAATTTGGTTATATCACCTTATAACTCCAATGTACCTTAAGTAAAGCATGCAATATTGAATTTGCCTTAGCGTTGCTTGTGGCTCAACATATCTTAGACTATCTTGAAAATTCATGTATCTCAATGTAGCTTCAAGTAGCTTGAGACTTCAACAGACTCCTCCTCGATGTATCTCTATGTCTCTTCAAGTAATCTAGGTTGCTTGAGACTTCAATGTAGCTGCTAGTTGGATGAATATGAGCATTCAATGCTCTTAAAATATTATTTAATTATAGTCCTTTCACTGCTTTGACATTAGTATGCAAAAGACCTTTGCTATAGATAGTTGCATACTCCTACTTCAATATTCGCACTGTTCACTATGAGTGTCTTTCACCTAAGTTATTAATAGGGTAATATCCCCTAGGTGGAGTGCCTTGAGGTGTTATACTCCCTTATTGATACTTCAAACTTATGGTGTTTGGGTTGTTGAGGTTACACCTTGTGTTTCAAGCCTCAAGACATAATGATGGTCTTTGCTTTCAATGTTTCAATGCTCAAGATGTTACTTCCTTGTTGTACTCCTTTTAACACTCTAATATGGGTATTAATCTTAGTTGGACATGAAATAATTGTTCTATTCAATGATCCAAGGTGAGAATTATTTATTTTTTGGGCTCCTTCGTGAGAAGAATGTAACACTTCTCTTCTTCATGCCAAGTGGCACTTGCATGTGAAACTCTTCAATGTTCTATTTTAGCCTTATATATCCTCTAGAGAATACAAGTTGTTCACTTATTTTATACAATGTTTTTCTGATGAATGCTAGATTTAAATTATAGCAATAATTTTTCCAACATTGGCTACAACTGTAAATCCAATATAGCTTCTATGCAGATGACATGGTGTCACTTTATTGAAGCACTTGGATGCTTTCATGGCTCCCTTCCTTGTTGGATATCAGATGCTTGAATGAGGTAATTTTTGTGTCCTTCACTTGGATTATACCTGGATTTATACACTACTATTATACCTTGCTTTGCAATAGGAATGTAATGGTTGGAATGCTTCCAATATGGCTAAAGGTTGACGTCATTAGTGGGCATTACTTTGATTATTGGAATGGTGTTTCTAGACACCTGAAACCTAGCGCTTGTGAATCAACTTGATAATCTATCCTTTTTTAGAGGTATATGGTGTGCCAATATAATATTAATAAGAGAATTTTATTTTTCACAAAATTTTAGTTAGTTCCTTGTCTCTTTTTGATGTTATTTCCTCATTTGATATGATGGCTCCTTGTTGTATGGCTTGAGGACTAATGTATATTGATAGCAATATTTTTTTTTTTACTTCTTAGATATGGCCATTGTTTGTTGTACTCTTTGAGAGCAATGTATTGTTGCCTTTCTTATTAGACAACACTAGTATCTAATTACTTCACTTTAATAATTTAGTAATAGTGAATCCAAGCTAATAATCATATAACCAATATGTTAGAGAGATTACTATTTTCACTAACTTTCACCTTCACTACAACACATAGTGCAATTCTAATAAGCTTTAAGAGAAACTAATATAATTCCACTATAATCTACTATTACTCCTTAAAAGTAACTTGTAATATGCACTAATGATAACTCTTAAAGAAATCTTAAATGCTTCTATAATATCTACAACTTAATGTAGTCTTCTTTTATGTAACTAGATAATAGAAAAATGATATTTTTCTTTCTTTCAAAATATATCTAACTCCTATTTTAATGTGCAAGTAATAACCCTTAACATAAACTATCTTTTGCACTTCCCTTGAAGACTTTAGAATGTAACCTTATTGCACATTCTGGATTTTAATAATGTGCTTAATGAAGCTAAGTAATTAACTAAATATAAGTGTTCAAGTAATGAACCCTTTGCACCTAAGTTGCTTACCTTTAACGATCTCTGAAGATGATGTAGATCTTAATTAATAGATTCACCAAATTGTTGTCTGGAATGGTAGTAAATCACAGTTATGAAAACTTCAATATTGTTTTGTAGATTCAGAAAACCCCTATCTCTTAAATGTGCCTTTTTTTCTACGAAAGGAAATATCCAAATATCTTGGATTTTGTAGGCTTCTTCTATCTGATTTGTCCTTCAACCTCATTTTTGAATTTTGGCTTCAATCTGGGTCTACTTCTCAAGAATCTATAAGTCTTGAGATATTCACTAGTGTTATCTAAAATTTGATAAGTTAATCACATCCTTATCCTTTGGGATTATTGTCATATGGTGATAATTGTCCCAATTCCTTCAATATCAGGAGTTTCTCCTTGGTAGTGAATTTATCCAATGAGTTCTTCTAGAAACTCCTTTAATGGCTTCTTTGAACTTTGTAATAAGGATCTCCAAGCCTTATACTTTTTTCTCCTTGATACCTCTCCAATGTCTTCAGTCTCATAGCTTCTCTGGTATTCTCCATGAGACCTTTACTTCAACCTTCTACTATGGAATTTTTGGCAATGAGATCTCTCAAATCTATAGAATCTTCTTCTAGAATATGGAATAGGACCTTGATAGTCCTTTTTCACTTCTAAAATTTGCAATATTTTATAGAGATCACCAAAATCCAATATTTTAGAACTAGGAGTTCTTTAATGGGACATTCTACGGGTCTCTTAAGCTTCTTTAGGATTATTTTTTTAATTTGTTGTTTGCAATCTTCGATGGAGATCACCAATATCCTATCTTCTTCTAGACTTTGTTTGGAGTCTCTAGGATCATAAATAAGGCAACTATGGTCTTTAATTCTTTTGTAATGTGCAGGTCTACAACAAGACTTCCCTCAAGTTCTTGGAATCTCCTCTTATTATATTTGTTGCTTCTAGTGCTAGATTGATTCTAAATATTATATCATTCCTAGCTATTTGTAGTAAGCTTCACAAATTTCTTTGAATCTCCTTTTTCCTACAACAAAGTATTAGTACTATAATAAACAAAACTCTAAGTGATTAGTATTCATTAGTTGATTTTCCAATCTAGTGGAATGAATGTTGAGTCCTAGTCTTCACAAGTTTTTATGCAACTTTGTAGAAAGACTCTAGCCAAATGCAATCTCAAAAATTCTAGAATTGATATTTTCTTCTCTCCTCTCAATCTCTCTTATGGCTCTCCCTATTTCTATCTAATCTATCGTATATCTGAAACCATTGTTAGCTTTTGATAATTTATGATGTGGGAGATAGTAATCACACGGTGTAAAATATGAAAAAAGGTAAGCTAATGTAATTTTGCAATAAGACTAAAATATGCTATTAATGGAAAATTATAAAAATAGTACAATACAAAGTAATGAAGTAAATGAACACTTCAAAACTCTAAAGGAAACTACATTGTATCTACTCACTATTTTGTAGTGAGTAGCACATTTACTTTACACACACACATTGTTCTATTCACTATGGGGCCAATATTTAAGATGATAAGTTACTTGGCCCTTACTCTTCCTAGCTACCTTTCCTATGACTCATGTACAAGTGGTCTCCTTGTACATTTACATCATTACACAATGAAACATGTGCATTTATCACTTCTTCCTAAAGTAACCTAAGATAAACTCCTAATCTAACAATGTATCCAAGGTGGTACATTGATATATACCTAAATAATGTAATATAATCTAATAGAATAGGGGTCCAAAGCAATTTCAAACATTACAAATACAAGAGATTTTCTTGAGCATCGACACCAATTCTCACACGCAGTTTACTTTTTTTATTTTTTTAAAGTAAGACCTACCCTAAGAGGGTGGTTTTAAACCTCCCTCTTAGGGTCACTAAGAGGGTGGTTTTAAACCGCCCTTTTAGGGTGAAGTTAAGAGGGTGGTTTACCCCAAGAGGACAGTTTTAAACCACCCTCTTAGGATCTATTAGGGACATTTTTTACCACCATAAAAATTCACCTTATTTTGACCACCCTTAAAAGCCTTTTTTGGTGTAGTGGAACCAATTAATTGTGTGTATTTAAATAGACCCATCAATCATGTGTTCTTAAATATATTAATGTATCAACATGTATCCTTAAATATATCAACTTGTACATGAGCACAATCAAATTGTGTCCTTCTATGGACTATTTTGTTATGTGCTTGACAAATTTTGGTGCCTTTTTTTATTGTCACTTATCTCCTTTCATATTATTTTTCATCTCTCCTTAAAAACTTATTTTCATTTCAAATTATTTTTCTTCTCATTTATAAATCCAATATTTTATCAATAAATATTTAACTCATCATAATTCATCCCATCTTCACCATCTTGTTCCCATAAACCCCATGTGTATCAAATTTCCCTAGGACAACTTGGATTTTCCTATAAAACACAAGGGGGTAAGATAGTAGCTAATGCTCCCAAAAATATAATAATTAGCATCACTTCAAGAAAATAATTTGCATCCCTAATAACCCTTAGACACTAATATAAAATTGGGTTATCTATGTCATTTCTTAACATGTTTACTATACAATAACACATGAAAAAGAGGTGAAATATAGACATACAATTTTAGAATAGTTTACCAACATTCATGTCTACTTCTTTCACCAATTAACCCTCATTCACTATCCTTCTAATAAAAAACACTAAATCCACCTCTCTCATACCCAAAATCAAAATAGTTAATGCTCTAAAAGTAATGTCATCTTTGGGGCATTAATTTCCCTAGGAAACCTTCATAAAAATTTACTAAAACACCACCATTAGAATGGTCTCAAAAAGATATTTCCAATGAGTATATATACATATATATATATATATATATATTGTTGATCATTTGAGGTGTTGTAATTTTTGTCAACACTTCTACTTTTTCTCCTAGTTGGCATCCTATTCATCATGGTGATTATGCTACAGTTTGGGCAATGTTGTAAAATATTGTGTGTATTTGAACACACATTTTACGGAGACTTTGGAGGTATAATTTGTGGTTATTGCATATCTTATTTCTCTTGGATATATGTTTATGGCACATTTATTTATGTAAAGGTGATATAAGGTTGCATTTGTATTTTCTATGTGCCTTGGTGCTATATTGTAACATTCAACATTTATTTATTTCCACTATGTCATCTCCAAGTTCCTTGGAATGTGTTCCAAGAATTAGGAATGGAGGGAAAATTGATTTCAATTATTTTATAATGCATCATAATGGTTAGGAATTATTTCCAATATTTATTGGAATTTATTTTGTGGTGCAAAAATGGAGTTTTGTTGAGAGTAATAGGGTGCTGCCGGAATGCTGCCAAAATTTCTGTAGAAGACATAAGTATATAGATTTTAGCATGCAGGTTTGGGAACCTATTGTGGATGGAGAGAGAATAATTTTGATATTTTTATTGCAAGTGTTGGATCATATTTGATAGAAAAATCATTTTGCAGTGGTTGGGTGCACAATTGGTTTGCTGCATTGTTGTTGGTTTTGAGCTTGCAGGCTTGTTAGAGCTTGATTTTACTGGAAGCATTTTTATGCTTTATTTTTCATCATCTTATTATTATTTTAATCTGATATAGGAGGGTTGCATCCCTCCTTCTATTGTTGCAAAGAAACTTTATTGTATTTCATTTTGAGGCTTGTTCTATGTAGTAGTCATAGCAAGCATTTCTCTTTGGGAGGTTTTTTACCCTTGTGGTTTTCCTTTGGCATATCATGTGTTGTGGGTTGTTTCTCTTGCATATATGTTGCTACTATACATGATTTTATTTTTGTTTTAAATCATATTTCAAATTGGAAATTAAATTTTTAAATTGCACAGATTCACCCCCCCTCTATGTGCCATTGTTATACTAACAATTAGTATTGTTCTTTTAGCAGCTTAATCAGCTCGGATTGATTCCTGGTTCACAATGGCTAATAGGGATGTCAAAAATATCAAGGTGCCATACTTTTATGGGATTGATTATGCATTTTGGAGTTACAAGATGATGTACTATTTGGGTTCTCTTGGTATTCGTGTGTATCTTTCAGTTAAGAATGGTTATGCTTTTCCTGCAACAATTCCTACAGATCCTGATGCAATCAAAGAATATGAAAATAATATGAAGGCCAAATATACTATCACAAATGCTCTTGCACCAAGTGAGTTAGTGAAGGTTATGAGTTTGCAAACAACAAAAGAAGGATGGGATAAGTTGCAAGCTATTCATGAAGGTAATGACAAAGTTAAGGAAGCTAAACTTCAAATATTTAGAGCTCAATTTGAGAGTCTCCGAATGAATGAGAATGAGGATATTTTTGCCTACATGCTTCGTGTGAGTGAGGTGATCACTTCTCTTAGAGGTTTAGGAGAGACTATCACAGATAGTATTGTTGTGAAGAAGGTTCTTTGTTCTTTGACTTCAAATTTTGATTCAAAGGTTTCTGCAATTGAAGAAGCAAAGGACTTAAACAATATCTCACTAGATGAACTACATGGCTCTCTTATTGCATATGATATGAGAGTTGGTTGCAGCAAGTCTACTAAAAAGGAGAGTGCTTTCAAAGCATTCAAAAACATGAAATTGAATCCACAATCCGATGAAGAGAGACTCTCCGATGAAGAGCAAGTAAACTTTGTTTGAAAATTGAAAAGAGGAAAAGGGAAATACAATGGAAAGTTGCCATTGAAATGTTTTGAGTGTTTGCGCATTGGGCATTTTGCTTCAAAATTTCCTTACAAGGAGCACTTATATGATGATGGTGAGAGTCACAAGAACAAGAAGGAGTACAAAAATAAAGCTTCAAGATTTAGCAAGAGATTCTCAAGGAGAAAGGTTTTGATGACACATGAAGATAGTGATTATTTAGATGAGAGCATAGATGATTCAGATGAAGAGGCTACTGAAGTCCTCTTTATGGCTATTGAAGACAAATCCAATTTAAATGCAAAAAAAGAGGATGATGAATCTGAAATTTATTTTGAGGAAGAGCTTGCAATAGCATTGGAACAATATGAAATTGAGAGAAAGATAAACAAAAGGATGAATGAAAATATCAAGGAGCTAAACAAACTCAATGAAGACTTGTTGATGCAACATGAAGAGTCAAAAAGATTTGCTGAAAAAAATATTTCAGATGTAGAGGAGTCCAATAATGTGGCTACAAAAATGATACAAGACTTAAAAGTTCAAGTTGAAGAGTCCAAGAAAATAATAGATGATCTTAAGAATCGAGTATGTGAAAAATATGATTTGTGTTGCAAACTAAAAGAGGAGATTGTTACTTTGAGAAAGCAACTTGAAAAGGATAATTTGGATTTGAGCACTAATTTCAAATTTCAGAAAAGTTCTAATCAGCTTTATGAGCTTATTGGTAGTCAAAGATACACCAAAATCAAGTTTGGTTTGGGGTTTGATGAAGGTAGAAGTTCATATGTTGCCAAAGATGCAAAATCAGTTGGTGAAAGCTTGAAGAATGAGAAACCCATTGTAGAGCAACCCCAAGGAGATAAAAATAAATAATAAAAGGTCTCCAATCAGACCAACAACAGAAATATGCCTTATCATACCATAAATACTAGCAATGATGAGTTTCAAAAGGTAAAACATCAAATGGGAAGAGCACCTAGAAGGAGTTTCACTTCATGGCATCAAGTTCAATATAAGTATCCTCCTTCCTTTCTTGGTTATTGTTTTAAGTGCAATACTTATGGTCACAAGATGATGGATTGTAGGAATAATGTTAGGCCTAAGAGTTTTGTTAGTCACAACTCATTTGCTCCTCTCATTGATTTTCATGTTGAGTGTTACAAGTGTAATAACTTTGGTCACATTGTTATAGATTGCAGAACTATTTTTGTGACTAATCAAATGTAGGATAGAAGTAGCAACAAGCCTCCAAAGGTGCAAAAAAATAAATCCATGATGCATAAATACCATTTTCCCAAGAAGGCCGTGAGGTATGAGGAAGATAAGAAATCAGAAAACAAGCCCAAGATGACATGGGTTGAGAAGAGAAAGTCAAAACAGGAAGACATTACTAAGCATGATTCATTGATTGTTCAAACCGCTTTCAAGGCACAAAGAAAGGCTACATCTTGGATCATTGATAGTGGATGCTCTAGTCACATGACTGGAGATAGAAGGAAACTTACAATATTGTAAGATTATGATGGTGGTTCAGTAAAGTTTGGCAACAATAACAATGCAAAGATTGTGGGTAAAGGTATGGTCAACATCAACAATGGTAAAATCACTTCTCGTGATGTTCTTTTTGTTGATGGCCTCAAGCATAATATTTTAAGTGTTAGCCAAATGTGTGATAGTGGCAAAGATGTGATTTTTAAATCAGATGGTTGTGAGATTAGATGTGCTATGAGTGGTAAAATATTGATAAAGGCTATAAGAACTTTAGGAAATTTGTACAATCTTTGTAGTGCAAATGAGAAAACATGCTTGGTTGGACAAGTTGATGATAGTTGGTTATGGCACAAGAGGCTTGGCCATATTAACTTTGATAGCTTGGTTAAGATCAGCTCCAAGAATTCAATAGGACATCTTCCAAAGTTGACTAAGCCAAACAATAGCATATGCCATCATGTCAACAAGGCAAGCAAACCAAATCACACTTCAAAACTAAGGAATATTCTACAACAAGGCCTTTGGAGCTTGTGCATACCAATGTGTGTGGTCCTATGAGGACTAAAGGAACTAATGGTGAGAGGTATTTCATTTTGTTTATTTATGATTATTCTAGACTAACATGGGTATCTTTCATGAAGGAGAAATCAAAGGCTTTTATTTATTTCAAGTGTTTAAGGCTATGGTTGATAATGATATAGGAAAGAGGATCAAATGCTTGAGATCCGATAGAGGTGGTGAGTTCACTTCTAGTGAGTTTGATAATTTTTGTCATGAGCATGGTATTAGAAGACAACTTTCAACAGCAAGAACACCTCAACAAAATGGGGTGGTTGAGAGAAATAATAGAATAGTACAAGAAATGGCTAGAACAATGCTTAATGATTCACAGGTTGCAACTAGATTTTGGAAGGAAGCAGTGCATACAACAATATACATACAAAATAGGTGCATGCTTAGAGTTCATAGCCATATGAAACCCTATGAACTATGGACAGGAAAGAAAGCTTCAATTAAGCATTTTAGAGTATTTGGGTCCAAGTGCTACATAAGGAGAGATGAGTACAATCTTGGCAAGTTTGAAGATAGAGCATATGAGGGGATTTTCCTTGGCTACTCCACCAAAAGCAAGGCTTATAGATGCTTCAACAAGAAGCTTGGAAAAGTGGTAGAAATTGCAAATGTGAGGGTTGATGAAGGACATGTTCCCAAATTTGATCTTGAGGAGTCTTCACCATCACAGTTTGAACCATATGAGGAAGAAGAAGTGCAAGATGAAAACAAGCAAGTTTCAGAAGGAGAAGAACAAATTGAAGCTAACAAGTCACCTCTAAAATACATCAAGAAGAATCATCCAATGGATAAAATCATAGGTGATACAACACAAGGTGTGCAAACAAGGAGAAAATTGGTAAGACCAAATGGGCAAAGTCACTTTTCATTGTTATCACAAGTTGAGCCTAAATCTTTTATTGAAGCTTCTAAGGATAATAGTTGGACTCATGCTATGGAAGAGGATATTAATCAAATTGAAAAGAACAACACTTGGGAATTGGTTCCAAGACCAATGAAAAAAAAGTAATAGAAGCCAAGTGGGTGTTTAGAAACAAGCTCAATGAGGATGGCAAAGTTGTTCGAAATAAGGCAAGATTAGTGTGCAAGGGGTATGCTCAAGTTGAAGGTATTGATTTTGATGAAATTTTTTCTCCTATTGCTAGATTAGAAGCCATACGAATGTTTATTTCTTTTGATGTTCATAAGAACTTTAAGGTTTATCAAATGGATGTGAAATCTACTTTTCTTAATGGCAATTTGGAAGAGGAAGTTTATATGGAGCAACCTGAAGGATTTCAGCTTGGGGATGAGAACTATGTTTGTAGGTTAAATAAGGCTTTGTATGGGCTCAAGCAAGCCCCAAAATCATGGTATACAAGGTTGGATAAGTATATTTTGCAGCAAGGCTTCCAAAATGGTAAGGTTGATAGCAACTTGTACTTCAAAGTTGTTGATTCCCATCAGCTAGTGATTGTTGTTTATGTTGATGATATTATTTTTGGTGGAAGTAAATATAGTATGTGTCATAATTTTGCTGCTGCTATGCAAAGTGAGTTTGGGATGTCTATGATTGGAGAGTTGTCTTATTTTCTTGGTCTACAAATATGTCAAGGAAATATTGAAAAAGTTTAACATGGAGGATTCTCAACCTGTGAGTACACCTATGGTAACCGGATGTAAGCTAAGTAAGGATGATGAGTCTCCTCTTGTTGATAAAACACTCTATAGGTCTATTATTGGAATTTTATTATATCTAACTACTTCTAGGCCTAATATTTTGCAAGTTGTTTGTATGGTTGCTAGATTTCAGAGTGCACCCAAAGAAACACATGTGAAAGCTATTAAGAGGATTTTCATATATCTCAAGGGGACTATAGAATTTGTATTATGGTATCCAAGAGGAAAATACTTCACACTTAGAGCCTACACAAATGCAGATTTGGCAGGATGTGTTGATGATCGCAAAAGCACTAGTGGTGGTGCTTTCTATCTTGGTGACATGCTTGTTTCTTGGCATAGCAAGAAGCAAGACTCAGTATCACTCTCTACTACTGAAGCTGAGTATATTTTTGCTGCCTCATGTTTTACTCAAGTTATTTGGATGAAAAAAATGCTTATAGACTTGGGTATTTATATTGGTGAGCTTATCTCTCTTCTTTGTGATAACACTAGTGCTATCAATATTTCAAAGAATCCAGTTATGCATTCAAGGACTAAGCACATAGATATAAGGTATCATTTTTTGAAGGAGAAGTTTTCTAATGGTCTGGTTGCTTTGGAATTTGTGCCTAAAAATCAACAAGTTTCTGATATATTCACTAAGCCATTGCCTATGGAGACATTTGAGCATTTGAGACAACTCTTGGGAGTTGTTTCTTCTCCATCTCACTAGATATTTTTGTTGGTGCACATACACAGGGGGAGCTTCTTATGGTTTTATTTTATTCTCCTATTTCTAATATTTCATGTTCATATTTGCTGATGTATTCTTGAGGATGATGGTTGTGGAATTTGGTGTTGTTCGGGTTGATCGGTTGTTGCCTAGTTGCTTGGCAACTTCTTGCAGTTTGGTGATATTTTGTTGGGTATCTCTTTGCTGTTGTAGCTACTATATTTTCATGTTGAATATCAGTTCATATCAGATATATATCAGTTATTTTCACAACAGCAAATTTTAGTATTGTTTGATGCATTCTATGGTACCTGGTTGTAGTGTTGTGCGAGCTAGTGGAACTGTATCTTGTGTAGAACTTCTTTGGGGTATCTTGTAATATTTACCATTGATTTTTTCATCACTACACTCTGTTATTTCATATTCACATCATTTTCAAGTGTCTTGGTGCTTTGGTTCAGGGATATTTGTAATGTTTATCATGTTTCCAGATGCACTGGTTGCCCTTTATCATTGATTGTCAAAGGGGGAGAGAGTTGGATAATATGCTTCTTGTGATATTTGATTTCAGATCTATATGGTTGGTGTTAGGGGGACATATTTGATGTTGTTTCAGGTGTGAGATATGTTGAAGAATGTTGCACTTCTTGGTTTGTGCTTTACAGGCTTTACAGGACCTTCTTGTTGCCTATTTCATGGTCTTGGTTGTTCTAGTTTATTTGCAGATTATTTGGTGTTGCCAACAATGCCAAAGGGGGATATTGTTGATAATTTGAGGTTTTGTCATTGTTTTCAATACTTCTACTTTTTCTCCTAGTTGGCATCCTATTCATCATGGTGATTATCTTTGCAGTTTGGGCAATGTTGCAAATATGTTGTGTGTATTTGAACACACCATTTACGAAGACTTTGGAGGTATAATTTATGGTTATTGCATATCTTATTTCTCTTGTTTCTATGTTTATGGCACATTTATGTATGTAAAGGTGATATAATGTTGCATTTGTATTTTCTATGTGCCTTGGTGCTATATTGTAACATTCAACATTTATTTATTTCCACTATGTCATCTCCAAGTTCCTTGGAATGTGTTCCAAGACTTAGGAATGGAGGGAAAATTGATTTTAATTATTTTATAATGCATCATAAGGGTTAGGAATTATTCCCATGATTTATTGGAATTTATTTTGTGGTGCAAAAATTGAGTTTTTGTTGAGAGTAATAGGGTGTTGCCGGAATGCTACCAAAATTTCTGTAGAAGACATAAGTGTATAGATTTTAGAATGCAGGTTTGGGAACCTATTGTGGATGGAGAGAGAATCATTTTGATATGTTTATTGTGGGTGTTGGATCAGATTTAACAAAAACATCATTTTACAGTGGTTGGGTGCATAGTTGGTTTGCAGCAGTGTTGTTGGTTTTGATCTTGCAGGCTTGTTAGAGCTTGCTTTTACTGGAAGCATTTTTATGCTTTATTTTTCATCATCTTATTATTATTTTAATATGATATAGGAGGGTTGTAGCCATCCTTCTGTTGTGGCAGAGAAACTTTAGTTTATTTCATTTTGAGGCTTGTTTTATGTAGTTGTCATAGCAAGCATTTCTCTTTGGGAGGTTTTTTACCCTTGTGGTTTTCCTCCGACATATCATGTGTTGTGGGTTGTTTCTCTTGCATATATGTTGCTGCTATACATGAGTTTATTTCTGTTTTAAATCATATTTCAAATTGGAAATTAAATTTCTAAATTGCACAGATTCACCCCCCCTCTTTGTGCCCTTGTTATACTAACAGATATATAGATAGATATAGATATATAGATAGATAGATAGATAGATAGATAGATAGATAGATAGATACGTATATGCATATATTTACATTGATCAATTCCTCTAGATGTGATAAAATGATAACTAGATAGGACAAGATCAAAAGCATTAGATAAGAGCGAAATCACTAGCAATAATTTTGCACATTTGACCAATTTTAAAATTTGACACTAAAATAGTTAGATTTCAATAGTGTTTTACTTAAATAATAATCATGGGTAGCACTTTTTATCTTTAATAGTGTTTTTTCCAAAATGATTAGAATCTTTATGGTACAAGCCTCTAGCATGTGGATTCCTTCTACCACTCTCGACCATGATCATACATGCCAATATGCATCCTCTAATCATGTAGATTTGAATTTCCTCCTTATCCCAAAAGGTATATTTGACTACCCTCTTCCCTTAAAGAATACCTCTCCAAAAATCTATAAAATGAGCCTATGGAATGGGCATTAAACAAGCTATTCTCATGCACCTAAAATTTGTTAAAAGTTTGATTCCTCTAATTTCTATAACTCTCTATTTCAATACATTCACTCTCTCTTTCATTTTCAAGAATTTTCCATCAATATTTGGGGTAAGTAAAGTAAGACATAAAGGCACCCAAGCTAGTCAATATTATTCCACAAAATTTTGAAGAGATCTTTAACTATATAGGAGGCATTCATTTATCATGTTTGTATTGCCTCACTTCTTGCTTTTGATTCTACTAGTTTCTTCATCTTGTATTATGCTTCTTTATCATCCTTGCTAACAATACTTGTTGCATTTAAAACCACAAGTAGACATTTTACTCTCCTCTTAGTGCATTTTGAAACTATTTATGACATCTTATGATCTTATCTTATTGTTTATCACAAATTCGTAATATCATCTATGCCTTCACTTTTATGGTAGTTTGTAGTTGTTAATAAGATCCTTACTCATACCTTGATATATATATATATATATATATATATATATATATATATATATATATATATATATATATATATATATATATATATATATATATATATATCCCTTGCTAAGCATTTTGATTTTCTTGTCTTATTTACATTACACATTTGGTTACAATAGATCTTCTTCCCACCTCTCATTGCATCTAAATGCCACTTTGTTTTCCATTCTCATTACATTTTATAGCATATTTATTATTATATGATACAACATTTTTAATCATTCGTAGTATCTAATTATTATTTTTATTTACTACAAGTCTTTTTCTCTAACAGTGATATTGTTCTTGCTAGAAACCATCTCACTTAGATAATCTTGTTGGGTTTTGTTTTTTGCATTAACTATTCTATTCATTACGCAAGTGGATTTATATTTAAAGTTTAGATTCATCATTAACATACATTGTCCTTCCAATTTATTGCACATTAGTTTTAGGGTTTTGTCACTTAAGCTAATCATTTTATGCTTAATTACATACCACAACACTTTGTAATAAGACTTATAGTATAATAATGTGCCCCATATTAAAACACCTTATAGTGAGATTTTAATCACCATATACCTTTGGTTTATAACTATAGGGACAATAGAACTAAATAGTTACAAATTATTAGCATTTTTACTCTCTGTCTATCGTAGAACAAAAATTCTAAACAACTACAAAAGCAATATCAACTTCAATATTTTTCATAGAACATATATTCTTTCTATTTTTAGGTGCTTATTCATTTTGCTATATCCAAAAGGTATTTTGATCAATTTGACTAGATAGTTATCTACCTCTTTATTATTTAGATAGCATCCCCTAACATAATCCCATTTGTATTTTGTTTGTTTCATAGGTGTTATCATAAAAGTGCTAGCAACACTTCTAACAAAGGGTAGTGCTTTTGGCTAGAGATAAAAAATTGGGTAACACTATTCCTATACCCCTTTTGACTAATTTTTATACCTTAGCTTTGCTATTTATATCATTTTATTTGCATTATGTTGTTTGTTTCATATTTATTTTATCATAAGGGAAAATATTAATTTTAGTTATATTTACTTTTATCGAATAATTTTAGACAAGGAATCGAAAGGGTATTTATATGCATTTAGAATAACCTTTTATGCTTGCATAATCTCTTGTATGCCCTTGAAAAAGAAAAGCTCTCATTTGAATAATAAAAGCATATAATTGGCACTTGTTTGATTGCAAAATTTGTATTCTTGCACTCCTTTAATTTCTATTTTAGATCCCTCCTTAAGAGGATTAGGTATAGATCTTGAACCCTTAGGTTTTTTATGAATTTCCACATCCAACATAGTGTAGGATTTGAACAAAAACATATTGAGGTAGATCATTGTGTGATTAGATCCCATTTGGAAAGGGATCTTAGGGATAAACCTACACACAACTTGCTATCTAATGTAAATCCAATTGTAAGAGGTCAAAATAAAATACCTTCGATTACATAAAAACTGTGATAAATGTAAATATATGTAAAACCCTCCATTTATATAAAAAATGCAATAAATGGAAATAATTAGTAAGACCCTCCATTCACATAGAAACTACAATACATGGAAATAAATCAATAAACATTTTCTTTTTTCATTCATGGATTCACCTCCCCCTTTTACAGTGCAATACCAAGGGAATATATATCCCCAACGAAGCCCTAAAATAAAATCCTAAAGCTTGAAGCTCTAAAATAAACCCTAAAAGAAAACCCTAAACCTTAAAGCCCTAAAAATAAAAAATTACTATTTTCGGCAAATTGATTTTTCCACCAAAAACTATTTTTTTAAGTAATTACTATTTTCGGCAAATTATTTTTCATCAAAATTTACCTTTTTTAATAATTACCATTTTCAAAAAATTATTTTTATATCAAATATTTCCATTTTGAGTAATAAAAAAATATTTTAAAACTCATTTAAAAAAAACCCTCTAAAGATAGGCTCTTGCATCATTCTCCTATGGTTGAAAAGAACTCTGCTCTCGCGAGTTCCTTTGATCAAGCTCATAGTTGCTCTCCATATAGGGTCACACATCTATAAGTACTCCTTAAAGTACCAATCTCTTTTCGAGGTTCTATATCTTAAACCTCCTGCAAGCACTACACATAGTGCCAATTTCTTCCTTTAAGGTTTTACATAAAAAAACCTCCTACAAGCACTACACAGAATGTCAATTTCTTTTTCTAAGGTTTTACAAACCTTCTGCAAGCACTACATAAAGTTCCAATTCCTCCTTCTAAGGTTTTACATAAAAAAAACCTCCTGCAAGAACTACACAAAGTGCCAATTTCTTTCTCCAAGGTTTTACAAACCTTTTGCAAGCACTACACAAAGTTCCAATCTCTTTCTCTAAGGCTTTTACATAAAAAAACCTCCTGCAAGCACTACATAGAGTGTCAATTTCTTTCAAGATTTTACAAACCTTCTGCAAGCACTGCACAAAGTGCCAATTTTTGTGGAGCCCCTTTGCTCTCCTCTCCTTCTCCTCTCTTTTTTCTCCTCTAGCAAGATCCAACTTGCTCTAATACCAAATGATGTAAATCCAACTACAAGAGGTCAAAACAAAATACCTCCCATTACATAAAAACTGTGATAAATGGAAATAATATGTAAAACCCTTCATTTATATAAAAACTATAATAAATAGAAATAATCAGTAAAACCCTCCATTCACATAAAAACTACAATACATGGAAATAAATCAATAAACATTTTCTTTTTCCATTCATGGATTCACCTCCCCCTTTTACAATGCAATACCAAGGGAATATATATCCCCAACGAAACCCTAAAAGAAAACCCTAAAGCTTGAAGCCCTAAAATAAACCCTAAAATAAAACCCTAAAGCTTAAAGCCCTAAAAATTAAAAATTACTATTTTTTGTAAATTTATTTTTCCACCAAAAACTACCTTTTTAAATAATTACTATTTTCGGCAAATTATATTTTCATAAAAATTTACCTTATTAGTAATTACCATTTTCGGAAAATTATTTTTGCTTCAAAGATTTCCATTTTGAGTAATAGAAAAAATATTTTAAAACTCATTTAAAAAAAAACCCTCTAAATATAGGCTCTTGCATCACTATCTTCATATATATAAATTCTAAACATGTTTATTACATACTTATTATTTTCATGGCTATTGTATACCTGTTCATTTAGATATCCCTTCCTCAATTTTTGTTTATTCTTCATCCAAGTGTCTATTATTTTTCTTAAACACCTATTAAATTATGATATTTGGCTATATGATACCATCTTTTCAACTCTTTCCAATAAATTTCTCTTCATATAATAATAGACTTAATTAAATGTCTCTTCATTTAACTAGTCCATCATTATTAATTAATCGATAAAAGAAAGACTATACCTCTCATTGCAATTCCCTTGGAAACTAGAATAATAAAATAGTTATAACAAAAGAGAGTTATTAATTGTCCTAAATGAGACCATAGGTTTTATTATGAATAGAACCAACCAAATTATGAATATACTAAATATTTGGCATGCATTCCATAAAAAACAACACTTATCATAAATATCATCATTATTTTTTTTACAATACTTCAAAATTTACTTCTTATCATATCTATAATGATTGGAAATTGCACAATTAACATTTAACTAAACCATGGAAGTTGCCATGAAAGTCTACCATACCATATTAAAGGTCTACCTAGTTCCTTTACTTGTACCTTGATCCTTGACTACCATCTCCAGACATACAACCCTTATGTCCTCCAAACCTTAACAACTACTTAACCAAGGAAGAATCAACCTTTGAAACCTATATTACCCTTTATTTCCTCTACTTTTCTATGAAGATCCAAAGTTGCTAATGGATGTGATCAAAGACATCCATCTGCCATTGTAAATTGTATCCTAATTGCATAATCATAACAAGCTTCTATTTGCATATGATCCTAGATTGGAAGTAACAATGGTCAACAATCTTTTTTTCTTGGTAATTACATTGTTGATGTAAAAAATTAAATTACTCACATTCTTCAAATCGAAAGCAAGCAAAATTTATTCCTAATTCTAGGCTAAATTAACAATTGCATCATTGAATTTTTATTAATTATTTCCCTCAAGTTGAACAATAATACAGTTTTCATTAGCCTTCAATGATAATTTTTTTTTCTTAGCCTCTCTCAATAAACATTTTATTAATTATTCATCCACTACCCAATTCATTACATCAATCATTGATGATTATATATCTTCTTTCATGACATTGAGAATACTAATATTTAAGCAGCCAAAGTATATATTTTTGCATTTTGACACAAAGCACACTTATAAAATGAATACAAATGTTACATTTCCAAAGTACACATGACTAACTGCATACATAATTCTCAATGACCTTCCTTAATCTACTTAAGTTGCCTCATTAAAAGCTTACTCCTAGTGAGACATCACACCTTAAAAAATAATTAAGATAAAATATGTAAATATCTTTAAAACCTAGATTCATAACATGGTAACATTTCTCATGCATGTTGATTGATGTGTTCTTCTTTATGATGGTAATCTCCAAATATAACCAATAGGACTTTTTGAAATCTTTTAGTAGGAAAATGTGTGTGTTACCTACCATTGAATTGAATGACACCACAAAACATGTCAAGTATTTTTATTATGTATTGATAATGTTTCTTATGGAGGTATGAATCCAATTGACGATCAACTTGTTCATAGAAAAATTTCTACTTGAATAGAATGGTAATAAGTATACTTACAACCGATCTTATTTTACCTTCAAACTAGGTTTGATCCGAGTTGGAATTGATCCTTCAATCAAAACATGAACAAAATGACTTGTTTGATCATCCCAATAGTTTTGTTTTTGCCATCATTGATTTTCTATTCTATTAATTAGATCCCTTTGAGGAAAATCATTGTGTACTATTCATATGCCTAGTTGAATCATAGGTTCTATTGATCGATGATTTAGAGAACTTGTTGAATATTGATTGTATCTATATATTTTTATTAGTTTGTGGAAAGGATTTTGAAAGGGTCCCCAAACTTTTTAACATTATCAAGAACAAGAAGAGATAGTTCATATAGGATAAACTGGAAACCAACACAAGTAGGATAGAAAGTCCTTAGGATAAAACACCAAGAAGACCCATCTAGGAGTTAAGAAAACCTTCCAAATTAACACCCAAGTGCATCACTAAGCACCAAAAAACAATAATGGTTTTAAAAAATATATATATTGTAATAACTTGGACCATTTTATAATAGATTAGAGAAAGATAGGTGCCCCACAAAAACACCAATCCTATCCAATCAAATAGCATTCCACGCGACATTAAAACAAAGTATTACCATCGAGCATGCTTGAATAATATATTTCATTTGGGAAAATTATTGCGCCACATGTGGAGGGACTCTTGAGAAAGGCCTAGGTTAGGAAGAGTGTCCACTGATTTATTGTCTTCCCTGAATACGGGTTGAATGACCTTACTACTAATATTTGTTAATGCTTTTCTTGACTTCACAATGAGGTTTTGAACATTCCATGAAGGGTTTTGGGATTGCTTAAGGTAGTTGATAATGTTAAGCAAATCCCCCTCTATAATGAGTTTAGTACAAGAAATGTAGGCGAGCAAGGATAAACCTTGATAGTGCACTCTTGCTTCAGCAACATGATTGGTTTGAATTCCTATATTTTCTACATATGTGAGGATAATATTTCCACAATAATATTTGAAGATACAACAATCTCCTGCAATCCTTGGATTCCCCTTAGTAGTGCCATAAAAATTTAGCTTGACCTAACCACTCGGTGGAGGAGTCTAGAAAATTGAAGATCTATCAACAAGATTCAAGGAAGGAAATTATGGAGAGAAAGAAAGGTCTGATGAAGAAACAATCCTAACCTCAATAGGTAAGTCAATAGACTCTTGAGAAGGAACCAATTTGGAATTTTCAACAGAAAAAGCACTTGATTATTGATAGAGAGAGGGTCCTTGGAAGCATTGGAAAAGGTTTGGGAATTTCTCTTAATCTAAATTTATCGAAGATAGTGAGGAAGGTAGGAGACCAAAAGAGATTTGTTATGAGACTCATGGAAAGGATTGGGCCCTTGGAAATAGAGGTCTAAAATGGATTTGGGATGGGTCTAGGCAATACTAAAAACTTTGAAAATAGAATGGAGGATATTTAAGGGAAAGGAACATTCAAGAAAGAGGTGGTGGGATGATTCTAGGTTGGAAAGACAAAGATAGCAGTATTTGGGAATGATCATACCTCTAGTCAATAGGTGTCGATGGTAATAATTTTATCTTGGACAAAAAGTGAGAAAAAAAGCTAATTTTAGGGATAATATGTTTGAAACAAATGATATTGATAGGAAACAAAAATTCTTTAAAGCCCTCAGCTAAGAAATAGGTAGACTTGACTGTGAATTGTTTGCCCTTAGTGGCTTTCCAGATGAGATAGTGAACATTGTTTGAACTAGGAATAACGTAAGTTCTAAGAATATTGGAGAGAGTTCTTATTGCTTGAACCTATTCCTCATTCATATTTTTGGAAGGAATATTTTTCCACACATTTCTTTAACCAGAAGAATCAATTAAGTTGCACACCTTATCACCAAAAATATGGTTTATAGTGGGTTTGATGGTGATTAAGGTAGGGTCTTCCATTAGTAGATGATATTTTAGCTAGGGGTCCCTCCAAAATTCTATACTTATTCAATTATCTAGCTATCATCTGATCCCTTTCTTGATGATGGATCTAGATTTAAGAATGGAGTTCCATAATGTAGACCTCATTAGATGAGGATCTTCACTTAAGAAATCCTTATGCTGAAGGTATTTACTTTTGACTATTTCAACCCACATAGATTTTTCATATTTTAGGAACTTCCATCCCTATTTTTCTATAAGATCCAAGTTCATCTTGTCAAACTTTTAGAAGTCCAAAGAACCTACTCTTTTTTGGAGCAAATTTTGTCCCAAGAAACTAAGTGGAGCAAACTCAAAACCTGACCACATGAAGTTTTTATGTACTTGTTCAAATTTATAACAAATGGAGATAGGAGATTTGAAAATGGACAAAAAAAACTAGAATGCTTTGGAGATAAGCTTGAACTAAAGTTTCTTTCTCTGCTTGGTTTGGAAAAGATCTTTTCCACACAATGAACTTCTTGTGCATTCTTTCAATAACATTGTTCCACATATTATCAGAAAATTTGCCAAAGAAGAGAGGAGGACTGATATAGATGGTTGGAAAGATAGAGATGGTGCAACCAAGAATCTTAGAAATTTTGATATGTCTGCCAAAATGGTATTAAGTATGTATAATTTGATTTTAATACAAATTCCTCGTAAGTGTTGATAATACCTTTTATGGTTTTGACTTGGGGAATGGAAGATGCAATCATGAGGATGGTGCCATCAACAAATTATTGATGAGTGATGGGGTGAAGGATGGAAGAGGTATTTATACTATAAATGGATCCTTGGGAATATGCATCTTTAAGGGTTCTTACTAAATATTTGGTAATAATAATGAAAAGGAAAGGGAAAATGGGGTCCCCCCATTTGAGCCCTCTAAAAATCTTAAAATATACAACTTTTGATCCATTGGTGATAATAGAGAACCAAGAAGTAGATAAGCATTATTTAATAAGTGCAATCCAATTTATGTGGAATCCAAACTTAGACAGAATAGATATGAGGAAATATCATGACACCTTGTAAAAGGTCTTTTTCATGTCAAGTTTTAGAAAAAAGGCTAGCCTTGTGAATTTTGGAGATAGAGTGGATGAGCTCATGGATAGTGATGATTCCATCAATAATAACTCTTCCTTGGATAAAAATTCCTTGGAAAGGATCAATAATAATATGGAGGATGTCCTTCATTCTATTGGCTAAGACCTTTGATAAAAACTTATAAATAACATTGCAAAGGCTAATGGGTATGAAATCAAACAAATTGGGAATAAGGGCAAGAAATGTAGAGTTAACGTCTCTAGGGATGTATTTGGTTTTCTGAATATCTTGAATGGCAGTAGTGATGTCGGGTCCAATGATGTTTCAAAAGGTTTGAAAAAAATAAGCAAGGAATCCATCAAGTTCAAGAGCTTTATCAAGAGGCATAGAAAAAGAGCATTCTTGATTTTCTCCTAAGAAAAGGGGTTGAGCAACCTAGAATTAAGCTCAAGAGAAATAATATGGGAAATATTTTGAAACCAAGTGTTAAAAATCTGATTAGGACAAGGTTGACTATGACTAAGAATACTTTCGAAGTGGGAAACAACTTTAACTTTGATTTGAGTAAGGTCACTAACAATTGACCCATCATCTTTGGATAAATATTTAATTATATTATGGCTTTGGTGTCTAAGAGTTGTTGCATGAAAGAATTTAGTATTAGAATCTCCTTCTTTTAGCCAAATAGCTCTAGATTTTTACTCCAAAAAATGGCTTCCTCTACGATAACATTGTAAAATTTTGATAGCATATCTCTTTTATTTTTCCTAAGGTCTGGTGAAGGGTTCCCATATTGTATCTCTTTCTCAATATTATGAAGTTGGCTCTAAATATTTTGCTTTTTCAGAAAGATATTTCCAAACACTTCCTTGTTCCAAATCCTAAGATTAGTTTTTATGAAATACAACTTTTTTGCCACTTGAGATATGAGCATCCTTGAGAATATTTTACTCCACCATTCAGTAATGAGATATTTGAGATCTTGGTGGTGTATCCACATTGATTCAAATGTAAATAGAGTTATGAAGGTAGAGGCTAGCTAAAAACCTTCCAGGATGAGCGGGTTATGATCAGACCCTATTTTTGGGAGAGTTCAAAGAGTGGCATCACCAAAAAGGTAAACAACTTCCTTAAAAGGGCTTTGTCTAGTCTGAGCTAGATGAGTTGGTTGCCAATTCTCTTGTTACTCCATGTGAACTTGGTTTCCCTGAGTTGGATATCTATTAATTTGTTGTTGTCCACAAAATTTGCAAAATCCTCAAAGCCTCTAGGTGTAATGGTTATCCCTTCACTTTTGTAAGATGGTAAGAGGGGGAGTTAAATTCACCTACCAACAGCCATGCTTCATTGAGAAAATGTGTCTCATATGGCTAAGGGAATCACATAAGGTTGATCATTCGCTCAAAGTATTGGGAGCATAGATGTTTGAAAGAACCCATCTTGCTTTAGTATCTTTTCAATAGAAAATAATATTTATGATGCGGTCTAAAATAAAAAAAAGTCTACCTTCCACTCTCGATGGGTTACAAAGACAAAAAATTCCTCTAGAGGCATCTTGAGCAGGACTAGAAATAATTTCACTATTTTTCTAGATCATTTTAGAAATTTTTCCCACGTTGTCCTTATCAATATTGGTTTCCTAAAGAAGAAGAATGATGGATTTCATGTCTTTCCTCATGGACCTTACCAAATGGTGCTTAGTCTATCCATTGAGGCCTCTCGCGTTCCACGAGAGAGTATTCATTTATGGGTTTTGGATGACTTCTTTACCCCTCTACCATGGGATGAGAGGGGTTTGGGTCGTTTTTCATCTTCTTTTTTTAGATCCTCTAAGGAAGGATTTTTAAAATATAAAAAGAGTGTAGCGTGGGTGTCATTGGCTATGTCATCCTCAATCTCTTTCCATATTAAATCTTGGATGAAAGGTCTACCTTTCTTTTTTTACTACCAACGTCAACAAAAAATTTCTTTTGATTTCTAGTTCAGGAATGACTTGGGGAGGCAACATTAATGTCATGTCCAAAAGATGAAATGTCACCTAGGATGTATAGGGATTATTTTATGGGATGTAAGTTCGAAGGCCCAGACCTATATGGAGATATATCACGTCCACTAGGGGATTTGGGAAGTGCCCTATCAATAGGTGCTTCAGAAGAGAAAACAAAAATTCCAAGGGGCAATAAAGGCTCATATGGAAGAGATTCATGAGGTAAATCAATGGGGATAATATCAGCCTCGGGTTGATGGGAAGACTCATTTAAAAGATAAAATAAATTGGAATCACTAAAAGGAGAGCATACCTAATTTGAGGTGTCATCAATGGGGGTGGAGATAGGTTTTTTATCCTTAGCCTCCATCTCTTTGTCAGTAGGGTTTGGTGGAGTGATGTCCTTCTGTAGCATGTCATTTTTATGAGATTTTTTATTGCTTGAATGTTGACATTATTTTCTTACCGTTTTCCCACCTCTACTATATTCCTCAAAGAGGGGCATTGCACTCTTAGGTGGCCTTGTTTTTTATATTCGATGCAGAACACCTATTTGTTCTCATATTCTATGACTTGGCATTTGCATTATGATCAAAAAACTAGATCTATGTAAGTTGAAAGCTTTATCTCCAGATTTGCATTGATGCACATGCGAACATACACCATCCTGTATTTGGATTTGGTTGTTAGGTCGTATGCAATGATATCCACAATTGTTTGTGCTATTCCCATCAAAATTTTATCGTGCCAAAACTGTATGGGAAGGCCCAAAAGCCTAACCCATATAGGGCCTAAGTTAATGCTCTAGGTTTTTGGGTCTAAGTTGGCCCTCTATCTCCTGAGAAAGAGAATGCTTCAATCAAAAACCATGGCCCATTGGTGAGGATACGTCCAAAGTCTTTCGAGTTATTCAATATGATGAAGAAAAAATCCCTCGGAAAGACCACTAGCTCCATATTACTACGAGAGTGCCATTTGGAGAATGCTCACTTTCTAATGGATTTAATGTCTAGGCATGATCCCATGAACTTCCTAATAAGGGAGTAGGCATCCTAGGAAACAAATGAGGCCATAACGCTTGGGGGAATCAGCAACTCTCTATTGCTCGACTGTAGTGTGACATAGCCCTATACAAGAGTGGAAAGACCAAAGTTTTTTGGACTTTTTCTACAAAGGAGATAGGGTTATCCTTTTAAGAAGGTAGGTCAAGATCGAGAGGATGGTCTCCTCCAACACCTGTGACCTCAATACCTCCCACTGGGCCATCCTGAGATCCAAACATATGATTGTCTCCATCGTTAGAATCCGTAGAAGATTTTCCGCTATCTAAAGTTTTAAAATTTTGATGAAATCCATTTGCCACTTCGTTCACTGCTCCATTCGTCGCTCCATTTACTATCATTAACTAATTAAACTCTTACCCTAACACTGTTCAATTGCTACTCTTACCCTTACACTATTCAATTGTTACTCTTACCTTTACACTGCAACATTACAATACTAATTATATCTATACTAAACCATTTTAACATTTAAATATAACCACATCCTCATATCTTTACAAAATCATCCTCCTTACCTTATTTAATCTTCAAAATTATAAATAAATTTAAAAATTTATTTATTAAAAATTTGAAAATGTGTAATTTTTAACTAGGGTTCTTATCCAATGTCACTAATATTCGTTATCCCTCCTTACCTTAAGATTTTATAAACTAAATTAATTTGCAGTTTTAATCAATGTGATAAATTAAGGTTTTTTTTTTTCTTTTACCAATAGACACACAAATACATACTTGATTATCCAACGTCGAATATGACAGGTTGAACATATTCTATAATATGTTGAAACGTTCGAGTTTGAAGCGAAATGAAATAAATAGAAGACTAAGACAATATATACATAAATTCACCAGTAAAAAAATACTTAAAATTTTGTTTTATGGTAGTGTGCATGCCCAACCTTCATTGCAGTGAAAAAGTATTTTAAATTTTTGTTTATGGTAGTGTGCATGCCCAGTTATTATTCAGGGTTAGTGGATTGGCAAATGTTTTACTAAGAAAACATTCAGGTTTAAATCTTGGGTAACTTGTTTGCAAAGGTAGCAGGCAGGCCAGAGGATGAGGGTCTGAATTTCAAGGGACAAGGGACTGGTCGTTCCCTTCACTCCAGGTCAACAATAACGAAGCTGAATATGGACAAGGGACTGGTGGTTCCCTTCACGCCAGGTCAACAATAACGAAACTGAATAGGTTTGGTGGAAGGAACCCTCTAATTCTAATCATGTATTTATCAGTTACTAAAAGTAGTTTGGTAATGAAGAATTCTTTATATAACCAATAAATAAATAAATAAATAAAATTCTCATACGAATTTTTTTTTTTAAAAAAACCAAAGGCAAGGAACGAGATTGTCATTTTTTTTGTTAAGAATTTATCCAAAACTGAAGTTTTAACCAGTAATATTCTGAGGGCAAGGAACGTCATTTTTTTGTTAAGAATTTATCCAAAACTGAAGTTTTAACGAGTCATATTCTGGTGGCATATATTCATATTTTAATAGTTGGAACGACCAAATTCAAAGCTGTCTAAACAGAACATATTTCATTTAACAATTTATTGGAAAATAAAAATAAAAATACTGTCAAAGGTTTTTGTTCCTTTTTATTCAAACTCATAGTTAGCTGATATATCAGTAAGCTGATTACAACAGATAAATGCACTATGCACAGTTCCTGCTTATTCATAATCATTTGGTTTACATTTTCATATCAAAATATAAAATATAAACATTGTGTTTAGATCACTATAAACTAATCTACTGCATAGAAATACTATTATGAAAAATGAAATTCAAGCGTAGATTGGACCCATGGCCTCAAATCTGGGTTCTTTGGCAAGGAACTTCTGCTCTCCATACACTTTCATATAATCTGCTGACATGAACTCTGGGTATTTCTTATCACTGGGATTCTTTATCAGCTGAGAAGCAGGGTACACTTTTGCTGTGTTTGAAGGATTATAGAAAGCTGCCACAGACATTCTGTTACCATCTGTTTTTGCAAGAACTCTGTGCCACATGCTCTTGTATTTCCCATTGGTGATCACCTGCAATACATTACATAAATTTCATATAAGTCAGGAAAAAAACATAAAAATAGAGAAAGCAGCATAAATCTCTCCTATCTTTGATTTTACTTACACCCAACTACATCTAAAAGCCTTTAGTAGAAATTTGCATAGACTCATTTAAATTTGATCTCTTGTGCACAAATATATCTTAAAGCTATACCCAAAAAAATATTATGAGTTGGTACGTATTCATGTTAACTTCTAAAGGACGTGAAGTGCCAATCTCTATGTGTTTGAATCTACAATTCAATCAACCAATTTTTATTCATGTTACCTCTAGCTGGTCTCCAATGTCTATAACAATTGCATGGCTCATTGGTTGGACGTCAAACCAAGTGCCATCCTTGAGAACTTGCAGGCCATCTACTTTATCATCTTGCAATAGCAGAATGATTCCACCAGCATCTGTGTGGGATCTGAGGCCATCTATAAGGTCTGGCCTTGGACATGGAGGGTAATGGCACATTTTTGTGCCAAAGAAAGGACTATCCTTCCCTGACAGGACTTTCTTCAGATATCCTTTCTCCAGTCCCAGATTCTCACACATTATGTCTAACAGTCTCTCTGCTAATCCACTTATTTCCTCTGCAAATTCCTCCATTGCCTCTCTGCGTAATCAACAGAACAGAAAAATTGCTTTAGAATAACAAGAATAGAAAAGAAAGACAGCACTTACGCACTGATGACAAGACAAGTTCTTAGACCAAATTAAGTTATTATAAACACTTGATAATTCATTCATTTAAATGTCAAAATCTAGAGTTGTAATGCCATACTTAAGCTTAGCAGGCAGAGGGGGAGCAACCATGGCAGACTTATGTGATGAGTGCTGGAGAAAGAAGCCTGATTCCCAGTCAAGGTCTACTTTGTTGCAGTTTCCTTGAGACAGAGCATCATTCAGCATCTGCACAGGGGCAGATTTCTGAAACTCTGCATCCATGCAGGTTTTGTAGTATTCTTTGAATAGATCCTGCACTCTCTCCAGAAGACTGGGAGGAACTCCATGGTTCAGAAGCTGCAAACTCACATTCAATCAGTAACCAGAAAAAGTTAAAACCATAATCACTAAAAACTATTTGGGTACTCTAGTGTTAACCAAAAACAGAAAAAAAAAAATCCTAACAAAGGATATCCACTAGTGACTTGGGTATACAATTGTGGTAACAGTTAGCACTGCCATTCTAAAGTTTGAGGTGACATCTGCCAGCTAAAATAACTGTAACTACAATCTTGGAAAGCAAAAGAAAGACCTGGAAGAAACCCCATTCTTGACAGGCACTGTCAATCTGAGCCATGACAAACTTTCTGTCTTCTCCATTCAACTTCTTCATGTCAATCACCGGAACAGCAGGGGCAGTAGCCATCTTTCTCTCTGAACACAAAAAGATAACAAGACGATAAAAGATAATACAAAAACTGCAAAAGCGGGATGGGCAAAATCAGATGTGATAAAGCCTGACAGACAAAGGGTATATATAGAAAATTATCATGTGGGAAGCAGGATTTGGATTGCTGTTTTCTCATTTGCTTAAAGTTTTCCAGGGTGGTCAGTTCTTTTGAAAATAATATTCCACTCAGCTGATGTTGGTCAATTTCAATGCTGTCACTTTCACATCCCATGTCAAGTTTAGATTTTTTTAGATTTTTCTTTCCTTTTTTAACTTTTTATTTAGATGTTTTTGGTGAAGTCCACTTCAAAGTAGAATCTCCAATAACATCATTAAAATATATTATTATTGACTGTCTCATCAAATTTTAATAATATTGACTGTGTCTGTAATGGAGACTAAGCTTGACGCGTCAGGTGCCGTAAACAAATCTGATGTGGCCAACAATGACCAAAATTGTTCCAGGCAGGTCAAGGTCAAACTAGAATAATGATGCAATACCCACTGTTTCACAAGAATAACGATGGAATATGATACCCACTGTTTCACAACTAGACAGGTCAAACAAGAATAATAATACAATATAATACCCACTGTTTCGCATCTAGATTCAACTCCTATCTATGGGCAGACACCACAATTAGATTCAATTCCCTCGATCTATGGGCAGGCAATATTCTTGGATCATCAAAATGTCTTAGACAAATTTTGTTCTTTAAAATGCAATTGAATAATAAACATATTTAAACAAAAAATAGTATATTAATTTTCAAACCATTTAAAACTCTAAAATTTATTTTTTTTTGCTAAATAATTAATTATTATATATTATATTATATGCTCAAGCCGTACTAATTGTAGCAAGTGTGAACACTTAATAAATTAAGTGGTTAATTTAGTGGCTAGGCTAGGTTAGAGTTGTCGGCTAAATTGTTTAAATAAGTCGGCATGATATTTTTGAATTTCTCTTCTATCCTCCTTATCCCTCCATTCTCTCCTATATTCCCTCTTCTCCCTTATCACTCCACCTCCCTTCCCTCGTATTCCTCCAACCTCCCTTCATCTTCTCCTCCGACTTCCTCCCTTCCTGCTTCTCCTCTAACCTCCTCTCCCTTCATATAAATTAGATGTATTTCCTATAGTTTGTGAATTATGTAATAGCTCTGCGAGATCTGGAATAAAGAATTGTTTATTCCTAGTAATTTTCCTATTGCCACCTGGTCCTGGTTTCATATTTGGTATCAAAGCCAGCCGAGCGAGTGTGCTGGGCACGAATCCCGAGAGCGCATGGTGAGTCATTTAGGCGAGCATGTTGGGCACGAATATCGAGGGCACACTGTGATCGAGGAGCTGGGCGAGCGGATCGAGGAGGTGGCAGAGCATAGAGCTGGGCTCAATTTTCGAGGCGATTGACTACACAATTTTTGAGGTGACACGTGGCAATCTGACGTGGACGCTGATGTGGCAATCTGAGGTGGACGCTGACATGGCAAGCAGAGGTGGCGAGCTGACGTGGCGGATCGGGCATGTGTTGACGTGGCAAAATTTTGTTTGTCCACGTGGCGGAAGCAGATTGGCAAAAGCAGATTCGTCTGAAGCAGAGTTGGGGAGTGATTGCCCGAAGGCAATCAAAGTTTAATGCGCTCGCGCGCATATTTGAAGACCAGTTTGTCTTCCTCCCACTCAATGTGGGATAAATCCGCATTTTTTTTTTTTAAATCGCCGCCCGTAGACGGAATAAGGAACCGGTCGTTCCTTTTACTACTCGTCGAAGCGCGTAGCACAGTTGGTTGGGTTGTTTGGTTGCGGCACAGAGGTCCCGGGGTCGAATCCCGTCGGGGTTAGAAACAATACAATTTTTTTTTTTTTTTTTTTATGTCGTCGATCAAGGATTTATTAATCCTTGGAGCCATAGTCCTTCCACCGGAGTTGCGTGGTGCAGCGGCTAGAGCTTTCGGGTTGGAAGCGGAGGTCAGCAGATCAAATCCCGTCGGGGATTTTTCAAAAAAAAACAAAAAGGTTTTTATTTAATTTTTCATTATTTAGTTTTTAATTAAAGTTTTTAAAAATTATTTAATAATTTCCATATATTTTTATTATTATGTTTTTTAAATAAACTTTTATTTAAAAAAGATAATTAAAATATATATAGGAAATTGTTAAAAAAAATTCTAAGGGCTTTATTAAAACAAATTTTGGAAATTTTTTTTTTTTTTTAAATTGTGAAAAGTGGAAAATTGTTGTTTTTTCTCGGAGGGCAAATTTTTGGTATCACAAATATAAGCAACTCAGCTGGAGTTTTGTTGTCGTAAGTGGAGGAGTCTGATTCAGTAAAAATCACCTAAGGGCTTTAAAAAAAGAGACGGGAAGTCTTTCGAAACGCCCGTTTAGAGCTTCCAAAAAATTTTGGACTCCCCATCTCGTGAAGAGGCAAAGAAGAGGTGTTGCCCCTTGGAACCCTGTTCAAGTGTTAAGTATTGTGATGGAAAACATGAAGGTGCCAAGTTTCAATGGAGATGATTATGCTATTTGGAGCATAATGATGAAGACCTTCTTGATGACCAAAGACCTCTGGAGCATTGTCGAAGAAGGATATGAAGAACCACCACAATGGACCTTGCTTGAAGGTGAAGAAAAGCAGGAGAAGAAGGAGCAGCAATATGCAAATTGCTTAGCTCTTATGGATTTGTGGAGAGGAATGGAAAAGAATGTTTTTCCTCTCCTAGCCAGTTGTAGCTCAGCTAAAATGGCATGGTAAGTGTTGAAGGATGCTTATGGGTTTGATGAGGATACCCATAAAGCCATGTGTGACAATCATGAAGATTGTTTAAGCAAGGAGGAGCCTTGCTTCCTTGAAGAAGTTTCTGAATTAGATCCTTTTGCAGGAGCTTTTGAAGACTCTTGTGAAGGCTCATATGAAGGTAGGTCATTTGAAGAATACATACATTCTTATGATGCTGAATTCTTCCTTGAAGAGGACGACATGTGTGACGAAGAGAGTGATGATGAACTTCTTGAAGAGAAAAGAGCCAAAGATGCGGAATCCCTTCATGGAGAAGAGGATGAGAAGGTGAAGGAGCCTTGTACAACTCTCATTGGAGAGAGTTATTGTGAGACACCCATAGTTGCAGACATGTCTTGTAATGGCATGGACAATTGTAATAGTCAATTATTTCTTTTAGGAGAAGAAAAATATGAAAAGAAAAACTGTACTAATAATTTTATTGCAGGAATGGCATGCTTGGAAAGCATTCACATTGATAGCAAAGAGGATGAATGTCTCAATGGAGATACAATTTCTCAAGGACCTTGTAGTGAAGACCACTCAAAAGTGGAAGAAGACTTTGAAGATGAAGGAAGAGAAACACTCACATTGGAGTGTTCCTTGCTTGAAGACCATCAAAGTGAAATGTATGATGAAGAATGTCTCATGGAGGAGATAAATGAAGAGTGTTTTTTGGAGAAGACACCAAATCAGCTATTTGTTGAAGAATGCTTCATGGAGAATGCATCGACAATTCTCATGGAGGAGAATAAAGAAGATGATGGTAGAGAAGAAATGATCATGGAAGATCATTTGCTCCCTTATAT
Organism: Wollemia nobilis; assembly: GCA_028583015.1. Taxonomy (NCBI): domain Eukaryota; kingdom Viridiplantae; phylum Streptophyta; class Pinopsida; order Araucariales; family Araucariaceae; genus Wollemia; species Wollemia nobilis. Next base: position 345,864 of record JAQPPZ010015830.1, read on the forward strand.
TGAAGACCATTCACTTGGAATGGATGTGTGCTCTCTTGAAAGAGCAAATGAAGTTATATGGGATGATTTCTCAAGTTTAGAAGAGGAAGAAGAGATGAATGGCATAAGTTTCATGCTCCATGATGAAGCTTATCTCATGGCTGAGATAATGAAAGAAAAAAATAATGATGAAGAAGACTATCTCAAGGAGGAGATAGAAAATAGTGAGATAGTCATTAATAGACTTCATGATGTATTGGAGACATCATCAAAGGAGATTGAGAATTGTATTGAAGAGGCAATTGTGGATGTTGATCCACAAGAAAAGTTTGATGAAGAGGAGATGGAAGCGATAGGCTTCTTGTTTGAAGATCACTCATCAAGGGTGAAGGATGTGTTGTGTGAAGAAAAGAACACACAAGACTCTCTCATTTGGGATATGGAAAGTGAGAGGGCAAATGGGATAGAAACAGAAAATGGAAATGAGATTGTTGATTTTCTTGTCATAATGGCAAAGAAAACATCACTCATGGATGATGATCACTCACTTGGAGTGACTACATTGCAGAGAAAGTGTTGTCATGAAAATGCAACAATGTATGATTGCTTGAATGAAAAGGCAACTATGTATGATTGCTTGAATGAATGGTGTTTCAACACATCAACATGGATTGAACAAAGGAGGAGAACTCTTAGAGAAGAGTTTATGGTTGATCTTGAAGCAACATACACTGAAGGAGAACTGCTACAAAATAGCTTTATGGGAAGCACCAAATCTACTCATATTAAAGGTAAAGTTTTTATGATTAATGATTTGTTTTTTGTGAGTAGGAATGAAAAGAAAGGAGAATGTCTTCCAAAGGCATTATTGAGAGAAGATTGTCTCATAGAGACAACTTTCATAAAGAGTCTTCTTGGAGAGAAGACAATGATGGAGAGCTTGGGTCACATGGATCCAACTGATGTGTTAAAAATTCCTTGGAAGAAGGAATCTTGTAAAGTCATTGTGTTGAGTGGAACTTTGTGTGAGGAGCAACATTTTGTTGCATATGTAATTAGCTATTGCATAGCTATATTTTGTTTGAAGATCTGTGTAGAGGTATGTGAAATTGTAATATGGCAAAACCATCTACATAAGATGATGCATAGTACATACTCAGGTGGAGTATTAGGAGCTGAAATATGGTTTGAAGACCATAGAATGAATGATAAAAGAAATGTTTTGGATTGGTTAATGAGAACCAATACTCATGGCATTCTAGGAATACCATCATTTGAAGGAGTATTTGATGAAGGGGGAGTAGCTCATCAAAAGGAGGCACTCGATTACTTGCAAGCAGTAGCAATAACAAAGATGGAGGAAATCCCACACAAACAATGGAAGGAGTGCCCAAGACAAAATTTTACAATTTTTGATTTCTTGTTACAAAACTGGAGGAGACGAAAAAGATTGAGTTTCTTCCAATGTTGTGATGCTGATGAAACTTTTTGCTAAAGTCACATCAACATCAGTTGGCATACAATCTTGTCCACCATAGTAGATCAAAGCATTTTTTATATGAAGTACCACTTCATCAGAGATATGGTGGAAACTGAACCTGTTGAGCTTCACTATTGCCACACTTTGAAGAATGTTGCGGACATCTTCACCAAGGCGCTGGCCAAAGCTCAGTTTGTAAAGCTGAGAGACTGTCTTGTCAGTCCTCTCAACTTTAAGGGGGAGAATGTAGCAAGTGTGAACACTTAATTTATTAAGTGGTTAATTTAGTGGCTAGGCTAGGTTAGAGTTGTTGGCTAAATTGTTTAAATAAGTCGGCATGATATTTTTGAATTTCTCTTCTATCCTCCTTATCCCTCCATTCTCTCCTATATTCCCTCTTCTCCCTTATCACTCCATCTCCCTTCCCTGTTATTCCTCCAACCTCCCTTCATCTTCTCCTCCGACTTCCTCCCTTCCCGCTTCTCCTCTAACCTCCTCTCCCTTCATATAAATTAGATGTATTTCCTATAGTTTGTGAATAATGTAATAGCTCTACGAGATCTGGAATAAAGAATTGTTTATTCCTATTAATTTTCCTATTGCCAACTGGTCCTGGTTTCATACTAATTTCATTCCACTAATATAAAAAAATAAATTATCAGATTATATAAATGGTATTTTATGCACTGATTTCATGGTGTATCCTACACCCAAAAATCTTATAGCAGGACGGTTAATAATCTTATGGTGATTAACATACCTGTATGGAAAGACAGGATAATTGAATCAACTCAAGGTTGGGACAATACCAACGTATCTATATGAAAGATAAGATCTGTATGGCAATAAATATAAGTGATTTACCTATTTAATAAAGTACCATAAATAAAGGGTTAAATACTATGCAGAAAAAAGTGTTTTACAGTTAAGTAGACGAAACATGAAATCTACTTACAAATGCAACAAATATAAATCAAGTGGTTCACTTGAAATAAAATAGAACCAACCTAAGAAGTAATTCTGTGTACTATATTAAAAAAAATTTAAAACCGGAAAAAGTAAGTCTATGTACTAGGATGATGCTGTACAAGTGATAGCAAGGCCTTTATATACCTTTAACAGTGTTGCAATAGTTTTCCTTTATAAGAAGATTATATATATATAAAGTAATATAAAGTATAACATGGGTAGTATAATCGGAGCCGAGCAATTGAAGTTACCAAGCTAAAACATTAATGACATATTGTTGTGTGCTCCTACAAGGACTTTCTAATAAGTTTTTTTCTTTTTTTATAAAATTTATTTTATAGAACTATTATATCTTTTTATTATATAAGAGTAGGATAGCTGCAGGCTTATTGCTATGGTAAGGGTCTTGCTTTGACCTTTTTTTGGGAGGTCCAAGGTTCAAACTCCACTCAGAATGAGGGGATTAGGACCAATTATAAAAACCTGTGTAAACTCAATGAAAAATATTTTAGTAGTTGCAAGTTTATTGTAGTGGTAAGGGCTTTGGCTTCTATTTGATAGGTCCAAGGTTCAAACCCCACTTATTATGAGGGGACCATGACCCCTATAAAAACAAGTGTAAACTCATTGAAAAAAACATAAGAGCCCCCAAGGGTTAGGTGGATTGGTAATTGCTTGTATGGCTAGACACTTACCAAGAAGACACCCAAGCTCAAACCTTTGGGGTAGCCTGTTTACATAGTAGTTATTGTAAGTGCATGTTAGATCAATGATGACGGTATGACCAAGCGCCTAGTGGTCCCCCTCACACTAGACCAACAACAACAAAGTGTAATAGGTCTGGTGGGAGCAGCCCTTGTGGTTTGAACCCTGCACTTAACAATTGCTAAAAATAGTGTGGTTGTAACCAAATCTCCTATGAATAAACAAAATATAAGAGTATTACTAAAATAGTGTGGTTGTAACCAACTATCCTATGAATAAAAAAAATATAGGGGTATGTATAGGCTATATTACATCATGATTATATAGTGGTATTACAACTACTTAACTTTTATGCAAGAATTAAACACGAGTTTTCTTTTCAAAATTCAATTAAACTAATATATTCTAATTGATCTATTTATCTAAGCTATACCTTCCTTCTATGAGGTCATTTCTATTAAAATATCAAAATATTATATTTGTTGTCAACTTGTCCTTTTTTATCAAGGATACTTTTTGTTTCCTTTTCTAAGGAATATATTCCTTGTTCAAATTGTTATATTTCCACAATTGGTTCTTTCGAATAATTTTCAGATAAAATCTCACTTGCCTAATTGTCTTCTATTAGTTGAATTTTATCAAGACTAAATTTGTTTACTAAATTTTCTTCTTTATAAATATACTTCCATTTTCAAGAATTACCTCCAACAATAGTTGATAACATTAGCAATGATAAAATTTTTAATCCAATCTCTCTCAATCAAAATATGCTATGTAAAGGTTATATGATGACTACATAATAATATATTCCTTGCTAAGAAATATATTCCTTGTATTTCAAATTGTTATATTTCTACAATTTGTTCTTTCAAATAATTTTCAGGTAAAATCTCACTTGCCTAATTGTCTTTTAAAATTTGAATTTTATCAAGACGAAATTTTTTTACTAAATTTTCTTCTTTATAAATATACTTCCATTTTCAAGAATTGCCTCCAACAATAGTTGATAACATTAGCAATGATAAATTTTTCAATCCAATCTCTCTCAATCAAAATATTCTATGTAAAGGTTACATCATGACTACATAATAATATTTACCCCTTATAAAAAAAGCATGTTTCCATCCTTTTGATAATTTTGATTATTGTAAAAGGTTGGGGGACCCTTTCAAAACCCCTTCTATATGTAATAAAAAAAAATTATTATTATAAGAAGTGTCTTAGCCTTTGCACTGATGTTAATTGAAGTTCTATATGATTATGAGTAAGTGGAAAATTTTTCATTCATTACTTCAAAAACATACCACCTTCCTTGGCTTTTCATGGATTTCTTGTAGAAGCACTATCATAATTAAATTTGATAAACACATTTTTTTTATATTTACATTTTACCATAGGTCAAACCAAATTCATTATGTTACCTCTATTGCTACAATTAACCCTTCCATGTACATTCAAATCTTGTAACCAAGAGGCTAGTACTTCTTTTTTTGCATTGGAAACTTTCCATGATGAGCACCATCTCTATAAATATTCGATAAGAGAGGCAAGTATAGTTTCAAAATTGGGCATGATTATGATATTTTAAAAAAAAAATTATATTATTCATTTCAAGCAATAAATTCTCAAAAATAATGATAGAACAAATCCTCCATAAAATATATAATGCTTTATCTTTAATATTTTTGATATAACATTTCATCAAACCAACTCTTTCAATGTTGATGGATCCCCTTACCTTTGTATCCTTCTAGTTGAAACTTTAGGGATGACCTTGACCAAATTGAAAAGAAGAAAAGAAATATTGGGAATTAGAGTAGGGATAGGACATAGAACAATCACTCATGCTCAATTTGTAGATGACACTATTTTACTGGCAAAAGTCACAAAATTGAATTTCAGGTTGATCGAAGAAGTTTTAGATTACTCCTCTTCAAGCATAAGGACAAAGATAAACACCCGAAAGAGAAGATTTTACACTATAAATACTTCAAAAATAGAATAAAAAGATTTCTCTTAGATTTTGGGATTTCGTAAAGGTAGTGATACCTTTAGTTACCTAGGTGTTCCTACGGGCTTCTATAAAAAACATGAACCTTGGAATATAATTCTAGGAAATATGTTAAGGAGAATACAACAATATAGCAATGGTTAGAAGTTATTTTATTCAAATTAGTATTAGTAAGTCTTCCCATATATCAAATGTTGGTGTATCATGCACCCTTATATATCTTGCAAAATTTAGAAGTAATGTTAAGAACTTTTCTATGGAAAGGGGGAAGGCAATCAGATACGAAAAAGTTCTATTTAGCAATTGGGAGACTGTTACCAAGCCAAAGGAGCAAGGAGGCTTGGTAATTATAAAAAATCAATTGTTAACAAGGTACTAAGTACTAATCTACTTTGGAACCTACTCACTCCACCAAACTCTCCATGGAAGCAAATATGAAAATGCAAATATTTGAACAACTCTAATGAGATTCAACTCATAAAAGTGTAAAAAGCATAGTAGGATCGTCATCAATTTGAAAATATATTGTGGAAGGTAAATATATTATACTAAATCATATATCTTAGATTCCAGAGGATGGTAAACAAATCAATATATGAGATGATCTAGTCTTTGGAGGACGTCTGATAATTAAGAATTATTTCCTAGAAATAAAAGCAGATTTGCAATAATTGGGTGTCAACTCTCTTGCAAGCTTAATGTAATGGGTGAGAGATCCACCTGTTCCACATCTTGACCAAGAATCATGGAGACAAGTGCACATCCAAGATGAAGGGATTAAAATGTTTCCCTAATATTTGGATCAACTTATATGAGGCTCTATTAGTGGATCAGGTGTTTACACAGTCAGACAAGGGGTGATAATATAGAAATAGGGTCAGAAGAATTCAACCATAGCTAAGATATGGAACTAAAGGTTCCCCCAAACTTCAAGCATTTCTTTGGTTGGTGCTCCAAAATAATAGTCTTATTAGAGAAAAACTTATTGAGAGGAATATCATGGGGTATCATATTTTCCATAGGTGTTTTAAGAATAATGAAACAATATCACATCTATTCTTTCAGTGTATAGGAGCGATTAACATATGGAATGAAATAACCCAACAACTAGGATAAATGCCATCAAGAACCTTTAACTTAGTAAATTTCCTAACCAATTGGGGCTAAATGTACCAATGGAAATTGAAGGACAAGCACCTTATAAGGAAGATATGACATTTAGTGTTAATATTCATCATTTGGAACATATGGAAGGACAAAAACAAGATAAGTTTTTTATGACAAAATAACCAATTTTTGAGTTTTAACCAATAGAGTGTTAAGGGATATATTCTTGAACACAAAATTTATATATCATAAACAAAAAGACATTAGGAGATTAGGAAAAAAAAAGATACAACTGTTACACCAAATGGATCTTTAAAATCTCCTTAATTCTAGACCATAGGTTAGAACAATAAAACCCCTAGAGATAAATTTCCTTGCACTTTTCTTTGATAGAGCCTCTAAATCAAACCTAGGTTGTGGAATGACTAGTGGTGTGATAATAGTGACGTCATACTATGAAATTCTTTAGTTCAATATCAATATGAGAAAAATAACCAATAATGTTAAAGAATTGATAGGCTATAAAATGAGATGAAATTGGCTCAGGAAAAAGACATTAACTCCATGTGTATGATTATTCAATACTTGTGATTTCCATTGAATCAAAGATAAGAGGATAAGGCTTTAACCAAGCATCGAACCAAAAAATTTGCATAATCAACCTCATTATATGGCCATCTAATATGTTTCTTGATCAATTGCATCCTATCTAATATTAAGTTCCATTTTGGGAATCCTTTAGGTAGGGTTTATTTCTTGAATAATTTCATTTCATCAAGAAAACCTATATATTTTTGAAGTAACATTTTTTCCATATTTTCTTGATCATTGAATTTTATACAACCAAGTTTTTCCTATAAACCAAAATTTTAAGTATGCAATTCTGAAAGCCTCTAATAATATTTCTTTTACAAACTCTATCCCACTTAAAAACATGAAACCTAAAGTTTTCCTCACAATGTTTCCTAAAAAAGTCTCTTTGAATTTATCAAAATTGAATTTTATACATATTATCAATCTTGAAAGTGGTATCATATAAATAGTGATGGATTACAATGAAGTCTTTATGATTTGTAGCTTTCCAACCATGGTTAAGAACTAACCTTTCCAACCTACTGAACAAGGTTTCATTCTATCCAAAATTGAATCCCAAAGACCTCTATTCTTTCCTTAATGAGACAAAGGAATAAACAAATATATTCATGGAAAATTTCCAATTTTAAACCGTAATATGTTCATAATGACCCATTTTAAATATAGGGTTGTCTCAACGAAAATATCTTAGATTTTGTAGTATTAATCAATTATCAACTAGCCTTCACATAGTATGATAATAATGATTTAAATTTCGTGGTATTACTGAATAAGGGATGACTCAAAAGAAAAGTATCATCAACAAAGAGGAAATGTATTTTGAAGGGACTATTTGTTACAACTTGAATACCTTTGATTTTTCCTTCCATTTTTTTACCTTTGAGAAATATCTCTTTATCATTTTTGTAAGAATAAAAAATAGTTAAGGGTATAATGAATCCCCCTAATGGAGTTCACAAGATGGCTCAAAGTATCCAACATGGATCCATTTATCAAATTATAATATTTTGTAGTGCTATAACATCCAATCCATTTACACATACCTTTGATTAAAACCAAACCTTTTGAGAATATCATGTAGAAAACTCCAATAAACTCTACCATATCATATTTTATTTTATATACATACCTAGTGTTTTCAAGTAATGAAGAGAATGTATGGCTTTGTTTACCATGAACAAAAATACCTTTTTCTATAGTATAACACAATCCAAATTTTTTAAAACCTATTTGCAATAACTTTTGAAATGATCTTATAAACCATTTAAAAAGACTTATTAAACAAATAATATAAAAAAAATTTGTCTAATTTTTCTTGCTAACTCTAGTAACAAATGTCGTATTGATCGTGTTTATTACAGAGTTCTTGTTATGGGCCTCTTCAACTACATCCAACATATCATCCTTCAATAAATATTAAAACTTCTAAAATGAAATTGCAATAAATCCATCAAGACTAGGTGTATTGTAAAGATGGAAAGAAAAAAACTATCTCATCTAGCTCCTCCATAGATATTTTATTCATCAATATTTCTTATTATCCCATGTAATAATTAATAGGATATTTTACAAAAATTAGTTGAGCCTCTTTATCTTGCCTAAAATCTAACAATATATATTTAAAATAATGAATTGCTTTCTTCTTATTCCTCAATATTTCTTCCATCTAGAAATAGAATATTCTAGATGCAACAAAAAGAAAAAAATGTTTTGATTGTAGCATGAAAAATATTAGTATTTCTATTTCCATCTCTCTCCCTATATATTTTTTAATAAGCTAGGGGGCCACTCCCATTACAAAAAAATCTCTCTATATTTTAAACTAATATGACTTCTCATTTTTAAATATATTATAATAATAACAATTAATTATTTTATTAGGAACAAATTCTCTCAAACAAATCTTATTCTAAAAATAAATTCTTATTGTAATGTAACTAAATAACTATATTAATTAAAAAATCATATTTTATTAATTGAAAAAACTTATTAAATGGTTTTATTAATTGATTAAATTCCTTTAATTTTAAGAAGGAAACTAAGGTTCAATTCTTAATGAGTGATAGCCAAGTGGTTTTAATTCTTTTTTCTAAAAAAAATCAGTAACATGTATTTCAAAGTTTGAAAAAATATTACAATGAGATGAGTATTTTATATCCTCATACAGGTCTTACTAAGCAACCACATTTAGAGCTATTCTAAAATATCCCAACAATGACTCAAATTTCTCTAAAAAGTCTATCAAACCTATTACAATAATAATATCTTGTTGCAAGCCTTCAGTCATCTTATAAAGTGCCATTTTGGTACTTTAACCTTGTAACCATTAGTACTTCAATCATATTACATATATAATATTAATTATCAAAAGAACACAAAAGGTGTCCTAAACCATGACATCAATCAAAAGGAAAAACTATAAAAAGGGTGAAGAATGTCATGGAATTATAGTCTACACACTACTCCTTCCTTTAACCAAGTATCAACTAGAATATCCACAACAACGTTTGATAGACCATTTGCTTCCTCATTTAGTTCTCTATAGATATTTTTATAATATATCTTTGTAAATGATGATTCTAGAAATTTCACTTGTTCATAATAAGGCCAAGTATTAAATTTAGCATCCCTACTAATCTTAACAACCAATCCACCATCAATTTTGAGTCATGAAAAACTTGTAGTTTTGTTACTCCCTGTTCCATTGTAATTCTTAACAAAAATATCAAAGCCTTCCACTCTACCACATTGTTAGTACCTTCAACAAGACCCGTTTTGAAAGTGAATTTGTGATTTTCATCTTGATATAACACTCCTCCTACCCCACATCTATTTGGATTGTCTTGACTCCATAAAAAAAGCCTAAGACTTTGTAATATCCGTTGTTAAACTGCCAACCTATCTTACAATATTTAATTATGGATATTTTTATGCTTTCATACGTATATTTGATATGTTCTTGAACTTGTATAGGTAGATTTTATTTTTTTCAACCAACATACAATTTCTTATCAACCACAGACCCCATACCATTATTTATGAAATGCACCTTTATTATTCTAAGAACTTGTCTTTGAACCATTATTGCATATTCTTCAATAGATTACTTATTGGCCACTATCCCTTCTTATTAGTCATGGGTAGAATAGACCTCCACACTTCTCTTGAGAAATCACAATGGACTAGTAAGTTATCTATTGTCTTTTCTTCCCTTTTACACAAATTGCATTCACTTGGACCCTACTAGGACCACTTTTGCAAAACATCTCATGTCAATGCCTTCTAAACTAAAGCTAACCAATAAAAATTTCTAATTTTTAAGGGTGTTTTCACCTTTCAAATCTTGGTCCATCACCAAAGGACCTCATTATTACTATCTTTAAGCATTTCCTTGTATCCTTTCTTAGTTGTAAACTATCCACTAGTTAGGTTCTTTGACCATAATAAAGGGTCTTCTTGTCTCAATATTATAAAATTTATTGTCAAACCCATTGTATGCTTGCTCCATTGCTCAAATTAATTTCCTTACAAAGTTAATTCTTCTTATGATAGCAACCCTTGATTCCATAAATTTGTTATATCCATAGAGGTTGCATCTGTCAATACCTTGAGCCCCTCTCTATTTAGATGTTCTATTAAATTTTGAGATAGCTGGTAATTTCCTCCATTCCCTAGCCAAGGGTCTTTTCCTAGCCTTAAATTCTTTCCATTTTCTATTTTCCAAACCAAAAAATCGCCCACTAATGAAAAATACTTCACTAATGCTTTCCAAATGATAATTATATTGGTCACTATATTGATAAAAATTCTAATCCACTCTTCAAAGGACATGGAACACAAATAGTTCTCCTTGGTAACCTCCTACCATAATCCTTTACTAGTTATCAATATCCAAAGACTCTTGGCAACTAGTGATTTCATAAAGTTATTTATATTCTTAAGCCCTCATCCTCCTATTGATTTAGGTTTGGATATCTTACTCCATTTAATCAAGGCGTTGCACCGTTATCCATTCTTCCTATCCAAAGAAAATGGAAGCATTTCTTCCTTATTTTTTCCACTATTTTAATAATAATATAATCCCTATAGTTCCAAAATACTAGAATGGCTTCCAAAATGGATTTCACCAATGTTAAACAACCCTTCAATGATAACCATCTATTACACCACCAAGTTACCATTTTTTCCACTTTATTGTATAACCAGATCCAATCATGGTATCCAATATTATATGATTCTTGTAGACACCCAATTTTGACACACCAATAATGCAAAAAGTCACCAAACAAGTCACACACATCACAAAACATCAATTTAGCCCAAACCCAGTAATTTGGGCACCTTTTTCAATATTTTCCAAATTCACCACCTTGACCAAAATCACCACTAGCAAATTTGGCAAACATCACAAAATCAAATCCTATTGGCAAGATTTGATCCCTAACCAAAATCGCTAGTCAGAACCAAAATCACCATTGGAAAATTTGGTCACAAGTGGTAAATTTGGCTAATGGTAAAAATATCTTAGAGCAAGCCAGGGGCATGTGGATTCCATCCTTCCACTCCTTGCTCTGACCTCACATGCTCCAACAATAGACCAGACCTATAAATTTCAAATTAGTCCTAACTAATTTTCCCCCTAATCCTTCCTTCAAAATACTATTTAAACAACCCTTGGGGAAAGGCATAGGAAGGATTCTAAGAGCTAATTAGACTCTTCTAAGATTCTTCTAGCATCTCTTCTTCTTCAACTTTCTTCATTTACAAGCATTTTCAAGCATTTTTCATCATTTGCAAGTATTTTTGGAGGATAGTCAAGCAAGGCAAGGAGAACTTGGTGGTAAGGAGACCTTATTGGTGCAAGGGAGAGGCCATTTCTAGGTGATATCACTCCTAGTATAGCTCTCTTCTCCATTACTTTACTACCCATTTGCTTTTAGTTCTCTTAGCAATAGCCTTGCTAACTTGAATACTTCATTTACTTGCAACTTTCATTCATTTTCATGCTCTCATTCTTCTTGTGTAAGGCTTATATTTGTTTTTAGGATTTTACATATTCATTGCAGGTATTGGTGGAGTATCTACACCCTCATCACAGCTTCTAACATCTCTTTGCAGGCTTAGTGGAGTTACTCTACTTGCCACCTTCATTTTGCTCACTAATCTCTCCATTTTGCAGGGTTATTTCATGCATTTTCTTCTATAGCATTTGACTACTTGTTGTTCTTTCCATTTATAGTCTCATTTATCTTCATTGCAAGAATTCTAATATTTTATTTTCATATCCATGCTCATACATGTTTATTATCAAGCATTTAGCATTCTTATCTCTCTTTTTCAAGCATACTTAGCTTCATTTTGCTAGTATTTTCAAGCATATAAGCATCCTTTCCACCTCCAAAATATTATAGTGGAGGATACAAGGTTATAATTACCTTTTTGTCCCACTAATAGTCCTCCTTCAATCACCATTTACATGCATTCATCTTCTTAGTTTGTTATAGACTTCATTTTATAGCAATTTTCATCCTTTCATCATATTTACACTCACTTCTCATTGCTCTTGCAAACTTTGTTAGAATTAGGATATAGCTAAGTTACCTTGCTATATTCCTAACTCTTTCATACTCACTTCATCCACTCTTTCATCTCTTTAACTATTCAAAACAATCATTGAGAGACCTTCCCCTGCCTTTCACACTTGCATCCACTTTGATCACAAATTTGCAAATATTTGTGGTATTTCTCCTTGCATTCTTGCATCATAACCCTAGAACATCCTTTTGGCATTACAATCCCATAGTTGCATCACAAAAATAGTCAAAAACCCACTCAAAATCATCCTCACAATCACCTCAACCCCATTTCAAACCAAAATCACCAACCACCATAGTAACTGGTGATTTTGGCTCTCTAGAATACACAAACCAAAAATGCCACTCAGACCAAATTCACTAGTGGTGAATTTGGTAAGCCAACTAGTGTTTTTGGTATAACTCCATTTCCATCCCATGAGGTAATCATACTCAAATTTTACAAAAATAGTGGGTCTGATCAGCTATCTATACAAGGAATTCACATTCTCTAGCTCTCAAATAGACCTCCCAAAATAGAAAATCTATTTTTTGGTTTCTTTGTGCAGGTACCAAATTCGCCAATCAAGACCAAAATTGCTAGTGGCATTTTTGGTAGCAGTGGTATTTTTGGTAGAACATCTACAAAGGTAATTCTACCACTTGGCATCACTCTAAACTCTATTTTCAGCAATTTTGTATGTTTTGTTCTCTGTCTATCATTGTATTTGCATCAGAAATCACACTTCAATTTGGGAAGTCAAAGAACCCTAATCTAGCTTAACTTTCTTTACAAAACATACTTACATTGGATAAAATCAAGGAATCTTAGATCAAAATCTTAATTCTCTTTTCATTTTCATGAGTACTTAGGCAAGGAATCAAAATCATATAGTTGCACTATAGGTTAACTTATCTTTTGCATCATCTCTTGTTTGCCTTGAAACATCAAAATCTCCTTAGTTAGTCCATCATCAAAATGAAAAGCATATAGGTTAGCTCTTGTTTTCCTGCATTTGTGTGATATAAGCTTAGCATGCATTTTAGATGATCTTAGCCTTAAAGTCTTAAATAACCATTTAAGGCTCAAAAAAGAGTCAAGATATAGCGATCCAAACATTAGGTATTTTTATTGAATAAACCCATATAAACACCAATCTACAAGCATTTACATCTACATTTACACCATGAAAAATTGCATTGAGTAGGGGTCTAATCGTGTAGAGGATATTCATATCTTTGGGGTCTCCTTTGGAAAGAGATCCTCAAGTGGGAAAGCAGAGATTCCAGCGAATCTCCCCTATGTGCACTTGACGTGGTTAGATTGAAAATTTTCCCCCACCTACATATTTGGTGAACCCGACGTGAACACTCCTTTTGCCTTAAACAACATAAAAGTTTGTTAAAATTTAAACAAGATCATCTAATTTGTTTGCATAGCTTACATCACATTAAATCAAGATAACAAGAACATAATCAATTGTTAATCCTACTAGGGGAAGGATAACGATCCCTTGAGAAAACCGATGTACAAACCTTAGGGGAAAAATATTCTTTGGCTAGTATATCATGATGGATTAGCGAGAGTCACAAGGAGGGATACTTTTCAAGGTGACATAAGGAGTTCAAAACATCTTCTCTTCTTTGCTATAAGTACTCTGGAAACAAGACTTTAATAAATTGATCTCCTTCAAAACAAAACTTTCAAAACATGTCTCAACATCCTTACAATACCCGAAACAAGGGTCCAACTTCTTCATCTCATGAGGTTTTCACACATGAGTGCAATGACCAAGAAGAAAATCCTTGGTCACAACAAGTGACTAGGGAACAAGAACAAATTATTGAACAAATTTATTTTCAAACCATAGATCATGTTAAAGAATACATTAGAAGAAACAAAGATATCTTTTTAGATGTTCTTAAGGATGAACTTAGAGAACAAATTGAAAAAGAATCAACTACAATTCATGATGGTCCTAAACATTCCAATGATTAGTCAAACATAGCTCAAATCAATAAAACTCAAAACAACTTGGCTAGTCTCAATGTGGCTATGACACAACCCATCGATTCTACAACACCTCCAACCATATCCATAGGGACACCCACAATGGGTAACCCATTTTCAACATCTCTCAATGATACAATACCTACCAATTCAACAAATCCTTTTCTAACTCATAACTTGGGGCTTAACCAAGCCCCTCCAACCATGTCTTCTAATAAAAACACTTCAAATCTCATAAATCTACCTTTCATATCTCAAGATTTCACCCAACCACTTACACAACCATTCATAACTTTACCTACACCATCGAATCCTCCATCCAACGATATTCAGAATATCAATACTAAAATATTAGACCTAGAAAAGAGGGATTCCAAGTTCAAAGAGCTTGAACATCAAATTACCTCTCTTCAAGGGACATCCAAGCTAAAGTACTATTTTGAAGAGTTCTACAATGAGCCATTAGATCCCATGATCATCAATCATCCTTTTCCAAAGAATTTTGAAACTCCCAAATTTCAAATGTACAATGGAAAACAAGACCCCATTAACCATCTAAGGTTATTTTAAATAGCTTGTAGTGACATCAATCACGATGAAAAATCCTCCTTAGGCTATTCCCTAAAAGTCTTAGTAGTTTAGCCTTGGAATGGTATTTCCAAATACCTTGTCATTCCATTAAGAAGTTCAAAGAACTTATGGAAACCTTTGTTAAACAATTCTCAATCTACATAGAAGACAAGGTTACCATAGATGACCTTTACCAACTTAAACAATCCAAGACCGAACGGTTCTCATATTTCTTGGCCAAATGGAGAGGCTTAGTAGGAAGACTTCAATATATTCCTCCTCCTAAGGAACTCCTACACATTTTCATAAGAAACCTTCATGAAAAACTATCATATCCCTTGGAAATGATAAACCTAACCTCTTTTGAAGAAGTCATTGACATGGCTAAAAGGGTAGAAGTCATCCTCATAAGAAGGGGATAACTCAACTACAACAAGAAATAAGAAGAAAATCCCCCTAGCAAGGGAAAATACAAAAACAAACATGTTGTAGGAGACGGTGTAACAAATTCCCTTCAAAACAACAATATCAACACAACTCAAAATGCTCCTCAAAAGCTAGTCATTCAAAGGTAAGACAAACCCAAGAGATAGTATACAAATATTGGACAAAGTCAAGCAACCATGTTAAAAGTACTCCTTCATACCAAGTTGTTGGAACTTCCAAATATTAGACTTTGGGATACAACTAGAGAATTACCTAGTTGGTATAAGCATGATGAGTATTGTGAATATCATCGTATGGAGGGACATACTACCAACAAATGCATAACTTTAAAGAACATTATCCAAGACCTCATAGAGGAAGGGAAAATAACATTCAATCAACCAAAAAATCCCAACAAGAATATGGGGATCTTTCAAAATCCCTTACCAACACATAATCAAAAATCGGCTAACTTCATAGGCACTATGCAATTATCAAGATCTTCCTATGTCGTGACTAGGAAACAAGCAAAGAATCAATCCTCAGATCAACCTCCTTTGGTTATCCCAAGAAGCACTAAAATCAATATTCCTAATAAATCACCTTTGGTTCTCACACCTTCTCAAAATACCTTACATACTTTTGATCTCCATCGATAACTAGATGAGATACCCACAAAAATTTCTCTTCTAGAATTGTTAAAAACATCACCCGCTCATAGGGAAATATTGTTGAAACTATTAAGTGAACAAGAGGTCCCTCAAGACATATCTCCAAATGATATCACCAATATAGTTGGGTTCACTGGAGTAAACAATGCTATCTTAGCATTCCATGAGGTAGAAACTCCTTTTGAAACAATATCAGGAGACTCACCTCTTTACATCATAACTCAAATAGGTGATAAACATATCAAAAGAGTCCTAGTGGATAATAGGTCAACCTTAAATGTATGCAACATCAAATTTTTACAAAATTTTGACTTAAGCATAAATAATTTATAAAAATTTGACCTCATCATTAGAGCCTTCGAAAATGAAGAAAGAGAGGTAACAAGCACTATCACCCTACCTATCAAAGTAGGACCACATGTCCTAAACACAATTTTTTATGTTATATCATGTGATGTAACATATAACATGCTCCTTGGAAGACCTTGGATACATGCCATGAAGGCAGTACCTTCTACCTTACATCAATATCTCAAATATGAGTATCAAGGTAGGATCATCCACGTCCCTGGGGATCCAAAACCTTTTACCTTATGCAACTTTATCAACACACAAGAGATTAATCTTTGCCCTTCTGTACAACAAGCATTACCAACTAAACAACCAAAAGTAGACAAAGGAAAGGAAATATTGGAAGAACCCCTCATTAACCTAGGGGACACTCCTCAATCATCCTCTCCCAATGATCAAGTCAATTTAATCCACCAAAAATTAGATCCCTTCATAGAATTAGTAAGCATGTTCCTATCTCCTCATGACATAGGCATGCCAAGTAGGAAAGGACTCAAAGTCCAAATAGGGACTTGTGCTTTCATTCATGGGGGAACCACCTTTGATGAAAATATTCAAGGGCACAACTTCATGCCAAGTGAATGAACATACATCGCATGTTACATATCATCATCATTCTCTATAGCTAAAAAAATGCTAACCAACATGGGATACCAAGGTAAAGGCCTAGGTCATTATGAACAGGGTATCAAAGAACCCCTAGAAGTTAAACCTTGGCTAGGATAATGTGGGATTGGATTTATCCCCAACAAAAATGAACCCTCACCTTTGTTAGAAGAAGATAGTGAGGATCACTACCCCAAATCATTACATGGATCTCAATGGGGTGATGAGGATGAAGAAGAACTATGGTCACTTCTCAATCAAGCACCTTGTAAAACCATACAATTTGGTAACATCAACATGCTAGAAGTGGTTCATCTAGAATCAATAACGATAGAAGAAAACTTTGAAGATTCTCTAGATAACTATCCTATGGAAGAATCCCTTAAGAAGATATTTAATTTAAACTCTACCCAACTCCTTGAGTTGGAACAAACATCTCTAGATCCACAAGAAATTGAAGAGTTAGGAATACTAACTACCCCTCTTCATTTTGAGGATAAATCACAAGCCTTAATCGAAGAAATGATAGATGTCAATATCAGAACATATCAAGATTCTCACCTTATCAAACTCGGGAAGGTATTAACTCAAGAATAATGAGTGGAATACACAAACCTATTAAAAAATTCTATAATATATTTTCTTGGACATATAATGATATGCTAGGACTTGACCCTTCATTGGTAGTCCACCATTTGGTAGTGCACCCCGATGCCAAGCTCGTTAAACAAAAATTAAGAAAAATACATCTACCCATATCTTCATACCCCTATATTCATACCCCTCATTTCATACCCCTTAATTCATACTGATATCTTCATACCCCTCACTTCATACCCCTATCTTCATATCCCTATCTTCATACCCCTCACTTCATACCCCTTTCTTCATAATAATTTAAGGGTTTAGGGTTTAGGGTTTGGGGTTTAGGGTTTAGGGTTTAGGTTTTAGGGTCCAATTACCCCTAACTTCATGAATGCTTACAAAAAACACTTCTTTAATCAATTAAGGACCCAAAAACCTATCTATTTGAATACTTACCAAACCCTATTTTTCTAAAAAATACCCCTATATTCATACCCCTCACTTCATACCCTTATCTTAATACTCCTCACTTCATACCCCTCACTTCATACCCCTATCTTGATATCCTTATCTTCATTCCCCTCACTTCATACTCCTATCTTCATACCCCTATCTTCATACCCCTCACTTCATACCCCTATATTTATAATCAATTAAGGGTTTAGGGTTTACGGTTTGGGGTTTATGGTTTAGGTTTTAAGTTTTAGTTATCCCTAACTTCATGAATTCTTATAAAAACCACTTATTTAATTAATTAAGGTCCCAAACCCCTATCTAATTAAATACTTACCTAACCCTAATTTTTCAAAAAAAAACCCCTATCTTCATAACCCTCACTTCATACCCTTATCTGCATACCCCTATCTTCACACCCCTCACTTCATATCCCTATCTTCATAATCCTCATTTCATACCCCTCACTTCATACCTCTATATTCATACCCCTCACTTCATACCCCTATCTTCATACCCCTCATTTCATACCTCTCACTTCATACCCCTATCTTCATAATAAATTAAGGGTTTAGGTTTTAGGATTTGGGGTTTAGGTTTTAGGGTTTAGGGTTTAACTACCTCTAACTTCAAGAATACTTACAAAAACCACTTTTTTAATCAATTAAGGTCCCAAACCTCTATCTAATTAAATACTTACCAAACCCTAATTTTTCAAAAAAAAATACCCCTATCTTCATACCCCTCACTTCATACCCCTATCTTCATAACCCTCACTTCATACCCCTCACTTCATACCCCTATCTTCATACCTCTCACTTCATACCCCTATCTTCATACACCTCACTTCATACCCCTATCTTCATAATCAATTAAGGGTTTAGGGTTTACTAGTTTGGGTTTAGGGTTTAAGATTTAATTACCCCTAACTTCATGAATACTTACAAAAACCACATATTTAATGAATTAAGGTACTAAACCCCAATCTAACTAAATGCTTATCAAACTCTAATTTAAAAACAAATCCTATATTCATACTCCTATCTTCATACTCCTCACTTCATACCCCTATCTTCATACCCCTTACTTCATACCCCTATCTTCATACCCTTATCTTCATACCCCTCACTTCATACCCCTATCTTCATACCCCTAACTTCATACCCTTATCTGCATACCCCTCATTTCATACCCATATTTTCATACCCCTATCTTCATAACCCTCACTTCATACCCCTCAATTAATACCCCTATCTTCATACCCCTAACTTCATACCCCTATCTTCATATCCCTATATTCATATCCCTCAACTTCATACCCCTATCTTCATAATCAATTAAGGGTTTAGGGTTTAGGTTTTGGGTTTTAGGGTTTAGGGTTTAGGGTCCAATTACCCCTAACTTCATGAATACTTACAAAAACCACTTCTTTAATCAATTAAGGATCCAAAAAACTATCTAATTGAATACTTATCAAACCCTATTTTTTAAAAAAAATACCCCTATCTTCATACCCTTATCTTCATACCCCTCATTTCATACCCTTATCTTCATACTCCTCACTTCTTACCCCTCACTTCATACCCCTATCTTGATATCCCTATCTTCATTCCCCTCACTTCATACCCCTATCTTCAGACCCCTATCTTCATACCCCTCACTTCATACCCCTATATTCATAATCAACTAAGGGTTTAGGGTTTAGGGTTTGGGGTTTATGGTTTAGGGTTTAGGGTTTAATTACCCCTAACTTCATGAATACTTATAAAAACCACTTCTTTAATTAATTAAGGTCCCAAACCCCTATCTAATTGAATACTTACCAAACCCTAATTTTTCAAAAAAAATACCCCTATCTTCATAACCCTCACTTCATACCCCTATCTTCATACCCCTATCTTCACACCCCTCACTTCATATCTCTATCTTCATAATCCTCACTTCATACCCCTATCTTTATACCCCTCACTTCGTACCCTTATCTTCATACCCCTCACTTCATACCCCACTTACCCCTCATTTCATGCCTCTCACTTCATACCCCGATCTTCATAATCAATTAAGGGTTTAGGTTTTAGGGTTTGGGGTTTAGGATTTAACTACCTCTAACTTCATGAATACTTACAAAAACCACTTCTTTAATCAATTAAGGTCCCAAAACCCTATCTAATTGAATACTTACCAAACCCTAATTTTTCAAAAAATAATACCCCTATCTTCATACCCCTCACTTCATACCCCTATCTTCATATCCCTATCTACATACCCCTCACTTCATACCCCTATCTTCATACCCTTATATTCATACCCCTAACTTCATACCCCTCACTTCATACCCCTCAATTCATACCTCTATCTTCATACCCCTCACTTCATACCCCTATCTTCATATCCCTATCTTCATACCCCTCACTTCATACCCCTATCTTCATAATCAATTAAGGGTTTAGGATTTAGGGTTTAGGGTTTGGGGTTTAGGGTTTAGGGTTTAGGGTTCAATTACCCCTAACTTCATGAATACTTAAAAAAACCACTTCTTTAATCAATTAAGGACCCAAACACCTATCTAATTGAATACTTACCAAACCCTAATTTTTCAAAAAAATACTATCTTCATACCCCTTACTTCATACCCCTCCCTTCATACCCCTATCTTCATACCACTCACTTCTTACCCCTAACTTCATACCCCTATCTTGATATCCCTATCTTCATACCCCTCACTTCATATCGCTATCTTCATACCCCTCACTTCATACTCCTTACTTCATACCCCTATCTTTATACCCCTCACTTCATACCCCTATATTTATAATCAATTAAGGGTTTAGGGTTTAGGGTTTGGGGTTTATGGTTTAGCATTTAGGGTTTAGGGTTTAATTACCCCTAACTTCATGAATACTTATAAAAACCACTTCTTTAATCAATTAAGGTCCCAAATTCCTATCTAATTGAATACTTACCAAACCCTAATTTTTCAAAAAAAATACACCTATCTTCATACCCTTCACTTTATACCCCTCACTTCATACCCCTATCTTCATACCCCTATCTTCATAACCCTCACTTCATATCCCTCACTTCATACCCCTCAATTCACATCCCTATATTTATACCCCTATCTTCATACCCCTCACTTCATACACCTATCTTCATACCCCTATCTTCATAATCAATTAAGGGTTTAGGGTTTAGGGTTTGATTACCTTAACTTCATGAATACTTACAAAAACCACTTATTTAATAAAATAAGGTCCCAATCCCCTATATAATTGAATACTTACCAAACCCTAATTTTTCAAAAAAAATACCCCTATCTTCATACCTCTCACTTCATACCCCTCACTTCATACCCCTATCTTCATACCTCTATCTTCATAACCCTCACTTCATACCCTTATCTTCATACCCCTCACTTCATACCCCTATCTTCATACCCCTCATTTCATACCCCTATCTTCATAATTAATTAAGGGTTTAGGGTTTACTATTTAGGATTTAGGGTTTAGGGTTTAGGGTTTAATTAACCTTAAATTTATGAATACTTACAAAAATCACTTCTTTAATAAATTAAGGTCCCAAACCCCAATCTAATTGAATACTTATTGAACTCTAAGTTTTCAAAAAAAATACCCCTATCTTCATACCCCTATCTTCATACCCGTATCTTCATACCCCTCACTTCATACCCCTATATTCATATCCCTATCTGCATACCCTCACTTCATACCCCTATCTTCATATCCCTCAATTCATTCCTCTATCTTCATACCCCTCACTTCATACCCCTATCTTCATATTTGTATCTTGATACACCTCACTTCATCCCCCTATCTTCATAATCAATTAAGGGTTTAGGTTTTAGGGTTTGGGGTTTAGGGTTTAGGGTTTAGGTTTCAATTACCCCTAACTTCATAAATACTTACAAAAACCACTTATTTAATCAATTAAGGATCCAAACACCTATCTAATTTAATACTTACCAAACCCTAATTTTTCAAAAAAATACCCTTATCTTCATACCCCTCACTTCATACCACTCCCTTCATACCCCTATCTTCATACCACTCACTGCATACCCCTCACTTCATAGCCATGTCTTCATACCCCTATCTTGATATCCTTATTTTCATACCCTTCACTTCATACTGCTATCTTGATACCCCTCACTTCATATCTTTATCTTTATACCCCTCACTTCATAACCCTATATTCATAATCAATTAAGGGTTTAGGGTTTAGGGTATGGGGTTTATGGTTTAGGTTTTAAGGTTTAGGTTTTAATTACCCCTACCTTCATTAATACTTAAAAAATCCACTTCTTTAATCAATTAAGGCCCCAAATCCCTATCTAATTGAATACATACCAAACCCTAATCTTCATAACCCTCACTTCATACCCCTATCTTCAAACCCCTACCTTCACACCCCTATCTTCACACCCCTAACTTCATACCCCTATCTTCATATCCCTCACTTCATATCCCTATCTTCATACACCTATCTTCATACCCCTATCTTCATAATCAATTAAAGACTTAGGTTTTAGGGTTTGGGGTTTAGGGTTTTGGGTTTAGTGTTTAGGGTTTAATTACCTCTAACTTCATGAATACATCAAAAAACACTTCTTTAATCAACTAAGGTCTCAAATCTCTATCAAATTAAATACTTACCAAACCCTAATTTTTCAAAAAAAATTACCCCTATCTTCATAACCCTATCTTCATACCCCTCACTTCATACCCCTATCTTCATACCCCTATCTTCATAACCCTCACTTCATACCTCTCACTTCATACCCCACACTTCATACCCCTATCTTCATACCCCTAACTTCATACCCCTATATTCATAATCAACTAAGGGTTTAGGGTTTAGGGTTTAGGGTTTATGGTTTAGGGTTTAGGGTTTAATTACACCTAACTTCATGAATACTTATAAAAACCACTTCTTTAATTAATTAAGGTCCCAAATCCCTATCTAATTGAATACTTACCAAACCCTAATTTTTCAAAAAAAATACCCCTATCTTCATAACCCTCACTTCATACCCTATCTTCATACCCCTATCTTCACACCCCTCACTTCATATCCCTATCTTCATAATCCCCACATCATACCCCTATATTTATACCCCTCACTTCGTACCCCTATCTTCATACCCCTCACTTCATACCCCTATCTTCATACCCCTCATTTCATGCCTCTCACTTCATACCTCGATCTTCATAATCAATTAAGGGTTTAGGTTTTAGGGTTTGGGGTTTAGTGTTTAACTACCTCTAACTTCATGAATACTTACAAAAACCACTTCTTTAATCAATTAATGTCCCAAAACCCTATCTAATTGAATACTTACCAAACCCTAATTTTTAAAAAAATAATACCCCTATCTTCATACCCCTCACTTCATACCCCTATCTTCATATCCCTATCTACATACCCCTCACTTCATACCCCTATCTTCATACCCTTATCTTCATACCCCTATCTTCATACCCCTCACTTCATACCCCTCAATTCATACCTCTATCTTCATACCCCTAACTTCATACCCCTATCTTCATATCCCTATCTTCATACCCCTCACTTCATACCCCTCTCTTCATAATCAATTAAGGGTTTAGAATTTAGGGTTTAGGGTTTGGGGTTTAGGGTTTAGGGTTTAGGGTTTAGGGTTAAATTACCCCTAACTTCATGAATACTTAAAAAAACCACTTCTTTAATCAATTAAGGACCCAAACACCTATCTAATTGAATACTTACCAAACCCTAATTTTTCAAAAAAATACCCCTATCTTCATACCCCTTACTTCATACCCCTCCCTTCATACCACTATCTTCATACCACTCACTTCTTACCCCTAACTTCATACCCCTATCTTGATATTCTTCATACCCCTCACTTCATACCGCTATCTTCATACCCCTCACTTCATACTCCTTACTTCATACCCCTATATTCATAATCAATTAAGGGTTTAGGGTTTATGGTTTATCATTTAGGGTTTAGGGTTTAATTACCCCTAACTTCATGAATACTTATAAAAACCACTTCTTTAATCAATTAAGGTCCAAAATTCCTATCTAATTGAATACTTACCAAACCCTAATTTTTCAAAAAAATACACCTATCTTCATACCCTTCACTTTATACCCCTCACTTCATACCCCTATCTTCATAACCCTCACTTCATATCCCTCACTTCATACCCATCAATTCACATCCCTATATTTATACCCCTATCTTCATACCCCTCACTTCATACCCCTATCTTCATAATCAATTAAGGGTTTAGGGTTTGATTACCTTAACGTCATGAATACTTACAAAAACCACGTCTTTAATAAAATAAGGACCCAAACCCCTATATAATTGAATACTTACCAAACCCTAATTTTTCAAAAAACATACCCCTATCTTCATACCTCTCACTTCATACCCCTCACTTCATACCCCTATCTTCATACCTCTATCTTCATAACCCTCACTTCATACCCTTATCTTCTTACCCCTCACTTCATACCCCTATATTCATACCCCTCATTTCATACCCCTATCTTCATAATTAATTAAGGGTTTAGGGTTTACTATTTAGGGTTTAGAATTTAGGGTTTAGGGTTTAATTAACCTTAACTTTATGAATACTTACAAAAATCACTTCTTTAATAAATTAAGGTCCCATACCCCAATCTAATTGAATACTTATTGAACTCAAAATTAAAAAAATACCTCTATCTTATACCCCTATCTTCATACCCTTCTTCATACCCCTCACTTCATACCCTATATTCATACCCCTCACTTCATACCCCTATATTCATATCCCTATCTGCATACCTTCACTTCATACCCCTGTCTTCATACCCCTGTCTTCATACCCCTCAATTCATTCCTCTATATTCATACCCCTCACTTCATACCCCTATCTTCATATCTGTATCTTCATACACCTCACTTCATACCCCTATCTTCATAATCAATTAAGGGTTTAGGTTTTAGGGTTTGGGGTTTAGGGTTTAGGGTTCAATTATCCCTAACTTCATAAATACTTACAAAAACCACTTATTTAATCAATTAAGGACCCAAACACCTATCTAATTGAATACTTACCAAACCCTAATTTTTTTTAAAAAATACCCCTATCTTCATACCCTTCACTTCATACCCCTCACTTCATACCCCTCACTTCATATCTTTATATTTATACCCCTCACTTCATACCCCTATATTCATAATCAATTAAGGGTTTAGGGTTTAGGGTATGGGGTTTATGGTTTAGGTTTTAAGGTTTAGGGTTTAATTACCCCTAACTTCATTAATACTTAAAAAAACCACTTCTTTAATCAATTAAGGTCCCAAATCCCTATCTAATTGAATACTTACCAAACCCTAAACTTCATAACCCTCACTTCATACCCCTATCTTCAAACCCCTACCTTCACACCCCTATCTTCACACCCCTATCTTCATACACCTATCTTCATACCCCTATCTTCATAATGAATTAAAGACTTAGGTTTTAGCATTTGGGGTTTAGGGTTTTGGGTTTAGTGTTTAGGGTTTAATTACCTCTAACTTCATGAATACATCAAAAAACACTTCTTTAATCAATTAAGGTCTCAAATCCCTATCAAATTAAATACTTACCAAACCCTAATTTTTCAAAAAAATTACCCTTATCTTCATACCTCTATCTTCATACCCCTCACTTCATATCCCTATCTTCATACCCCTATCTTCATAACCCTCACTTCATACCTCTCACTTCATACCCCGCACTTCATACCTCATACTTCATACCCCTATCTTCATACCCCTCACTTTATACCCCTCAATTCATACCCCTATGTTCATACCCATATCTTCATATCCCTCACTTCATACCCCTATCTTGTCTTGCTCCAAAGATTTCTTCCTCTTGTGGTATGGAGGTGCAACTAGATAGAAAGGTAAATATTTTGCTTGAAAGGTCACTCTATCAAAAAGTAAATGAGATGCCTAGAAAAGATCACCCATATCTAATTGAATAATTACCAAACCCTAATTTTTAAAAAAAAAACCCCTCACTTCATACCCCTATCTTCATAATAAATTAAGGATTTAGGTTTTGGGGTTTAGGATTTAGAGTTTAGGGTTTAGGGTTTAATTACCCCTATCTTCATGAATACTTACAAAAATTACTTCTTTAATCAATTAAGGTCCCAAAACCTTATCTAATAGAATACTTACCAAACCCCAATTTAAAAAATAAATACCCCTATCCTCATACCCCTCACTTCATACCCTATCTTCATACCCCTATCTTCATACCCCTCACTTCATACCCCTATCTTCATACCCTTCACTTCATACACATCACTTCATACCCCTATCTTCATACCCCTCACTTCATACCCCTATCTTCATACCCCTCACTTCATACCCCTATCTTCATACCCTTCACTTCATACCCCTATCTTCATAATCAATTAAGGGTTTAGGGTTTACTAGTTGGGGTTTAGGGTTTAATTACCCCTAACTTCATGAATACTTACAAAAACTACATCTTTAATGAATTAAGGTACTAAACCCCAATCTAATTGAATACTTACCAAACTCTAATTTTTAAAAAACAAATCCTATCTTCATACCCCTATCTTCATACTCCTCACTTCATACCCCTATCTTCATACCCCTCACTTCATACCCATATCTTCATACCCTTATCTTCATACCCCTCACTTCATACCCCTATCTTCATACCCCTAACTTCATACCCCTATATGCATACCCCTCATTTCATACCCATATATTCATACCCATATCTTCATACCCCTCACTTCATACCCCTCAATTTATACCCTGATCTTCATATCCCTCACTTCATACCCCTATTTTCATAATCAATTAAGGGTTTAGGGTTTAGGGTTTGGGTTTTAGGGTTTACGGTTTAGGGTCCAATTCCCCTAACTTCATGAATACTTACAAAAACCACTTCTTTAATCAATTAAGGACCCAAAAAACTATCTAATTGAATACTTACCAAACACTAATTTAAAAAAAAAAATACCCCTATCTTCATACCCCTCATTTCATACCCTTATCTTCATACTCCTCACTTCATACCCCTCACTTCATACCCCTATATTGATATCCCTATCTTCATTTCCCTCACTTCATACCCCTATCTTTATACCCCTATATTCATAATAAATTAAGGATTTAGGGTTTGGGGTTTATGGTTTATGGTCTAGGGTTTAATTACTCCTAACTTCATGAATTATTATAAAAACCACTTCTTTAATTAATTAAGGTCCCAAACCCCTATCTAATTGAATACTTACCAAACCCTAATTTTTCAAAAAAAATACCCCTATCTTCATAACCCTCACTTCATACCCTTATCTTCATACCCCTATCTTCACACCCCTCACTTCATATCCCTATCTTCATAATCCTCACTTCATACCCATATCTTCATACCCATCACTTCATACCCCTATATTCATACCCCTCACTTAATACCCCTCATTCATACCTCTCACTTCATACCTCGATATTCATAATCAATTAAGGGTTTAGGTTTTAGGGTTTGGGGTTTAGGGTTTAGGTTTTAGGGTTTAACTACCTCTAACTTCATGAATACTTACAAAAACAACTTCTTTAATCAATTAAGGTCCCAAATCCCTATCTAATTGAATACTTACCAAACCCTAATTTTTCAAAAACAAAATACCCCTATCTTCATACCCCTCACTTCATACCCCTATCTTCATATCCCTATATTCATAAACCCTCACTTCATACCCCTCACTTCATACCCCTCTCTTCATACCCCTCAATTCATATCCCTATCTTCATACTCCTCACTTCATACCCCTATCTTTATACCCCTCACTTCATACCCCTATCGTCATAATCAATTAAGGGTTTAGGGTTTAATTACCCCTAACTTCATGAATAATTATAAAAACCACTTTTTTAATCAATTAAGGTCTCAAACCCTTATCTAATTGAATACTTACCAAACTCTAATTTTTCAAAAAAAATTACCCCTATTATCTTACCCCTCACATCATATCCCCATCTTCATACCCCTCACTTCATACCCCAATCTTCATACCCCTTACTCCATACTCCTCACTTCATACCCCTATCTTCATATCCCTATCTTCATACCCCTCACTTCATACCCCTATATTCATAATCAATTAAGGGTTTAGGTTTTAGTGTTTAATTACCCCTAACTTCATGAATACTTAAAAAACCACTTCTTTAATCAATTAAGGTCCCAACCCCTATCTAATTGAATGCATCCCAAACCCTAATGTTAAAAAAATACCCCTATTATCTTACCTCTCACTTACCCCTCACTTCATATCTTTATATTTATAACCCTCACTTCATATCTTTATCTTTATACCCCTCACTTCATACCCCTATATTCATAATCAATTAAGGGTTTAGGGTTTAGGGTATGGGGTTTATGGTTTATGTTTTAAGGTTTAGGGTTTAATTACCCCTAACTTCATTAATACTTAAAAACCACTTCTTTAATCAATTAAGGTCCCAAATCCCTATCTAATTTAATACTTACCAAACCCTAAAATTCATAACCCTCAATTCATACCCCTATCTTAAAACCCCTAACTTCATACCCCTATCTTCACACCCCTATCTTCATACCCCTCACTTCATACCCCTATCTTCATACACCTCACTTCATACCCCTATCTTCATAATCAATTAAAGACTTAGGTTTTAGGATTTGGGATTTAAGGTTTTGGGTTTAGGGTTTAGGGTTTAATTACCTCTAACTTCATGAATTCATCAAAAAACACTTCTTTAATCAATTAAGGTCTCAAATCCCAATCAAATTAAATACTTACCAAACCCTAATTTTTCAAAAAAAATTACCCTTATCTTCATACCTCTATATTCATACCCCTCACTTCATATCCCTATATTCATACCCCTATCTTCATAACCCTCACTTCATACCTCTCACTTCATACCCCTCACTTCATACCTCTTACTTCATACCCCTATCTTCATGCCCTCACTTTATACTCCTTAATTCATACCCCTATGTTCATACCCATATCTTCATATCCTTCACTTCATACCTCTGTCTTGTCTTGCTCAAAATATTTCTTCCTCTTATGGTATGGAGGTGCAACTAGATAGAAAGGTAAATATTTTGCTTGAAAGGTCACTCTATAAAAAAGTAAATGAGATGCCTAAAAATGATCACCCATATCTAATTGAATACTTACCAAACCCAATTTTTTCAAAAAAAAAACCCTCACTTAATACCCCTATCTTCATAATAAATTAAATATTTAGGTTTTGGGGTTTAGGATTTAGAATTTAGGGTTTAGGGTTTAATTACCCCTAACTTCATGAATACTTACAAAAATTACTTCTTTAATCAACTAAGGTCCCAAAACCTTATCTGATATAATACTTACCAAACCCAAATTTAAAAAATAAATACCCCTATCCTCATACCCCTCACTTCATACCCTATCTTCATACCCCTATCTTCATATCCCTCACTTCATACCCCTATCTTCATACCCTTCACTTCATACACATCACTTCATACCCCTATTTTCATACCCCTCACTTCATACCCCTATCTTCATACCCCTATCTTCATAACCCTCACTTCATACCCCTATCTTCATATCCCTCACTTCATACCCCTATCTTCATAATCAATTAAGGGTTTAGGGTTTACTAGTTGGGGTTTAGGGTTTAATTACCCCTAACTTCATGAATACTTACAAAAACTACATCTTTAATGAATTAAGGTACTAAACCCAAATCTAATTGAATACTTACCAAACTCTAATTTTTAAAAAACAAATCCTATCTTCATACCCCTATCTTCATACTCCTCACTTCATACCCCTATCTTCATACCCCTCACTTCATACCCCTATCTTCATACCCTTATGTTCATACCCTTCACTTCATATCCCTATCTTCATAACCCTAACTTCATACCCCTATATGCATACCCCTCATTTCATACCCATATATTCATACTCATATCTTCATACCCCTCACTTCATACCCCTCAATTTATACCCCGATCTTCATATCCCTCACTTCATACCCCTATTTTCATAATCAATTAAGGGTTTAGGGTTTAGGGTTTGGGTTTTAGGGTTTATGATTTAGGGTCCAATTACCCCTAACTTCATGAATACTTACAAAAACCACTTCTTTAATCAATTAAGGACCCAAAAAACTATCTAATTGAATACTTACCAAACACTAATTTAAAAAAAAATACCCCTATCTTCATACCCTTATCTTCATACCCCTCATTTCATACCCTTATCTTCATACTCCTCACTTCATACCCCTCACTTCATACCCCTATATTGATATCCCTATCTTCATTCCCCTCACTTCATACCCCTATCTTCATACCCCTAACTTCATACCCCTATATTCATAATAAATTAAGGATTTAGGGTTTGGGGTTTATGGTTTATGGTCTAGGGTTTAATTACTCCTAACTTCATGAATTATTATAAAAACCACTTTTTTAATTAATTAAGGTCCCAAACCCCTATCTAATTGAATACTTACCAAACCCTAATTTTTCAAAAAAATACCCCTATCTTCATAACCCTCACTTCATACCCATATCTTCATACCCCTATCTTCACACCCCTCACTTCATATCCCTATCTTCATAATACTCACTTCATACCCATATCTTCATACCCATCACTTCATACCTCTATATTCATACCCCTCACTTCATACCCCTCATTTCATACCTCTCACTTCATACCCCGATATTCATAATCAATTAAGGGTTTAGGTTTTAGGGTTTTGGGTTTTGGGTTTAGGTTTTAGTGTTTAACTACCTCTAACTTAATGAATACATACAAAAACAACTTATTTAATCAATTAAAGTCCCAAATACCTATTGAATTGAATACTTACCAAACCCTACTTTCTCAAAAACAAAATACCCCACCCCTATTATCTTATCCCTCACATCATACTCTATCTTCATACCCCTCACTTCATACCCTTATCTTCATACCCCTTACTCCATACCCCTCACTTCATACCCATATCTTCATATCCCTATCTTCATACCCCTCACTTCATACCCCTATCTTCATAATAAATTAAGGGTTTAGGGTTTAGTGTTTAATTACCACTAACTTCATGAATACTTAAAAAACCACTTCTTTAATCAATTAAGGTCTCAAACCCCTATCTAATTGAATACATACCAAACCCTAATGTTAAAAAAAATACCCCTATCATCTTACCTCTCACTTCATATCCCTATATTCATACTCCTCACTTCATACCCCTATCTTCATACCCATCACTTCATACCCCTATATTCATAACCCTCACTTCATACCTCTCACTTCATACCTCTCACTTCATACCCCGCACTTCATACCCCTATCTTCAAACCCCTATATTCATACCCCCAACTTCATACCCTTATATTCATAATCAACTAAGGGTTTAGGATTTAGGGTTTAGGGTTTATGATTTATGGTTTAGAGTTTAATTACCCCTAACTTCATGAATACATACAAAAACCACTTCTTTAATCAAATAATTTCTCAAACCCTTATCTGATTGAATACTTATCAAACCTTAATTTAAAAAAAAATATATCCCTATCCTCATACCCTTATATTCATACCATATCTTCATATCCCTATCTTCATACCCCTCACTTCATACCCGTCACTTCATACACCTTACTTTATACCCTTATCTTCATACCTTTCATACCCCTATATTCATACCCCTCTATTCATACCCCTCATTTCATACCTATCTCTTCATAATCAATTAAGTGTTTAAGGTTTACTCTTTGAGGTTTAGGGTTTAGGGTTTAATTAACCCTAAATTCATGAATACTTACAAAAATCACTTATTTAATGTATTAAGGTTCCAAAACCCAATCTAATTGAGTACTTACTAAACTCTAATTTTTAAAATAAAATACCCATATCTTCATACCCCTCACTTCATACCTCTATCTTCATACCCCTCACTTCATACCCCTATCTTCATATCCCTATATTCATACCCCTCACTTCATACCCCTATATTCATAACCAATTAAGGGTTTAGGATTTAGGGTTTAGGGTTTAGGTTTTGGGGTTTATCATTTAGGGTTTAGGGTTCAATTACCCCTACTTCATGAATACTTGAAAAAACCACTTCTTTAATAAATTAAGGACCCAAACACCTATCTAATTGAATACTTACCAAACCCTAATTTTTCAAAAAAAATACCCCTATCTTCATACCCCTTACTTCATACCCCTCCCTTCATACCACTCACTTCTTACTCCTAACTTCATACCCCTATATTCAAACCCCTATCTTGATAAAAAAAACAGTCGACTATATATAGAAAAATAAAAATAAAAAATAGTTTTGCTTTATAAACAAAAACAAAAACAATTTTGTTTAAAAAAAAAAAAAATAGTTTTGCTTTATAAAAAAAAAATAGTTTTGTTTTTTTTACTAAGTTTTACTTTATAAAAAATTTTAAACTTTTTCATACCATTTTTTTTTATTAATAAAATAAATTTTATTAATTTAATTGCATTTTTTAAGAAATTTTTTGTATTAAAATTTATTATTATTCTCCTTAAAATGCAATATTTTTTTGTCTCACATTAACGATGGTTGTTTGTGAGTTTGCTTGTTTTGCAAGGTTATCCAAGTATGTTTTGGAGTATACAAGGCAATTTTGGGTCAACTTTTTCACTCTCTTCCCCTATTTTTATTTATTTCTTCTAATATCTCTCCAGTATTTGCTTGAAGCATACTGTAAATTAATGAAACTTGTATCTCTCATTATGAAAGTAAAAGAGACTAAAATTGAGAGTGAGAGAGAGAGAGAGAAAAAAGAGAGAGAGAGAGAGAGAGAGAGAGAGAGAGAGAGAGAGAGAGAGTATTTGTGTTTTGCTTTGTGTCTCCACTATCTCTTGTTCATATTTCTTACATTTTGCATCTCAACTAATCTAACTACTAACTTGCTACTAACCAACTAAATTGCAATTTATTAATTTTCATATTAATCAAGAAGGTTAAAAATGAATCAACTTCCTAACCACAACTTTAGTATTTAATTAAAATTTACTTAATCTTGCAACACAGTTTATATTTGCTAAACACCTATTGAATCCAAAAGAATCCGCTCTATTGGTAGCAAGTCCTTTTCGGGTCCTCATACCCGTACCCTTTTAAAATTGAGAGTGAGAGAGAGAGAGAAAAGGAGAGAGAGAGAGAGAGAGAGAGTATTTGTGTTTTGCTTTGTGTCTCCACTATCTCTTGTTCATATTTCTTACATTTTGCATCTAAACTAATCTAACTACTAACTTGCTACTAACCAACTAAATTGCAATTTATTAATTTTCATATTAATCAAGAAGGTTAAAAATGAACCAACTTCCTAACCACAACTTTAGTATTTAATTAAAATTTACTTAATCTTGCAACACAGTTTATATTTGCTAAACACCTATTGAATCCAAAAGAATCCGCTCTATTGGTAGAAAGTCCTTTTCGGGTCCTCATACCCGTACCCTTTTTAAAATTGAGAGTGAGAGAGAGAGAGAAAAGGAGAGAGAGAGAGAGAGAGAGAGTATTTGTGTTTTGCTTTGTGTCTCCACTATCTCTTGTTCATATTTCTTACATTTTGCATCTAAACTAATCTAACTACTAACTTGCTACTAACCAACTAAATTGCAATTTATTAATTTTCATATTAATCAAGAAGGTTAAAAATGAACCAACTTCCTAACCACAACTTTAGTATTTAATTAAAATTTACTTAATCTTGCAACACAGTTTATATTTTCTAAACACCTATTGAATCCAAAAGAATCCGCTCTATTGGTAGCAAGTCCTTTTCGGGTCCTCATACCCGTACCATTTTGGGTAGCTTGGTTGACGTTGGGTGAGATGAATTGGCAATTCATTAGGCTATAGCAAAACCTAAAATGAAGACTAACTTAATAACTTATTGACTATCTAACATTTAACAAATATTTTATGGTTCAATTCAAGTTAGTTTATTTTGATGCAAGATGATTGTTATGGTTAGTTACCTTCTTATTGCAAGTTAATATATTGCAATTTGATCT
This sequence comes from Wollemia nobilis, assembly GCA_028583015.1. NCBI lineage: Eukaryota > Viridiplantae > Streptophyta > Pinopsida > Araucariales > Araucariaceae > Wollemia > Wollemia nobilis. The sequence goes on from JAQPPZ010015830.1 coordinate 380,101, forward strand.
TGGTTTATTCAAATGCAATATGGTTATAGTTGTTTATTGCAAGATTGTTATAATAGTTCATGATTATCTTTCATGATGACCAATCATCTATTGCCTTGGCTAAAAATATTGTAATGCATCAAAGGACAAAGCATGTTGAAATCCAAGCCCATTTTATCAAAGAGAAGGTATTGGATGGGACTATTCAGTTGGAGTATTGTCCATCATCTTCTAGTTCTACTACTTTTTTCACCAAACCTCTTCCCAAGGAGCAATTTTGTAAGCTGAGGGACTCACTTGGTTTGGTGAAGTTGTCCTCAAGGGGGAATGAAGTGTAGTTACCCTTGTGTGATGACAACTTCATCCTTATGAGGTATTTTGTGCTATATATATGAGTTGATATTTGGTGTTATAATTCCTTTTTGCATCTATTTTTAACATGGTACTTTCTTTTTTACCTTGTGCAACTTTTGTACATGTTACTTTGTAGATGGCATTGTGCAATTATGGTATATGATGCAATTGCTTTATGCAAATCTTTTACATGGTACTTTCTTGTTGCCTTATGCAACTTTGTACATGTTTTTTTATGTAGTTGGCATTATGCAATTGGTTTATCATGGTACTTTCTTATTAGCATTTATGCTACTTTTGTACATGATATTTTATGGTTGGCTTTATGCAACCAGTGTGCACACTATATTATTTTCATATACCTTATGCAACTCTTGTACATGGTAATTTTTTTTGTTAGCCTTGTGCTACTGTTGTACATGGTACTTTAGAGTTTGCATTATCATGGTACTCCTTGTTTGCTTTATGCAACTTTGTACATGATATTTTTTGATCAACTATATAGCGCATGACTATAAGTATGGCTTGGCATCTTTTTGTGATGACTTATAGTTCACTATTTGTTAGATCGGTTTTGTTATCATCTTTGGATATTCATATATTTTGTGGTGAATATATTTATGATGATGTATCTAACTGATATTATGTTGAGCTGCTTGTAGCTTGTAGGTACTTCCATTTGATATTTTGCAGGCTTACTAAAGACACCCTTGTGATGTTTTCTTCTTTTCATTTGCAACCACTTGTGGTTGATGGATGGCTTTGTAAGCCGCTTGTATCTCGGGCTACTCCGTTGGGGACTTGCAGTCTCATTTTGGCCCATTTTGTATTGGTGCCTTATTGTAGACCATTCTTGGTCATAGAAGCTCATTTTAACTATATTAATCATTTGATTCTCATCACTATTTGTATCTTTGGGGGGAGAATGTTTCTTTGTATCATAATTCCTTTCTCCAATATTGCATTAAGGGGGAGTGTTGGAATATGTAATGCAACATTGTGTAAATTATTCTTAGATTAAAATATAAAGTCTAAAGAATAATATTTGAATTAGAATATAATTCTATCTTATGTAAAATATTCCCACCCAATTAATAAATAAATTAAGGGTGCTAGGAATATTTAATTTCTTTGGAAAAAAATATTTTTCTTTTCTAGAAAATATTAGAAAGTAACTAATAACTTTCTAATATTTGATAGATGTCACTTATCACATGTCTCAAAGATTAAATTATGATAAAATTAGAAAGTAACTAAAGCACTTTCTAATATTTGATAGATTGTGATAATATTTAGGGTTGTAGTAGAAAATATTCTCTTTAAATAGAGGTTTTTTCTACTACATATTATCATCTTATCGTAACTTGTCATATTGACTTGTGTTGTAGGTTATGTTTATGCATATTGTTGCATAACATTGAAGCGTTCTTGTATTGTTGAATCATTGAGTAATATAGTGAGCTTCATAGTGGATGTTTCTCTTCTTAATTTGAAGTAGGGTTTTACCACTTAATATTGGTGTTGTGGTTTTTTTTATTTTTTTTGTGTGATTGATCATGTGGATCATTCTTCTATCTTGGGGAGAATGTGAGACAAGCAAAGTCTCCCCAAGATCGAAGAATGCTCCACAAGATCAATCACACACAAAAATGAAAAAACCACAATACCAATATTAAGTGGTAAAACCCTACTTCAAATGAAGAAGGGAAACATCCACTATGAAGCTCACTATATTACTCAATGATTCAACAATACAAGAATGTTTCAATGTTATGCAACAATATGCATCAACATAACCTGCAACACAAGTCAATATGACAAGATACGATGATATGTAGTATAAAACACCCCTATTTAAAAAGAAGCTTTTCTACAACCCTAAATCTTATCACAATCCAATATTATCACAATCTATCAAATATTAGAAAGTGTTGTAGTTACTTTCTAATTTTATCACAATATAATCTTTGAGATATGTGATAAGTGGCATCTATCAGATATTATAAAGTTATTAGTTACTTTCTAATATTTGCTAGAAAAGGAGGAATAAATTTTTTTCATAAATTAAATATTCATAGCACCCTTATTTTATTTATTAATTGGGTGGGAATATTTTTACATAGAATTATTTTCTAAATATTATTCTTTAGACTTTATATTTTAGTCTATGAATAATTTACACAATGTTGCATTACATATTCCAACACATACCACTCACTGCATACCCCTCACTTCATACCCATGTCTTCATACCCCTATCTTGATATCCTTATTTTCATACCCTTCACTTCATACCACTATCTTGATACCCCTCACTTCATACCCCTCACTTCATATCTTTATCTTTATACCCCTCACTTCATACCCCTATATTCATAATCAATTAAGGTTTTAGGGTTTAGGGTATGGGGTTTATGGTTTAGGTTTTAAGGTTTAGGGTTTAATTACCCCTAACTTCATTAATACTTAAAAAAATCACTTCTTTAATCAATTAAGGTCCTAAATACCTATCTAATTGAATACTTACCAAACCCTAATATTCATAACTCTCACTTCATACCCCTTTCTTGAAACCTCTACCTTCACACCCCTACCTTCACACCCCTAAATTCATACCCCTATCTTCATATCCCTCACTTCATATCCCTATATTCATACACCTATATTCATAACCCTATCTTCATAATCAATTAAATACTTAGGTTTTAGGGTTTGGGGTTTAGGGTTTAGGGTTTAGTGTCTAGGGTTTAATTACCTCTAACTTCATGAATACATCTAAAAACACTTCTTTAATCAATTAAGGTCTCGAATCCCTATCAAATTAAATACTTACCAAACCCTAATTTTTGAAAAAAAATTACCTCTATCTTCATACCCCTATCTTCATGCCCCTCACTTCATACCCCTATCTTCATACCCCTATCTTCATAACCCTCACTTCATACCTCTCACTTCATACCCCACACTTCATACCCCGCACTTCATACCCCTCACTTCATACCCCTCAATTCATACCCCTATGTTCATACCCATATCTTCATATCCCTCACTTCATACCCCTATCTTGTCTTGCTCCAAAGCTTTCTTCCTCTTGTGGTATGGAGGTGCAACTAGATAGAAAGATAAATATTTTGCTAGAAAGGTCACTCTATCAAAAAATGAATGAGATGCCTAGAAAATATCACCCATATCTAATTGAATAATTACCAAACCCTAATTTTTCAAAAAAAAATCCCTATCTTCATACCCCTATATTCACACCCCTCACTTCATACACCTATATTCAAAATAAATTAAGGATTTAGGGTTTGGGGTTTAGGATTTAGAGTTTAGGGTTTAGGGTTTAATTACCCCTATCTTCATGAATACTTACAAAAATTACTTCTTTAATCAATTAAGGTCCAAAAACCTTATCTAATAGAATAATTACTAAACCCCAATTTAAAAAGTAAATATCCCTATCCTCATACCCCTAACTTCATACCCTATATTCATACCCCTATATTCATACCCCTCACTTCATACCCCTATATTCATACCCTTCACTTCATACACATCATTTCATACCCCTCACTTCATACCCCCTATCTTCATACCCCTCACTTCATACCCCTATCTTCATACCCCTCCCTTCATACCCCTATCTTCATAATCTATTAAGGGTTTAGGATTTACTAGTTGGGGTTTAGGTTTTAGGGTTTAATTACAACTAACTTCATGAATACTTACAAAGACCACTTATTTAATCAATTCAGTTCCCAAATCTTTATCTCATTTAATGAATTAAGGCACTAAACCCCAATCTAATTGAATACTTACCAAACTCTAATTTTTAAAAAACAAATGCTATATTCATACCCATATCTTCATACTCATCACTTCATACCCCTATCTTCATACCCCTCACTTCATCCCCCTATCTTCATACCCTTATCTTCATACCCCTTAATTCATACCCCTATCATCATACCCCTAACTTCATACCCCTATATGCATACCCCTCATTTCATACCCATATATTCATACATATCACTTCATACCCCTAAATTTATACCCTGATATTCATACCCCTCACTTCATACCCCTATTTTCATAATCAATTAAGGGTTTAGGGTTTTGGGTTTGGGTTTTAGGGTTTACGATTTAGGGTCCAATTACCCCTAACTTAATGAATACTTACAAAAACCACTTATTTAATCAATTAAGGACCCAAAAAACTATCTAATTGAATACTTACCAAACATTAATTTAAAAAATATATATACCCCTATCTTCATACCCTTATCTTCTTACCCCTCATTTCATATTGTTATATTCATACTCCTCACTTCATACCCCTCACTTAATACCCGTATATTGATATCCCTATCTTCATTCCCATCACTTCATACCCTTATCTTCAAACCCCTATCTTCATACCCATCACTTCATACCCTTATATTCATAATAAATTAAGGATTTAGGGTTTGGGTTTTATGGTTTATGGTCTAGGGTTTAATTACTCCTAACTTCATGCATTATTATAAAAAACACTTTAATTAATTAAGTTCCCAAACCCATCTCTAATTGAATACTTACCAAACCCTAATTTTTCAAAAAAATACCCCTATCTTCATAACCCTCACTTCATACCCCTATCTTCATACCCCTATATTCACACCCCTCACTTCATATCCCTATATTCATAATCCTCACTTCATACCCATATATTCATACCCATCACTTCATACCCCTATATTCATACCCCTCACTTCATACCCCTATATTCATACCCCTCATTCATACCTCTCACTTTATACCTCGATCTTCAAAATCAATTAAGGGTTTAGGTTTTAGGGTTTGGGGTTTAGGGTTTAGGATTTAACTACCTCTAGCTTCATGAATACTTAAAAAAACCACTTCTTTAATCAATTAAGGTCCCAAACCCCTATCTAATTGAATACTTACCAAACCCTAATTTTTCAAAAATAAAATACCCCTATCTTCATACCCCTCACTTCATATCCCTATATTTATAAACCATCACTTCATACCACTCTCTTCATACCCCTCAATTCATATCCCTATCTTCATATCCCCATCTTCATATTCCTCACTTCATACCCCTATCTTTATACCCCTCACTTCATACCCCTATATTTATACCCCTCACTTCATACCCCTATATTCATAATCAATTAAGGGTTTAGGGTTTAGGGTTTAATTACCCCTAACTTCATTAATAATTATAAAAACTACTTTTTTAATCAATTAAGGTCTCAAACCCTTATCTAATTGAATACTTACCAAACTCTAATTTTTCAAAAAAAAATACCCCTATTATCTTACCCCTCACATCATACTCTATCTTCATACCCCTCACTTCATACCCCTATCTTCATACCCCTTACTCCATACCCCTCACTTCATACCCATGTCTTCATATCCCTATATTCATATCCCTCACTTCATACCCCTATCTTCATAATCAATTAAGGGTTTAGGATTTAGTGTTTAATTACCCCTAACTTCATGAATACTTAAAAAAACCACTTATTTAATCAATTAATGTCCCAAACCCCTATCTAATTGAATACATACCAAACCCTAATGTTAAAAAAATACCCCTATTATCTTACCTCTCACTTCATATCCCTATATTCATAGTCCTCACTTCATACCCCTATCTTCATACCCCTCACTTCATACCCCTATCTTCATAACCCTCACTTCATACCCCTATATTCATACCCCTATATTCATAATCAACTAAGGGTTTAAGATTTAGGGTTTGGGGTTTATGATTTAGGGTTTAGGGCTTAATTACCCCTAACTTCATGAATAATTTTAAAAACCACTTCTTTAATTAATTAAGGTCCCAAAACCCTATCTAATTGAATACTAACCATATCCTAATTTTTTAATAAAAATACCCCTATCTTCATAACCCTCAATTCATACCCCTATCTTCATAGCCCTATCTTCACACCCTCACTTCATATCTCTATATTCATAATCCTCACTTCATACCCATCACTTCATACTTCTATATTCATACCCCTCACTTCATACCCCTATATTCATACCCCTCATTCATACCTCTCACTTTATACCCTGATCTTCAAAATCAATTAAGGGTTTAGGTTTTAGGGTTTGGGTTTTAGTGTTTAACTACCTGTAACTTCATGAATACTTATAGAAACCACTACTTTAATCAATTAAGGTCCCAAAACCCTATCTAATTGAATACTTACCAAACCCTAATTTTTCAAAAAATAACCTTATATTCATAACCCTATCTTCATAACCTTATATTCATAACCCTATCTTCATAACCTTATATTCATAACCCTCACTTCATACCCCTAAATTCATACCTCTATCTTCATACCCCTCACTTCATTCCCCAATATTCATATCCCTATCTTCATACCCCTCACTTTATACCCCTATCTTCATAATCAATTAAGGGTTTAGGATTTAGGGTTTAGGTTTTAGGGTTTGGGATTTAGGATTTAGCGTTTAGGGTTCAATTACACCTAAATTCATGAATACTTACAAAAACCACTTCTTTAATAAATTAAGGACCCAAAACCTATCTAATTGAATACTTACCAAACCCTAATTTTTCAAAAAAAATACCCCGATCTTCATACCCCTTACTTAATACCCCTTCCTTCATAACCCTATCTTCATACCATTCACTTCTTACCCCTAAATTCATACCCCTATCTTCATACCCCTATCTTGATATCCCTATCTTCATACCCCTCACTTCATACTGCTATCTTCATACCCCTCACTTCATACTCCTTACTTCATACCCCTATCTTTATACCCCTCACTTCATACCCCTATATTCATAATCAATTAAGGTTTTAGGGTTTAGGGTTTGGGGTTTATGGTTTAGCATTTAGGTTTTAGGGTTTAATTACCCCTAACTTCATAAATACTTATAAAAACCACTTCTTTAATCAATTAAGGTCCCAAATTCCTAACTAATTAAATACTTACCAAATCCTAATTTTTCAAAAAAATACACCTATCTTCATACCCTTAACTTTATACCCCTCACTTCATATGACTATATTCATAACCCTCAATTCATACTCCTCAATTCACATCCCTATATTTATACCCCTATATTCATACCCCTCACTTCATACCCCTATCTTCATAATCAATTAAGGGTTTAGGGTTTATGGTTTAATTACCTTAACATCATGAATACTTACAAAAACCACTTATTTAATAAAATAATGTCCCAAACCCCTATATAATTGAATACTTACCAAAACCTAATTTTTGTAAAAAGAAGATCCCTATCTTCATACATCTCACTTCATACCCTCACTTCATACCCCTATATTTATACCTCTATCTTCATAACCCTCACTTCATACCCTTATCTTCATACCCCTCACTTCATACCCCTATCTTCATACCCTTATTTCATACCCCTATCTTCATAATTAATTAAGGGTTTAGGGATTACTATTTAGAGTTTAGGGTTTAGGATTTAGGGTTTAATTAACCTTAACTTTATGAATACTTACAAAAATCACTTCTTTAATAAATTAAGGTCCCATACCCCAATCTAATTGAATACTTATTGAACTCTAAATTTAAAAAATATACCCCTATCTTCATACTTTTCATCATACTTGTATCTTCATACCCATCACTTCATAACCCTATATTCATACCCCTCACTTCATAACCCTATATTCATATCCCTATCTGCATACCCTCACTTCATACTCCTATCTTCATGCCCCTCAATTCATTCCTCTATCTTCATACCCCTTACTTCATACCCTTATCTTCATATATGTATCTTCATAAACCTCACTTTATACCCCTATCTTCATAATCAATTAAGGGTTTAGGTTTTAGGATTTAGGGTTTAGGGTTCAATTACCCCTAACTTTATAAATAATTACAAAATCACTTATTTAATCAATTAAGGACCCAAACACCTATCTAATTTAATACTTAACAAACCCTAATTTAAAAAAATATATATCCCTATCTTCATACCCCTCACTTCATACCACTCCCTTCATACCCCTATTTTCATACCACTAACTGCATACCCCTCAATTAATACACATGTCTTCATACCCCTATCTTGATATCCTTATTTTCATACCCTTCACTTCATACTGCTATCTTGATACCCCTCACTTCATACCCCTCACTTCATATCTTTATATTTATACCCCTCACTTCATACCCCTATATTCATAATCAATTAAGGGTTTAGGGTTTAGGGTATGGGGTTTATGGTTTAGGTTTTAAGGTTTAGGGTTTAATTACCTCTAGCTTCGTTAATACCTAAAAAAACTACTTCTTTAATCAATTAAGGTCCCAAATCCCTATCTAATTGAATACTTAACAAACCCTAATATTCATAACCCTCACCTCATACCCCTATCTTCAAATCCCTACCTTCACACCCCTAACTTCATACCCCTATCTTCATATACCTCACTTCATATCCCTATCTTCATACACCTATCTTCATACCCCTATCTTCATAATCAATTAAAGACTTAGGTTTTAGGGTTTGGGTTTTAGGATTTTGGGTTTAGTGTTTAGGGTTTAATTACCTCTAACTTCATGAATACATCCCAAAACACTTATTTAATCAATTAAGGTCTCAAATCCCTATCAAATTAAATACTTACCAAACCATAATTTTTCAAAAAAAATTACCCCCATCTTCATACCCCTATCTTCATACCCATCACTTCATACCCCTATATTCATACACCTATCTTCATAACCCTCACTTCATACCTCTAACTTCATACCTCTCACTTCATGCCCTGAACTTCATACCCCTATCTTCATACCCCTCACTTTATACCCATAAATTCATACCCCTATGTTCATACCCATATCTTCATATCCCTCACTTCATACCACTATCTTGTCTTGATCCAAAGCTTTCTTCCTCTTGTGGTATGGAGTTGCAACCAGATAGAAAGGTAAATAATTTTCTAGAAATGTCACTCTATCAAAAAGTGAATGAGATGCCTAGAAAATATCACCCATATCTAATTGAATAATTACCAAACCCTAATTTTTCAAAAAAAAACCTATCTTCATACCCCTATCTTCATACCCCTCACTTCATACCCCTATATTCATAATAAATTAAGGATTTAGGGTTTGGGGTTTAGGATTTAGAGTTTAGGGTTTAGGGTTTAATTACCCCTATCTTCATGAATACTTACAAAAATTACTTCTTTAATCAATTAAGGTCCCAAAACCTTATCTAATAGAATACTTACGAAATCCCAATTTAAAAAATAAATACCCCTATCCTGATACCCCTCACTTCATACCCCTATATTCATAATCAATTAAGGGTTTAGGGTATGGGATTTATGGTTTAGGTTTTAAGGTTTAGGGTTTAATTACCCCTAACTTCATTAACACTAAAAAAAAATACTTCTTTAATCAATTAAGGTCCCAAATCCCTATCTAATTGAATACTTACCAAACCCTAATCTTCATAACCCTCACTTCATACCCCTATCTTCAAATCCCTACCTTCACACCCCTATCTTCACACCCCTAACTTAATACCCCTATCTTCATATCCCTCACTTCATATCCCTATCTTCATACACCTATCTTCATACCCCTATCTTCATAAATAATTAAAGACTTAGGTTTTGTTGTGGCTACTCCACAACATACCCCAAAATTGGGGACCCACCTTTTTTGCATGTTTTCTAAGAAGACCGAAGTGGCTCATATGCTAAAGATCAAAGAAAAAGTAAAACATCGCAAGGAGAAAAAGTGTTGCGATATCACGACATGTTGCATTTTCGCGGTCCAAAGCAAAGAGAAAAGGCAAGGAGAAAAAAGTGTCGAGATATCGTGACATGTTGCATTTTCGTGGTCCAAAGAAAAGAGAAAGAGCAAGGAAAAAAATGTGTCACGATATCGCGACATGTTGCATTTTTGCAGTCCAAAGCAAATAGAAAGAGCAAGGAGAAAAAAGTGTCGCAATATCATGACATGTTGCATTTTCGTGGCCAAGAGCAACAGAAGGGGGGCAAAAGTGTCGCGATATCGCGACATGTTGCATTTTTGTGGCCAAGAGCAACAGAAGGGGGGCAAAAGTGTCACGATATCATGACATGTTACATTTTTGTGGCCAAAAGAGAAGAAAAAGAACAAGAAAGAAAAAGTATCGCAATATCGTGACATGTTGCATTTTCGCGGTCCAAAGAAAAGAGAAAGAGCAACGAGAAAAAAGTGTCGCGATATCGCGACATTTTGCATATTCGTGGCCAAGACCAACAGAAGGGGGCAAAAGTGTCGCGATATCGTGACATGTTGCATTTTCACGGTCCAAAGCAAATAGAAAGAGCAAGAAGGAAAAAGTGTCATGATATCGTGACATGTTACATTTTCGCGGTTAAGAGCAACAAAAGGGAGCAAGGAGGTAAAAGTGTCACGATATCGTGACATGTTGCATTTTTGTGAAGGGACAGAGTAGTTGACAGTGCGTCTGATATTAGTGATGAACACCAGGATAGTGAAACTGAAGACTGCATAGTGACGTGGACCTATGAGGAATTCGAATAGCGTGGCTTACGTAGGTTGAGGAATAGATCGTCGTTACGAAACAATGTGTTTTGGAGCCTGCGAGAGGTAACCATGGGTAGTCATAGCTAATATTGCCAAACGAGGACACATAGACATGCAAGGAAAGAGGTGATTCATACCCCTTCATTAGTTGCTCACGAAGGTGTCAAGGCTTTATATAAAGCCAAGGAATAAATCGAAGATTGAATAAGGTAATTTGTCACATAAGGACAAAATCCAATGAATAAGACAAAACATTACATAAGGAATCTTTAATGATTTGAAATCATTTAAGATGGTCGTTACACATGGAAGGAAGCGGACGCATGCCCATGTGGAGAAAAGAAAACGTTTTTTGAAATCAAACCAAAAGTGAAGAAAACCAAACAGAGGAAGCCAAACCATGGGAATGAAACGAAGGGTCACAAAATAGAAACGAAAAGCCTTTTTGGAAACCAAAACATATGCATGCACAAGGGAAGGAGAAAATGAACAGTCATGGAAGGAGAAACAAAATTTTTTCAGAGGTTTTAAATACGACATTCAAAGAAGTGGACAGGCGTTGGAAACTGCTGCAAGCAGAGTTGCAGGTTTGAAGGCAAGAGGGTCATTCTAGACCTGTTTGGGTTGTTTTTCTTCCATGGACTGGTTTGGAAAAACCAGAAATTTTTGTTATTGTAAAATGATAAATTTTTAATACATAAAATTTTAGAAATTTGCATCTTATGGACAAGAAAGGAGGAGTCATTTTCTACATGCAAGATTAAATGTTTATCTTTTCCCATTTTCAGATTTTAAGCTTGTAAATGGAGTTTATGCAAATTTCTTGGTTGCTTCATGCGAATGTTTAAATCTGAAAACCTCATTTAAAACCCTAGGAGCCAGCACTTAGCTTATTCGGATTGTGCTTGTTTTGCAAGTCCAATAGGTTAGGTTGCATGCACAGAAACCTCACATATTCGGTTTTGTTGAAATAGGATAGCATCATACTGAATGCATTTTTAATTCCAGTTTTCTGCATTTCATTTTCATTTTTCTGCATTTTATTTTTCAAAAATTTTAACTTTTTTTTAATTTTCAGGCATTAAAATAAACATTTAAAAAATTTCAAAATTCAAAATAATTTCACCATTGCGTAGGTTATACTTCAGACTTCCAATACGCATTTTGAAATTTAATTTTCGGAGTTATTTAGTATTTTTAAAAATTCACCGAAGTTGATGTTTTATTACAGATTTTAAAAAAATTGAAAATAGAAAATTTCCATTTTTAAGGTCAAATTTCATTTTTTCAGTTTTGTTTTGCGCTCATGAGCCTATGATGACATTACCTTCATGAAAATTCCAATTTCATTGAAGGTTTTATGTTTTATGGCATTTTACAAATTTCCATTTTTGGAGCCTAAAATTGCCCTCTTCATAAAAATTCTAATTTTACGAAAGAGGGGTAATTTGAGTATTACATTGAAGGTCTTTTCTTCAAAGCACTTAATTGTTCATCTTGATGAAAATTTGATTTCATTTAAGAGGGATAAGTTAAAGTGACATTTAAAGTCCCTAATTTAAGGCCATAAATTATTGCCTCTTTATGAAAACCCATTTCACCAAAGAGGGATAGTTTATGGATCACATTGATGGCCATCTTCATCTTCATGATAAGAAGCCATATTTGAACTTAATAAAGAAGATAAAATATACCTTAAAACTCTCAAGATAAAATGAATTAAGGCACTACATCGTGGTCATATGAGGGCCAACTCACATTTGCTTTATTTTGGTTCAATGAACAATCACTAAATTTTCATGGTAAAATAAACCAACATTTCCCCTTGTTTACAGTTACTTGCAATCACTAAGGTGTTCCAAGCATTTAAATTGAATATCTTTATTTGAGATTACTAATACACATATGCAAATGCTAATATAGTGGAGACCTTGGAGAAGTTGTTTGTTTAACTTTTTTGCAAGAGGGGATTTGGAACCCAAATCTTAAGGGAGAGTGTACTTTCACAATTGGGTGAAAATACCACTTAAAAAGTTTTAGGGTTTGGGTTTTAAGATTTTGGGTTTAGTTTTTAGGGTTCAATTACATCTAACTTCATGAATACATCCAAAAACACTTCTTTATTCAATTAAGATATCAAATCCCCATCAAATTAAATACTTACCAAACCCTAATTTTTCAAAAACAATTACCCCTATCTTCATACCCCTATCTTCATACCCCTCACTTCATACCCCTATCGTCATACCCCTATCTTCATAACCCTCACTTCATACCTCTCGCTTCATACCTCTCACTTCATACCCCGCACTTCATACCCTTATCTTCATACCCCTCATTTTATACCCCTCAATTCATACCCCTATGTTCATACCCATATCTTCATATCCCTCACTTCATACCCGTATCTTGTATTGCTCTAAAGCTTTCTTCCTCTTGTGGTATGGAGTTGCAACCAGATATAAAGGTAAATATTTTGCTATAAAGGTCACTCTATCAAAAAGTGAATGAGATGCCTAGAAAAGATCACCCATATCTAATTGAATAATTACCAAACCCTAATTTAAAAAAAAAAAAACCTATCTTCATACCCCTATCTTCATACCCCTCACTTCATACCCCTATCTTCATAATAAATTAAGGATTTAGGGTTTGGGATTTATGATTTAGAGTTTAGGGTTTAATTACCCCTATCTTCATGAATACTTACAAAAATTACATCTTTAATCAACTAAGGTCTCAAAACCTTATCTAATAGAATATTTACCAAACCCCAATTTAAAAAATAAATACCCCTATCCTCATACCCCTCACTTCATACCCCTATATTCATAATCAATTAAGGGTTTAGGATTTAGAGTATGGGGTTTATGGTTTAGGTTTTAAGGTTTAGGGTTTAATTACCCCTAAATTCATTAATACTTAAAAAAACCACTTCATTAATCAATTAATGTCCCAAATCCCTATCTAATTTAATACTTACCAAACCCTAATCTTCATAACCCTCACTTCATACACCTATATTCAAATCCCTACCTTCACACCCCTATATTCACATCCCTAACTTCATACCCCTATCTTCATATTCTTCACTTCACATCCCTATCTTCATACACCTATCTTCATACCCCTATATTCATAATCAATTAAATACTTAGGTTTTAGGGTTTGGGTTTTAGGATTTTGGGTTAGTGTTTAGGGTTTAATTACCTCTAACTTCATGAATACATCCAAAAATACTTCTTTAATCAATTAAGGTCTCAAATCCCTATCAAATTAAATACTTATCAAACACTAATTTTTCAAAAAAAATTACCCCTATCATCATACCCTTATCTTCATACCCCTCACTTCATACACCTATCTTCATACCCCTATCATCATAACCCTCACTTCATACCTCTCACTTCATACATCTCACTTGATACCCTACACTTCATACCCCTATCTTCATACCCCTATATTCATAATAAATTAAGGATTTAGGGTTTGGGGTTTAGGATTTAGATTTTAGGGTTTAGGGTTTAATTACCCCTATCTTCATGAATACTTACAAAAATTACTTATTTAATCAATTAAGGTCCCAAAACCTTATCTAATATAATACTTACCAAACCCCAATTTAAAAAATAAATACCCCTAAAATCATACGCCTCACTTCATACCCTGTCTTCATACCCCTATCTTCATAGCCCTCACTTCATACCCCTATCTTCAAACCCTTCACTTCATACACATCAGTTTATACCATTAATTTCATACCCCTCACTTCATACCCCTATCTTCATACCCCTATCTTCATACCCCTCACTTCATACCCCTATCTTCATAAGCAATTAAGGTTTTAGGGTTTACTAGTTTGGGTTTAGGGTTTAGGGTTTAACTACCCCTAACTTCATGAATACTTACAAAAACTACATCTTTAATGAATTAAGGTACTAAACCCCAATCTAATTGAATACTTACCAAACTCTAATTTTTAAAAAACAAATCCTATCTTCATACCCCTATCTTCATACTCCTCACTTCATACCCCTATCTTCATACCCTTATCTTCATATCCCTCACTTCATACCCCTATCTTCATACCCCTAACTTCTTACCCCTATATACATACCCTTCATTTCATACCCATATTTTCATACCCCTCAATTTATACCCCGATATTCATACCCCTCACTTCATACCCCTATTTTCATAATCAATTAAGGGTTTAGGGTTTAGGGTTTACGGTTTAGGTTCCAATTACCCCTATCTTCATACCCCTAACTTCATACCCCTATTTTCATACCCAGAATTTCATACCCATATCTTCATACCCATATATTCATATCCCTCACTTCATACCCCTCAATTTATACCCCTCACTTCATACCCCTATTTTTATAATCAATTAAGGGTTTAGGGTTTAGGATTTGGGTTTTAGGTTTTAAGGTTTAAGGTCCAATTACCCCTAACTTCATGAATACTTATAAAAACCACTTTTTTAATCAATTAAGGACCAAAAAAACTATCTAATTGAATACTTACAAAACACTAATTAAAAAAAATACCGCTATCTTCATACTCGCATCTTCATACCCCTCATTTCATATCCTTATCTTCATACTCCTCAATTCATACCCCTCACTTCATACCCCTATATTGATATCCCTATCTTCATTCCCCTCACTTCATACCCCTATCTTCATACCCATCACTTCATACCCCTATATTCATAATAAATTAAGGATTTAGGGTTTGGGGTTTATGGTTTATGGTTTAGGGTTTAATTACTCCTTATAAAAACCACTTCTTTAATTAATTAAGGTCCCAAACCCCTATCTAATTGAATACTTACCAAACCCTAATTTAAAAAAAAATACCCTTATCTTCATGACCCTCACTTCATACCCCTATCTTCACATCCCTATATTCATAATCCTCACTTCATACCCCTATATTCATACCCCTCATTTCATACCTCTTACTTCATACCCGATCTTCATAATAAATTAAGGATTTAGGTTTTAGGTTTTGGGGTTTAGGGTTTAGGGTTTAACTACCTCTAACTTCATGAATACTTACAAAAACCACTATCTAATTGAATACTTACCAAACCCTAATTTTTTGAAAACAAAATACCCCTATCTTCATACCCCTCACTTCATACCCCTATCTTCATATCCCTATATTCATAAACCCTCACTTCATACCCCTCACTTCATATCCCTCTCTTCATACCCCTCAATTCATATCCCTATCTTCATATCTCTATCTTCATACTCCTCACTTCATACCCCTATATTTATACCCCTCACTTCATACCCCTATCATCATAATCAATTAAGGGTTTAGGGTTTAATTACCCCTAACTTCATGAATAATTATAAAAACCACTTTTTTAATCAATTAAGGTCTCAAACCCTTATCTAACTGAATACTTACCAAACTCTAATTTAAAAAAAATACCTCTATTATCTTACCCCTCACATCATATCCCCATCTTGATACCCTCACTTCATACCCCAATATTCATATGCCTTACTCCATACTCCTCACTTCATACCCCTATCTTCATATCCCTATATTCATACCCCTCACTTCATACCCCTATATTCATAATCAATTAAGGGTTTAGGGTTTAGGTTTTAGGGTTTAATTACCCCTAACTTCATGAATACTTACAAAAACCACTTTTTTAATCAATTAAGGTCCCAAACCCCTATCTAATTGAATACATCCCAAACCCTAATGTTAAAAAAAAATACCCCTATTATCTTACCTCTCACTTCATATCCCTATATTCATACCCCTCACTTCATATCCCTATATTAAAACCCCTATCTTCATACCCCTTACTTCATACCCCTTACTTCAGACCCCTATCTTCATACCCCTATCTTCATATCTATATCTTCATACCTCTCACTTCATACCCCTATCTTCATACCCCTATATTCATACCCATAACTTCATATCCCTCACTTCATACCCCTATATTCATAATCAATTAAGGGTTTATGGTTTAGGATTTAGGATTTGGCATTTATAGTTTAGGGTTTAGGGTTTAATTACCCCTAACTTAATAAAATAAAAACCACTTCTTTAATCAATTAAGGTCCCAAAACCTTATCTAACTGAATACTTACCAAAACCTAATTTTTTTAAAAACAAATACCCCTATCTTCATACCCCTATATTTGTACCCCTCACTTTATACCCATATCTTCATACCCCTCACTTCATAACCCTATATTCATAATCAATTAAGGGTTCAGGGTTTAGGGTTTGGGATTTATGGTTTAGGGTTTAGGGTTTTGGGTTTAGGGTTTAATTACCCTCATATTCATGAATACTTACAAAAACCACTTCTTTAATCAATTAAGGTCCCAAACCCTTATCTAATTGAATACTTACCAAACCCTAATATTTCAAAAAAATACCCCTATCTTCATACCCCTCACTTTATATCCTTATCTTCATACCCCTCACTTCATACCCCTATCTTCATACCCCTCACTTCATACCCCTATCTCTATAATCAATTAAGGATTTAGGGTTTAGGGTTTAATTACCCCTAACTTCATGAATACTTACAAAGACCACTTATTTAATCAATTCAGGTCCCAAACCTTTATCTCATTTAATACTTTTCAAACCCTAATTTTTCAAATAAAATATGCCTATCTTCATACCCCTCACTTTATACGCCTATATTCATACCCCTATCTTCATACCCCTCACTTCATACCCCTATCTTCATACCCCTATCTTCATACCCCTCACTTCATACCCCTCATTTTATACCCCTATTTTCATACCCTTATCTTCATACCCCTATCTTCATACCCCTCTCTTCATACCCCTATCTTCATACCCCTCTCACTTCATACCCCTATATTCATACCCCTCACTTTATACCCCTATATTCATACCCCTATCTTCATATCCCTCACTTCATACCCCTATCTTCATATCCCTCATTTCATACCACTATATTCATAATTAATTAAGGGTTTAGTATTTGGGGTTTAGGGTTTAGGGTGTAGGTTTTTGGGTTTAATTACCCCTAACTTCATGAATACTTACAAAAATCACTTCTTTAATCAATTAAGGTCTCAAACCCTTATCTAATTGAATACTTACCAAACCCTAACTTTTCAAAAATAAAAAATACCCCTATCTTCATACCCCTCACTTCATACCCCTATCTTCATACCCCTATCTTCATACCCCTCACTTCATACCCCTCTTTTCATACCCCTCACTTCATACCCCTATCTTCATACCTCTATCTTCATACCCCTCACTTCATACCCCTCACTTCATATCCCTATCTTCATAATAAATTAAGGGTTTAGGGTTTGGGATTTAGGGTTTAGGATTTAGGGTGTAGGTTTTAGGGTTTAATTATCCCTATATTCATGAATACTTACAAAAACCACTTCTTTAATCAATTAATTTTCCAAACCCTTATCTAATTGAATACTTATCAAACCCTAATTTTTCAAAAAAAATATCCCTATCCTCATACCCCTATTTTCATACCATATCTTCATATCCCTATCTTCATACCCCTCACTTCATACCCCTATATTCATACCCCTCACTTCATACACCTTACTTTATACCCCTATCTTCATACCCTTCATACCCCTATATTCATACCCCTATCTTCATACCCCTCATTTCATACCCCTATTTTCATTATCAATTAAGTGTTTAAGGTTTACTATTTGAGGTTTAGGGTTTAGGGTTTAATTAACCCTAAATTCATGAATACTTACAAAAACTACTTCTTTAATGTATTAAGGTCCCAAACCCTAATCTAATTGAGTACTTAATGAACTCTAATTTTTAAAATAAAATACCCATATCTTCATACCCCTCACTTCATACCCCTATCTTCATATCCCTATCTACATACCCCTCACTTCATACCCCTATCTTCATATCCCTATCTACATACCCCTCACTTCATACTCCTATCTTCATACCCTTATCTTCATACCCCTATATTCATACCCCTCAATCCATACCCCTCACTTCATACTTCTCACTTCATACCCCTATCTTCATACCCCTATCTTGATATCTCTATCTTCATACCCCTCTCTTAATACTACTATCTTCATACCCCTCACTTCATACTCCTTACTTCATACCCCTATATTTATACCCCTCACTTCATACCCCTATATTCATAATCAATTAAGGATTTAGGGTTTAGGGTTTGGGGTTTTTGGTTTAGGGTTTAGGGTTTAATGTTTAATTACCCCTAACTTCATGAATACTTATAAAAACCACTTTTTTAATCAATTAAGGTCGCAAATTCCTATCTAATTGAATACTTACCAAACCCTAATTTTTCAAAAAAAATACACCTATCTTCATACCCCTCACTTTATACCCCTCACTTCATACCCCTATCTTCATACCCCTATCTTCATAACCCTCACTTCATACCCCTCAATTCACATCCCTATCTTCATACTCCTATATTTATACCCCTCACTTCATACACCTATCTTCATACCCCTCACTTCATACCCATATCTTCATAATAAATTAAGGGTTTAAAGTTTAGGGTTTGATTACCTTAACTTCATGAATACTTACAAAAGCCATTTTTTTAATAAAATAAGGTCCCAAACCCCTATATAATTGAATACTTACCAAACCCTAATTTTTAAAATAAAAATACCCCTATCTTCATACCTCTCACTTCATACCCCTCACTTCATACCCCTATCTTCATACCTCTATCATGAAAACTCTCACTTCATACCCTTATCTTCATACCCCTATCTTCATATCCCTATCTTCATACCCCTCACTTCATACCCCTATCTTCATACCCATCACTTCATATCCCTCACTTCATACCCTTATATTTATAATCAATTAAGGATTTAGGGTTTAGGGTTTTGGATTTGGGGTTTATTATTTAGGGTTTAGGGTTTAATTACCCCTAATTTCATGAATACTTACAAAAACCACTTTTTTAATCAATTAAGATCCCAAACCCTTATCTAATTGAATACTTACCAAACCCTAATTTTTCAAAAATAAATACCCCTATCTTCATACCCCTCACTTCATGCCCCTATCTTCATAATCAATTAAGGATTTAGGGTTTAATTACCCCTAACTTCATGAATACTTACAAAAACCACTTTTGTAATCAATTAAGGTCCCAAATCCTATCTAATTGAATAATTACTAAACCCTAATTTTTCAAAAAAATACCCCTATTATCTTACCCTTCGCTTCATATCCCTATCTTCATACCCCTCACTTCATACCCTTATCTTCATACCCCTTACTTCATACCCCTCACCTCAAACCCCTATATTCATACCCTTATCTTCATATCTCTCACTTTATACCCCTATCTTCATACCCCTCACTTCATACCCCTATATTCATAATCAATTAAGGGTTTATGGTTTAGGATTTAGGATTTGGGGTTTATGATTTAGGGTTTAGGGTTTAATTACCCCTATCTTCATGAATACTTACAAAAACCACTTCTTTAATCAATTAAGGTCCCAAACCCTTATCTAATTGAATACTTATCAAACCCTAATTTTTCAAAAAAAATCCTATCTTCATACCCCTCACTTCATAAACCTATTGTCATACCCCTATCTTCACACCCCTATATTCATACCCCTCACTTCATACCCCTATCTTCATGCTGATATCTTCATACCCCTCACTTTATACCCCTCACTTCATACCCCTATATTCATAATCAATTAAATATTTAGGGTTTGGGGTTTAGGATTTAGGGTTTAGGATTTATGGTGTAAGGTTTAGGGTTTAATTACCCCCATATTCATGAATACTTATAAAAACAACTTCTTTAATCAATTAAGGTCCAAAAACCTTATCTAATTGAATACTTACCAAACCCAAATATTTCAAAAAACTACTCCTATCCTCATACCCCTCACTTTATACCCCTATCTTCATACCCCTCACTTCATACCCCTATCTTCATACCCCTCACTTCATATCCCTCACTTCATACCCCTATCTCCATAATCAATTAAGGGTTTAGGGCTTAGGGTTTAGGATTTATATTTTAGGGTTTAGGGTTTAATTACCACTAACTTCATGAATACTAACAAAGACCACTTCTTCAATCAATTCAAGTCCCAAACCTTTATCTAATTGAATACTTTCCAAACCCTAATTTTTCCAAAAACTATGTCTATCTTCATACCCCTCACTTTATACGCCTATCTTCATATCCCTATCTTCATACCCCTCACTTCATACCCCTCACTTCATACCACTATATTCATACCCCTCACTTCATACCCTTATTTTCATACCCCTATCTTTGTACCCCTCACTTCATACCCCTATATTCATACCCCTATCTTCATACTCCTCACTTCATACTCCTCACTTGATACCCCTATCTTCATAATCAATTAAGGGTTTATGATTTAAGTTTTAAGGTTTAGGGTGTAGGATGTAGGGTTTAGTGTTTAATTACCCCTAACTTCATGAATACTTACAAAAATCACTTCTTTAATCAATTAAGGTCTCAAACCCTTATCTAATTAAATACTTACCAAATCCTAATTTTTTGAAAACAAAAAATACCCCTATCTTCATGCTCCTCACTTCATACCCCTCACTTCATATCCCTATCTTCATAATCAATTAAGAATTTAGGTTTTAGTGTTTAGGATTTAGGATTTAGGATGTAGGGTTTAGGGTTTAATTACAACTATTTTCATAAATACTTACAAAAAACACTTATTTAATCAATTAATTTCCCAGACCATTATCTAATTGAATACTTATCAAACCCTAATTTAAAAAAAAAAACCCATATCCTCATACCCCTATCTTCATACCCTATCTTCATATTTCCATATTTATATCCCTCACTTCATACCCCTCACTTTATACCCCTATATTCATACCCCTCACTTCATATCCCTATATTCATACCCTTATCTTCATACCCCTCATTTCATACCCCTATCTTCATAATTAATTAAGGGTTTAGGGTTTACTATTTAGGGTTTAGGGTTTAGGGTTTAATTAACCTTAACTTCATGAATACTTACAAAAATAACTTCTTTAATAAATTAAGGTCCCAAATCCCAATCTAATTGAATACTTACTAAACTCTAATTTTTCAATAGAAAATACCCCCATCTTATACCCCTATCTTCATACCCTTCTTCATACCCGTATCTTCATACCCCTCACTTCATACCCCTCACTTAATACCCCTATATTCATACCCCTCACTTCATACCCCTATATTCATATCTCTATCTGCATATCCTTCACTTCATACCCTTATCTTCATACCCCTATCTTCATACCCCTCAATTCATACCTCTATCTTCATACCCCTATATTCATATATGTATCTTCATACACCTCACTTCATACCCCTATATTCATAATCAATTAAGGGTTTAGGGTTTAGGTTTTGGGGTTAGGGGTTTAGGGTTTAGGGTTCAATTACCCCTAACTTCATAAATACTTACAAAAACCACTTATTTAATCAATTAAGGACCCAAACACCTATCTAATTTAATAATTACCAAACCCTAATTTTTCAAAAAAAATACCCCTATATTCATACCCCTATCTTCATACCTCTCACTTCATACCACTCCCTTCATACCCCTATCTTCATACCACTCATTGCATACCCATCACTTCATACCTATGTCTTCATACCCTTATCTTGATATCCTTATTTTCATACCCTTCACTTCATACCGCTATCTTGATACCCCTCACTTCATACCCCTCACTTCATATCTCTATCTTTATACCCCTCACTTCATACCCCTATATTCATAATCAATTAAGGGTTTAGGGTTTAGGGTATGGGGTTTATGATTTAGGTTTTAAGGTTTAGGGTTTAATTACCCCTAACTTCATGAATACTTAAAAAAACCACTTATTTAATCAATTAAGGTCCCAAATCCCTATCTAATTGAATACTTACCAAACCCTAATTTTTCAAAAAAAATACCTCTATCTTCATACCCCTATCTTCATAACCCTCACTTCATACCCCTATCTTCAAACCCCTACCTTCACACCCCTATATTCACACCCCTAACTTCATACCCCTATCTTCATATCCCTCACTTCATATCCCTATCTTCATACACCTATCTTCATACCCCTATCTTCATACCCTTCATTTCATACCCCTATCTTCATAATCAATTAAAGACTTAGGTTTTAGGGTTTGGGGTTTAGGGTTTTGGGTTTAGTGTTTAGGGTTTAATTACCTCTAACTTCATGAATACATCCAAAAAACACTTCTTTAATCAATTAAGGTCCAAAATCCCTATCAAATTAAATACTTACCAAACCCTAATTTTTCAAAAATAATTACCCCTATCTTCATACCCCTCACTTCATACCCCTATATTCATACCCCTATCTTCATAACCCTCACTTCATACCTCTCACTTCATACCTCTCACTTCATACCCCGCACTTCATACCCCTATATTCATACCCCTCACTTTATACCCCTCAATTCATACCCCTATGTTCATACTCATATCTTCATATGCCTCACTTCATACCCCTATCTTCATACCCCTCACTTCATACCCCCATATTCATAATTAATTAAGGGTTTAGGGTTTAGGATTTGGGGTTTAGAGTTTAGGGTTTAGGTTTTAGAGTTTAATTACCCCTAACTTCATGAATACTTACAAAAATAACTTTTTTAATCTATTAAGGTCCCAAACCTCTATTTAATTGAATACTTACCAAACCCTAATTTTTCAAAAAAAATACCCCTATCATCTTACCCCTCACTTCATACCCCTATCTTCATACCAATACCTTCATACCCATATCTTCATACCCCTCACTTCATACCCCTCACTTCATATCCCTATATTCATACCTCTCACTTCATACCCCTATATTCATATCCCTATCACTTCATATCCATTACTTCATACCCCTTTATTCATAACCAATTAAGGGTTTAAGATTTAGGGTTTAAGGTTTGGATTTTATGGTTTATGGTTTAGGGTTTAATTTCCCCTAACTTCATGAATATTTATAAAAACCACTTATTTAATCTATTAAGGTCCCAAACCCCTATCTAATTGAATACTTACCAAACCTTATTTTTTCAAAAAAATATACCCCTATCTTCATACCCCTCAGTTCATACCCCTATCTTCATACCCCTCACTTCATACCCCTCACTTTGTACCCCTCACTTCACACCTCTATATTCATACCCCTATATTAATATCCTTCACTTCATACCCCTCACTTCATACCCCTATATTCATAATAAATTAAGGGTTTAGGGTTTAGGGTTTAAGGTTTGGGGTTTATAGTTTAGGGTTTAGGGTTCAATTACCCCTAACTTCATGAATACTTACAAAATAACTTCTTTAATAAATTAAAGTCCCAAATCCCTATCTAATTGAATACTTACCAAACCCCTCACTTCATACCCCTCACTTCATACCCCTATCTTCATACCCCTATTTTTATACCCCTCACTTCATACCCCTACCTTCATACCCATATCTTCATACCCCTCACTTCATACCCCTATTTTCATATCCCTCACTTCATACCCCTATCTTCATACCCCTCACTTCATACCCCCTTCATACCCCTATATTCATAACCCTCACTTCATACCCCTATTTTCATACCCCTATCTTCATACCCCTCACTTCATACCTTTATCTTCATACCCCTCACTTCATTCCCCTCAATTCGAACCCCTATCTTCATACCCCTATATTGATAATCAATTAAGGATTTAGCATTTTGGTTTTAGGGTTTAGGATTTAGGGTTTAGAGTGTAGATTTTAGGGTTTAATTACCCCTAACTTCATGAATACTTACAAAAACTAATTCTTTAATCAATTAAGGTTCAAAACCCTTATCTAATTGAATACTTACCAAACCTTAATTTTTCAAAAATAAAAAATACCCCTATCTTCATACCTCTCACTTCATACCCCTATCTTCATAGCCCTATATTCATACCCCTCACTTCATACCCCTATCTTCATACCCCTCACTTCATACTCTTATCTTCATATCCCTATCTTCATACCCCTCACTTCATACACCTATCTTCATACCTATCACTTCATATCCCTCACGTCATACCCCTATATTAGTAATAAATTAAGGGTTTACGGTTTAAGATTTAGGGTTTGGGATTTATGGTTTAGGGTTTAGGTTTTAACTACCCCTAACTTCATGAATGCTTACAAAAACCACTTGTTTAATAAATTAAGGTCCCAAACCCCTATCTAATTGAATACTTATTAAACCCTATTTTTTCAAAATAAAATACCCCTATCTTCATACTCCTCACTTCATACCCCTATATTCATACCCTTCACTTCATATCCCTCACTTCATACCCCTATCTTCATATTCCTCACTTCATACCCCTATCTTCATACCCCTTGTTTCATACCCCTATCTTCATAATCAATTAAGGTTTTAGGTTTTAGGGTTTAGAATTTAGGATTTAATTACCCCTATCTTCATGAATACTTACAAAAACCACTTCTTTGATAAATTAAGGTACCAAACCCTAATATTTCAAAAAAAAATCTCTATCCTCATACCCCTCACTTCATACCCCTATATTTATACCCCTCACTTCATACCCATATCTTTATAACCCTCACTTGATACCCCTCACTTCATATCCCTATATACATAATCAATTTAGGGTTTAGGGTTTGGGATTTAGGGTTTAGGATTTAGGGTTTAATTACCCCTAAATTCATGAATACTTACAAAAACCACTTCTTTAATCAATTAGGTCCCAAATCCTTATCTAATTGAATACTTACCAAACACTATTTTTTCAAAAAAATATGCCTATCTTCATGCCTCTGTCTTCATACCCCTATATTCATACCCCTATTTTTATACCACTCACATCATAACCCTATCTTCATAGCCCTCACTTCATACCCCTTTATCCATACCCCTCACTTCATACCCCTATATTTGTACCCCTATCTTCATACATCTCACTTCAAATCCCTATATTTATAATCAATTAAGGGTTTAGGGTTTACTATTTGGGATTTAGGGTTTAATTACCCTTAACTTCATGAATACTTACAAAAAATACTTCTTTAATTAATTAAAGTTCTCAAACCCAATCTAATAGAATAATTACCAAACTCTATTTTTTTATAAAAAATACCCCTATCTTCATACCCCTATCTTCATACCACTCAATTAATACCCCTATCTTCATACCCCTATCTTCATACGCCTCACTTCATACCCCTATATTCATACCCCTCACTTCATACCCCTATATTTATACCTCTATATTCATATCCCTATCTGCATACCCCTCACTTCATACCACTATCTTCATACCCCTAACTTTATACCCCTTACTTCATACCCCTCAATTCATACCCCTATCTTCATACCCCTATCTTCATACCTCTATATTCATACCCCTATCTTCATACCCCTTACTTCATACCCCTATTTTCATATCCCTATATTCATACCCCTCACTTCATACCTATATCTTCATAATAAATTAAGAGTTTAGGGTTTAGGGTTTAGGGCTTGGGGTTTAAGGTTTGGGGTTTAGGGTTTAGGGTTTAGAGTTTAGGATTTAGGGTTCAATTATCCCTAACTTCATGAATACTTAAAAAAACACTTTTTTAATCAATTAAGGACCCAAACACCTATCTAATTGAATACTTACCAAACCCTAATTTTTCAAAAAAATACCCCTATCTTCATACCCCTCACTTCATACCCTTATATTTATACCCCTCACTTCATACCCCTATATTCATACCCTTCACTTCATACACCTCACTTCATACCCCTATATTCATACCTCTATCTTGATATCCTTATCTTCATACCCCTCACTTCATACCCCTATATTCATACCCCTCACTTAATACCCCTATATTCATAATTAATTAAGAGTTTAGGATTTAGGGTTTAATTATCCCTAACTTCAAAAATACTTACAAAAACCACTTCTTTAATCAATTAAGGTCCCAAATACCTATCTAATTGAATAATTACCAAACCTTAATTTTTCAAAAAAAATATCCTTATAATAACACATGAAATCTTGTCATCCTTAATTCACTTATATCAAAATAAGTTAGGGGTATGAAATAGAGGGAAAGATAGGGAGAAGAATGAAGAAGGATGAACATCAATAAAATAGATAATAACACATGAAATCTTCATACCCCTATCTTCATAACCCTCACTTCATACCCCTATCTTTACACCTCTCATTTCATACCCCTCACTTATTTTGATATAAGTGAATTAAGGATGACAAGATTTCATGTGTTATTATCTATTTTATTGATGTTCATATTTTGTGGTCCGTGTAGCCTTCTGTCACATGAACTCCTTGGCACACCCCCTATACCTTTCATGTACGGTTGTCATTGTTTATTTCTCCTCTTTACATACCGCTACCTGGTTTCACCAATGTTAGAATGATGCTTGGTGACACTAGATTTATTTGTAATGGTCGAGTATTTATACTATGGTATGCAAAACTTGACACCTTATCTTATGCCATATTTATTATGTATCGTTCCTTCATCAGAATTTGTAATGTTCAGACCAAAGTGATTTGAACTTCTACTTTTCCTCATGTTCATCTTCTTGAATACATGACTTAATTTTTTCCAAGGCCCTTTATCATTTGGCCACATCAGAGAATGAGTACATAGGCTCATGTGAAATATTACATCTATATTTGGCATGGGTAGCTCATACACTTGGAGACTTGGATCCCTCATCTCATTATTGGACATGTGTAGGTTTTTCTCCTTGGACTATCAAATTTTGATATTTATCACTCCTTTTGGATTGGTTGGTTGGCTCATTTTTTACATATTAGTAAAGTGCTCGATAAAAATTGAAATACTTCCTCGAAGTGGATGTGAGTAATGGGTTTTGGTTTTCCCAATTATGGGTCTAATTGGACATCTACCTTTTTCTTATTCATGTTTTGCACTAGAGTGGTCTCCTTATGGGGATCAGTGGGCTCTTATCAAGGAGGCATTAGTGTTGGAACCTCCTATTTGTTCTAGTCCTTTTCAGTAGTTATCTTCATCTTAAACCCATCCATGAGGAGAGTAGCCAATTGATCCCAATTAGGTATCAAATGGGGATGGAGGGAGTCAAAAACCTAATGAACCTTTTCTCAGAGAGAGGCTACCAATAATATTGTAGACAACACTGAAGACTTCTCAAGATGGGGGAATGATAGTTTTAGTGGGAGCAAAGCTAATCATTTATGAAGGAAATATCAGTTTTCACACCCACTCACTAGGATGATGAGTTGGTGACCATTTTTAAAGAAGGTACCCTATCAAAGATATGAGACTTAGTGTTAGCTAAGAGGTCCCTTACTTTGACAAGTCTGGTCTTCACTAGCATTGAAAATATTATGAGTCACTTTATCACTTGGATTGGTGGATTAGATTATTTTTGCATTGCAAGGATGTGCCTTTCGAAACCTTTTGATATCATGCTCTTGTTTTCTATGGTATAGGAAATATTGATCTTCCATATATACCTTGGGCTTGGGATAGTTAGGATCAAGAAGTTGTACCTTAGGTAGCCTGAGTCTCTATGCCTCGCTTATTTTATTAAATATCAATTGCATCGATTCTAACAAAGGCATGTAGTAGCCAATCAGCCAACATTGCTTGTTTCAACCTTGGTTGTTATTCTGGTTGTAATTGGATGGTGGGGGTTGAGCCTAATAATTCTATGGTTGTTGGCTATTTCCTCCCTTTGGAACATATTTAATATAACCTAATTGACTAGAGTATACTTGGCCTACTTTTGTTGATTTTTACTATTGCAGTTGTTATTCTGATCCTTTTTGTTTTGAAGCTTAAGATCTCCTTCTTCAACATTGATATCTTCTATCAGCTTGGCTTGAGCTAAGGCTTTCTCAAAATTTTCATACTATTGTAGTTGCAATAGCAATGAGATGTGCTTAGCGCAACTCTTAGTAAACATTTGGGTGAGCTTAGTAGTGGGAATAGAAAATGGTAGTTTTACCATTACTTTTCTCCATTTATTTCCATAGTCCATGACTGGCTCATCATCATATTGCTTTAGGTTTGCCAAGTCGGACAAGTTTGCTTTCTTCTTGATGCCAAAAGAAAAGTGTTCAAGAAATGTATTCACTAGCTGCTCAAAACTGATGATGTTGTGCTTAGGTAGTTGATTGAACCATTCAGTTGTTGCACCTGATAATGTCATGATAAATATTCTTAGCATCAGAGCATCATTATGTTCAAGTTGGAAGTATACATTCATAAAATTTATGACATGTTCTTGTGCATCTTCCTCTCCTTTGAATTTATCTAACCTAGGCATCTCGAAGTGCCTAGGATAAGTAGGAATCAATACTTAAGGGTATAAAGGTTGATTGTGTATCTTGCTCAGGGTTGGCTTCTACCCAATCACATCCTGTTTCTCGAGAGACTTGACTCTCTCAATGAGTATTTTGTATGCCTTCAAAGAAATAATCTCTTGTTCTTGAAGGTTTACTCATAGTGGTCAGGGAGGTAACCCTGTATCTACCTGGTCTGGATGTCTATATTCATCTCCCATGACTATGGATGAAGGTTCAAGATATATCTACTCTTGATCCTCTATCTCAACTTGTACTTGATCATGTTGTGCATGTTCTAGATCTAGGCATTGTTGATGCTTTGAAGCATGATGTGATGTGCGAAGAGTGCACTCATCTCCTAGTTTAGTGCATCTCTCATGATGATAATGGCACGTCTATCAGGTTGGTAGTATTCACTACCCATATGTAAGTTGTCTCGAGCCAACCTATTTGCTTGTTCTTCACACTCTATTTATTCCTCTCTCAAGCACTGCTCATTTAGGTGCAAATACCTTTTTCTCTGAGCTTCCTCCTATTCAAGGATGTCTAAGCACTCTTGATTTATGTGCAGTGCTTCATATAACCTATGTACACGGTCAGATTAATCTACCACTAAAGGTCCATGACTCTGTAACTCTTTATGAGGAGTCCTAATGGAGAGGCCCTTTGGAGAGGCTCCTACTATGCTTTTGCCCTTGTCTATCAGGGCAACCTAGTCTATGTAATGACCTATATTTTGTACCCCCTTGATCAGAGGTAGTGTGCATGCTACGGGGGCACTTTGAAGCTTTCCCAAGCTCATTTGTGTGCCTAGTTATTTGATGGCTAAGTGAACTTCCCAAAATGAAATGTGTAGTAGCATTGCTTCTCTGAGTTAGTCTCAAGAAAACCCAATACAACTCATCAAGTTATCTAGATCTCCACAATTGATCTTGTGGGATTCCATTGGTACCAATGATATTATGCTCTATGGTTATCTTCCCATATTCAAGGAGGCTAGGGGTTGCTACGGGTTTACGACTAGACACAACCCTTATGTCTTACCCCTCAGTGGGATGATCTAACCTAAGTCTATCATGTGAAAATTGGGGCCTTAAAACCCCCTTATACCTATCATGAGAGGAACCTAGATATGGTTCTCTAGTTGGGGTTTCTTGAGGAGTACCCCCACAGGTTGAGTTATCGCCCCTAAGGCTCACTAAACTTCGTTTCATGGTATTGTGTGTGGGTAGATCAACATCATTATGATTGTGATTGTGATTGTGTGGAGCATCAGTTTCCACCTCAGTGTTGGATCGAGGATGGTTGCTCCATGTGAAGACCATGATAATTGTGAATTATCTTTTATGTATATTTTAGAATACATAAAAAAAGTAGACAAGTGTTTATCTCTTTTAAATATTCTTGGTGTTCCTAAAAATGATCTTGTGTATTTCAGACTTGTTGATAACTTAAACTACTCTCATAATGTTTTAATATTTTTTGGTGTAATGCTTGAATAGTTTAAGGATTTTCACCTGTATGCTCATAGTTCGACAACCGGTAGTGAAATTCCGGTCACGTAAACCCACCAAAGTGTGGTGATGAAGTCCACACTCAGTCAAGGAGCACAAGTCCTACCAAATCCTCACCCAGTCTCACCTAGTCAATATCATACCCTCTGAAGAGTACATGCAAATTTTCCAGGCTACATCAATTCTTGGATCTGGTATTGGCCAATATAAAGGGTTCATGGGATTTAAGCCAATGGGTGGAGATAAAATCCACCATCATTGAACTCTGCTAGTGGTTGGATGTGAATTCCAACTCACTAACATTTAGATGAAGTGTGGTGTGTGATTTTTCCTTTTAAATTTTGCATAAAGAAAAAGATGCATCATGAAGCACTCATGCTCTTTCCTATATGCCTAACAAGAAATGTTTTATTTTTAGAAAAATGCACATCTAAATGATTACATGATTTTTAGAGAATGCATTGTTACTTTATGAAACAATGGCCTCTAGTTGGGCCCCAAGCAAGTAATATCTACAAGAAAACCTAGACTACTGGAGTCTAGGGTAGATTTGAAATCAAGTCCACTGTTCCTAGCAGCGACTAGCAGAAAACTTAAGAAAACTATGCATTTTTCCTTTAAATTTCTCTATGTTTTCCAATTAAAATAAATTTCTCTACTACATTCTAGAAATTAAACACAAATAGAGAAGCACAAAATTACAAAGAATCCCACCAACCTAGAATCTAGGTCTATTGATGTCCTTGTTGTCTATTGTTGCATGTTTTCTACTATCCGTTGTTGATCAGAGCAGCCATGATAGGTCATTGTCTTCAAAAGCATCTAAGACCTACTATTCATTATCAACCAGAGCGGTTGTGCCTACACAAAAAAAATACAAATATCAGCAAATCATCTTAAAAGAAAAAAAACTAGGTGGGCATCCCACCGTGATCACCATCTGTACGATCCTAAAAAGCATACACCTAATCTATTTGCATCATTACATCAAGTATAAAACCATAAAATCATGAAATAAAATGAATCAAAAAAATGTAAGATCTCTTTTAATTAATTCATATTGAACTTCGGTTATAGATAGGTCCCTCTTAGGGATACCAAACACTTGATACAATGATTACAAATGGAATAACCCCTAAGCGGGGATGGTGTACTTCATAGGCTTCTTAGATTCGATATGAATTTGATCAAGGGCTTATAGATGCCTTCTTCTCACTTTCTTGGAGGGATATGATGCTAAAGATACTTTGAATTAGTCCAGGAACTTATGATCTGTAGTCAGGAAATAACATAGAAATATTAGTGGCATATGCGGCCTCTCATGATGAGGCTCCTTTTGAAGATCTGCATGAAATTAAATATAAGCATGATGAAAGCATAAAAATGTAAATATAAGCAGAAATGCATCAATAACTTGGAAATCATAGTACAAATATAGTGGAAAATATGGATCTATGCTAATCTAATCTGATAAAGCAAAAACAATAAGAAATCTATGCTAAAAACTTAAGAAATGATGACTCAAACCCTAGACACTATCACTCAAGGTGGTCATGATTGCAGGCCACTATCAAAGATAGTGGCCACGAATTGTGATGTTTTACCTCCCAAAATAAGGGTTGCAACACTCAATCCTTCATCCAAATTGATATTCAAGGATCACCTTCATGTCCAGAGACTGATTGGCAGTTAAAATCATGTTGAACTAAATGCTTGAATGGTGTGTTTTCATTGCTCAATCGAATAACACTTCATTACTCCTCAAGGGGATGTGAAGTTTCTCTCCAATTTTCTAGGGCTTCACTACATAAAAAACTCTCATCCTTCTATTTCCTGGGAGGATGCATATGTAGACCTTCCAGATTCCAGATCAAAGCTACCATCAAAATCTATCTATATTGATAGAGTTCATTTTATTGGAGTCACTATTATAAATTGACTTTGTCCACATTTGATAAAATTGATTTAGATTATGTCCACTTTGAAGGTAATGAGACTTGGACTCTATTTTTAAAAATATTTACATTAAGTAGAAAAGGCTAGGGTCTTTCCACTAGGTTGAAGAAAAACCAGTGAAGACTATGACTCAACTATATTGATAAAAATGGCTAAATTAGAAGATAAAGTTGGACATATTGATATTGGAAATCAACTCAAAAGAAATTTGGAGATTCAGGGTCATTCAAAGTCACCTTGATAATATATTGGATTCTCTAGTGAGGAGAATCATATTGGGTTCTTAGGTATGACTTAAGGCATGAAATGTTTTTAGATATCATAAGAAAATCAAGTAGCAATAGAAGTTTGAGAAGCTTCCTACAACAAATAGATAAGAATTTCAGCTTCTAAGTGCAGAGATAAGAAAACATAGAATAGTAAAGAATAGAAGAAGATAAAAGAAAGCAATGGATTGAGAATCATTTAAAGCTTCCTAAGAAATATAGAATTTAAGAAGATTAGTGTCATATTGACCTTGACATAGGCCTAAGAGGTCAATATACAAGAATAGAAAGAGGTCATCATAGATAAAATAAAAATTCTAACACATATAAAAAGAGAAAGAGGTCTTATAGAGAAAGAGGTCCCATAGAGATAAATAAGCATAAAAGAGTTTCATAGAGATTTGGCTCAAGAATCTAAGAAGGTAAAGAAAAAATCTATAATATAATATTATAGAGAGAAGCATATATAATAGCTATTTGGGTATATCACAAAGGAAAATAGAACGAACATACAACATAGTAAAGAAGGATGTACATTAGGTCAAGCATACAACATAGCAGAAAAAAGGATGAGCATACAAAATAGTAGAGAAAAAGAGGTTCATAAGAGCTACGATAATAAGGAAGAGCACATATAAAGAGAAATTTGTTGTTATATTGTTATAGCAATAGCAAGTAGCACAGTTATAGCAACATCAAGTGCAATAGCAAATAGCACAATGTTATAGCAATAACAAGATAAAGGTGCCATAGCAAATAGAGAAGTGTTATAGCAATGAAGGTGCCATAATAGTAGTGTCATAAGAGGACAACCAGTAGAATGTAAAAGCATAACAACATAAAGCATCATTGAGTAAATAAAATAAGGTTTCAAGCAAAAATGTAGAAGTCACATATTTTACATCTTAGTCTAAGAAGCACCAGAGCAATATTATGGATGTAGAAAATTGTAAGCATAGAAGCAACTAGCAAGTAAGGAATTCAAAGCAACCAACAAGTAAGGAATTCAAAGCAACCAACAAGTAAGAAAGTCAAAACAATCAGCAAGTGAAGAAGTCAAAGCAACTAGCGAGCAACCAACAAAGTGAGGAAGGCAAAGCATTAAATGCCATAGCAGATAGCAACAAGAAAGAATTACTTTGCATTAAATTATATTGAGTAGGTAAGTGAATCAATGTTTGAGCTATTATTTTGGAGTAACATTTTAGATGTTACAATAGAGGAAGGTAAAATACTTCTTAAAATTTCTTATTGGGGCATGCAATCATCCACATTGATAATAATTATTGCTTGTCACATTTGAAAAGAAATCCACTTAAGAAATGAAGCAAGAACATGAGCGAGTAAACCAATGATTAAATTGCATCACACAATGAGGCATTTTAAGGTTAGAATATTTATTATTATTTAAGGTTTTGGAGTTATAAGGTTCTTTGACTAAGAGTTATAAATGAAGTTTATTTAAGTTTAAACCTAGGAGTTATAAGGATGTCTACTTCAAAAGAAATTAAATTGATTCATATTATGGATGAAATTATTAGAAATACATTCAATGAAGATAATAAAGAAATAGTGAACAAGTTAAAGATTTATTTTAAAAAATTGGTAGATGATCTTGATAAAAAGAAGAAATTAACAAGATTACTAAGTACTCATGAGAGCTCAAAAATAGATCTTGTTACTACTAAATCTCATTCTAATAGCTTATCCAAAATAAATTCTATAACAGAATCTACAACTACTTAGAATGTCATAGATTATAAAATTTTACAACCTATTTATAATGAAAATAAAGAAAGAGTAGCCTTAGTTGTACATAAATGGTTATGTTGCTTTATCAAGAAGACAAGAACTTGAAGCACTAAAAAGGATGGATAAATCTAAGAAGATATATTCAAGATGCATCTATTGTAATAGAATTGGTCATGAAAAAGCTAATTGCTAGAATCTTTATCCATATAAATATTGTGGAAGAAATCTCATTCTCTAGCATTTTGTTGGTATAATGAAAATTATTGTAGAAGATTTGAAAGGGCACTATTGTTCATATTAGGCAATATTTTTCAAAAACTTATTTCTGAAGCATCTTCTAACAATAAAGCAAAGTGTTCAATTTCTAAAATACAGGAGGGAAATGATGGCTTTTCAAGCCTTAATACTACCACAAATATCATAGGTTAATATCACAGGATCAAATATAATATAGCCACAAGATAACAAGGTCAAGATAATGGTAAGAGTAGAATAATATGAGTAAATTAATATGTAATAGAAGGCTTATAATATACCAAAGAACATTCAATAATATGCAGCAATATGAATGTAAATAGCCTTAATCAACAAGTAATAAGCATGTAATATAACATACAATATTAATTGCTCAAAATGTATGCAATCTTTATTACTCATCTTTCTCTTACAAATATGATAGTGACTTTCTCTTTTCTTTGTATTGTAATTGTCATTTCCTTATGGAGTATTTTCTCCACAATGTAGCCATAGTAGAGTGACTCTTTAGATACTCGATTTTTCCTTTCCATATACCAAGTCTCATGACTCTTGGCTTATCTACTTGACACTCGCATACTTGATGAACACTTGACTCTATAATGTATGCACTCCTATACATGACTCTTGCACTTCTATAACTTGCACACGTTAATCTAATATATGTGTACATATTTTTACATTACATATTATTCTCATACATACAAGACACTTGTGCGCATAGACTCAACTTACACTTGCACTCTAACTCAGATGACACTTTTGCATTTCTTGCATACTACAACTTTACATGACACTTGTGCATTTTCTACACATTCACACTTACATAAAGGGGAAATATAACTCACACTCTAAACTATAACTCAACCCTAATCTATTATTTATATATGTACCATGAAGGTACCATGAGGATACATTAGTATGTACTAAATAATGTAATATACTCCAACACCCCCTCTGTATTACATTATTTTTTTATTGAAGATTTTAGTCTTCAATCATGGTCTTCATCTTCATGTTCATTCTTCAAGTGACCTTGCAATGCATGTGATCTTTTACTTGAGCTCCATCAGGTTCATCTTTAGTTTCTTTGGATCAAACTTCATGTTATTCAATATTTGTAGGTTCAAGATTATAAACTTATTGAACTCTCTCATTGTCATCAGATTCTCACATAAGAATATTTCCTTTGCCTTTGCACTTAGATTGACTATGAAATATACCTACTTTGTAAGATAATTTTAGAAAATATTTGATCCATTTTTCTTTTTCTTGTTTTTTGAATGTTTTCTCTTCTTGTATTTTAGAAATTGTGCACTTGGATCCATTGTTAGAAGATGCTTAAAAAAAAAGTTTAAAAAAAAAACACCCAAAAAAAAAAAAAAACCCCCTTAAAAACCCCAAAAAAATTTCCCCCCCACCCAAAAAAAAAAAAAAAGAGGTTTTTTCCTCCAAAAAAAATACCAAGGAAAACCCCCCTTTTTTTTTTTTTATATATATAATAAAAAAAAAACAACCCTATATATATTTTTTTTTTTTTTTTTCCCCCCCACTATAAAAATAACACACCTAAACCCCCCTATAAAAAAAAAACACACCCACCCCCCCCCCCCCCCCCCCCCCCCCCTATATATATATAAAAAAAAGAAGAAAAAAAAAAAAATTTATATTTTTTTTAATTTCTTCCTATATAAAAAAACACACCCCCCCCCCACACCCAAAAATAAATTTTTTTTTTTTTTTTTTAAAACAACAAAAAAAAAATATAAATAAAAAAAAAAATTATCCCTCCCCCCCCCCCCCCCCCCCCCCCCATAATTATATAATAATACAACCATACAACAACCAAATAAAACCCCCCCCCACCCCCCCCCACATCTATTATAATATATTAAAATAATTATATATCTATAATTATTCCCCCCCCCTCCCCCCACCTACTATAATATAATATATATTAATATTTATATTTTATTTTTTTTTTATTTTTATACTAACTACTATATATAAAAAAAATATATATATATAAAAAAAAAAAAAAAAAAAAAAAAATATATAAAAAAAAAAAAAAAAAAAAAAAAAAAAAAAAAAAAAAAAAAAAAAAAAAAAAAAAAAAAAATAAAAAAAAAAACTCTCCACCCCCCCCCCAACCTAATAAATTACAAAGAAACTTAATTAACCCTACTTATAACTACAAATAACAACTATAAAAGACTTTAAAACTTCAAATAAAAACTTCTCTTACTTTTCAAATTTAAACTTTAAATTAACTTTATCTCCTCTACTTTTCAAAATTAACCTTATCTCTCCTAGTTTCCAAAATTAAACTTCAAATATAATAAAATCCCAAATTATTCCAACCAACCTTCTTCTTGTTGTTGTGCACGTATGAATTGGTCACTTCACTTCGAGTGTCTTATGTGCTTGCTTCTAAATTGTTCTCACCTCCTTTCAAACTTCTCGAATGTTGTTCATAAACTTACACTTGTAAGTAAACATGCAAGTGAAGGTCTAGTGTTACACCTATGTTATAACACTTCTTCCTCAGGCGTATAACCTCCCCTCAAATGGCATTGTCTAAACTATGCTTTCCTTCCATGTTACTACTTAGATTATAAAATTCAATGTTAACGCTTAAGCGTTATATCAACTTTATTGGTCAATATTTGTTTGCCTACCAACTAGGTGCATTTGTAACACTCCCTTCGCCCCCCCCGGGGCCCCCCTTTTTTTTGGGAAATAATATTTTTTTTCTTGGGGCCAGGCCGCGGGGGGGGGGGAAAAAAGGGGGGGGGGGGGTTAAAGAAAAAGAGGCGCCCCCAAAAAAAAAAATAATAATAATCCCCATTTATTATAATAACGGGGGGGGGGAGAGGGGAAGAAAAGAGAAAGAAAAAAAAAATAATATTAATTTTTATTTTTTTTTATAAGGGGGGGGGAAAAAATTAATAATTATTATTAATTATATTTAAATTTTTTTTTTTTTATTTATTTTTATTATTTTTTTTTTTTATTTAATATTTTTTTATATTTATTTTTTTATTTTTTTTTTATTTTTTTTTTATTTTATTTTATTATTATTTTAATTATTTAATTTTTATTTTTATTTTTTTATTTTTATTTTTTTATTCACCCCCCCCCCCCCCCACCACACACCACACAAAAGAAAAAAGGGAGGGGGGCCCCGAAAAGACCTATCCCTTTTTTTTATTCTTCCCCCCCCCGGCCCCGGGCGGGGAGGGCGCGGGGGGGGGGGGGGCCGGCCGCCCCCCCGGCCCGGGGGGGGGGGGGGAGGGGGGGGGGGGGGGGGGCGCCGGGGGCACCTAGAAACATGAGGTCCAACGTTCGACTCGCAGTAGAGGTTGATGTGCAATCTTTTGAGTGCCAAGGATGCCAAAGCCTTTTTGGCTTTTGGTGCCTAGGTGGAAGACAAAGCACTATAAGCACTTTCACCTTCCATGTGAGCACTTAGCTCACACAGCTTGGCTGCTATGGCTAAGGTGTTGGAGGCACTGTGTTGTGGGATCGAATCCCACCGGGAGCACTTTGTGAGGTAATAAAATTTTGCTATAAATTGATTTGTGCTTCTAAGGTTGTATGGTGTATTTTTGAGCTTAGGGAGATATAAGGTTGATAAAATTAAATAATTTTTATTTAATTATTTGGTGGTTTGAGTTGTTTAAGAGTGGAGTTATAAGGTTTATTAAAATATTTATTTTTATGTGTTTTGGTGAATGCTTATTTTAAAGGAGTAATAAGGTGTATTTGAGTTTGATTATTTTTGTAATTGAGAAATATTTTTGAGAGAGTGTTAGTGTGATATTTTTCATCTAACCTTTGAAATTGGCAAAGAAGAAAATTGTGTTTAAAATAGGTTTTGAGGTTAATTCTTCAACAAACAAAAGGTATGGGCACATCTTCCTTGTGAGTGATTGTTGGATGTTGTGAATGCTAAGTTGGAGAGAAAAGGGTTGTTTGATAAGCATTGTTGAGTTTTATTGTTAAAGGTTTTCTGAGTGAGAGTTGTTGATTAAAACCTTGTTTGATAAGCATTGTTGGAAATATTGAATGAAACTGCATATGCATGATTAGGATTTGAGAAAGAACTTGAGTATCATTGTTATGTGTGAGAACTATCTTGAACTAGAATTTATGCAAGAACATGAGTATCATTGTTATGTGAGATTGTTTGATAAGCATTACTAAAAATTATTGAGTGAGTGTTCATATGCTTGGACTAGTTTTTATGAGCAAGGAGTATTTCATTAAGTGATCAATTGAGTGGAGTTGATTGAGCCTAGTCAAGTGGAAGTGTTGAAATGATAGTTCTAGTTCTGTGAAATAAATTGTTCTATATTCTAAATTGATTTGAGAAAGAGTTTGAAAGTGATTGAGCATTATTGTGAGTAAGAAGCATATTGAGTCTCTAACAATTCTCTATATGTTTATATGGTAAAAAGAGATTGAAAGTGATTGAGCATTGTTGTGAATGTGAAGGATATTGAGTCTCTAACATAGTGTTATGCACAGTGGCAAATATTCACAAATTGGGTGAATATTAGGATTTCCAAAATTGAAAATTGGCGAATATGAGGACCCTCGATGTCGGCCCATTCACCTAAAATTTTTAGGATAAATTTTTTCTTAAGGTCAATTTTCCACAATATATATCCAAACATAGGCATATTTGTACTCGTTGGAAAGCTCTTTTCAAGCCTGATCTAATGGTGGTATTTTTATGAAGTTATAAGATGATTTAATAGGCTAAAAGTGGTCCTAAAGATCATATTACATTTTAGGAATTCAAATACCTCAAATTTTGGTGTGAAGATGCTCGATTTGATTTGCTTAGGATTCTCCATGATTCACCTTGATTTTGATTAGGATTCACCATTTTTTTACAAGTACATTTTGAGTCCAACCCCTTATGCATAACCCTCCTCTAACAATTCTCTATATGTTTCTGTGAGATTGAACAAGATTCTGTGTGAAACTTGTTGGTGTGATTGAAGAGGATTTTGTGATAGATTGAGTTAAGTTGAGTAAGCTTTTGTGGAAGCTTACAAAGCAGATTGGGCAAGTCTTGGTGAAGACTTGTTGAGCAGATTGGACAAGTCTAGGTGAAGACTTGTTGAGCAGATTGGACAAGTTCTAGAGAGAACTTGTGGACATATTAGTGTGAGATTTTGTGGAAGCTTACAAGGTAGATTTGAAACAAGTCTTTGAGAAGACTTGTGTAGAGTTGATTGATTGATTTTTTTAAACCTTGAGTTAAGGTTTAGGGCAGATCTAGCAGAGTTGATTTGTGATTGAGTCAAGCTTTTTGTTAAGGCTTGAGGACAGATTTGTGCTAGATCGAAGGATTGTATTTAGTGTAGATTTAAGGACAAATATTGA
This sequence comes from Wollemia nobilis, assembly GCA_028583015.1. Classification (NCBI taxonomy): domain Eukaryota; kingdom Viridiplantae; phylum Streptophyta; class Pinopsida; order Araucariales; family Araucariaceae; genus Wollemia; species Wollemia nobilis. Next base: position 420,585 of record JAQPPZ010015830.1, read on the forward strand.
GGATAAATTTGTGCTAGACCGAAGGACTATGTTTAGTGCATATTTGAGGATAGAGATTGAGGATAGATTTGTGCTAGACCGAAGGACTATGTGTAGTGTAGATTTGAGGATAGATATTGAGGATAGATTTGTGCTAGACTGAAGGATTGTGTTTAGTACAGATTTGAGGATAGAGATTGAGGATAGATTTGTGCTAGACTGAATGACTATGTTTAGTGCAAATTTGAGATAGAGCTAAGAGTAATATTTGGAGGTGATAAAGTATAGAGGATGACAGTCTCTAGTGAATACAGGTTCATTAGCCAGAGCAATGAGGATAGGTATTTTGAGTGAAGACAAGAGTCTTCAATGGATAGAGATCCATTAGCTAGTGTAGTGGAGGTAGTAGTTCTTCTAGAAGATCACCAACTAGAGCAGAGGAGGAGTTCTCCTATGGATAGAGATCCATGAACTTGATTAGGGGATTGGTATCTCCTTTGGATAGAGGTCCATAAACATTGTAATAGGGAAAGGTTTCCCAAGAGATTTATTGAGAAAATTTTAGTGAAATATTTTCTCCGTGGAGTAGCCCACATTGGGTGAACCACGCTAAATTGATGTCTCTATTGTGTATGGTGACTTATGCATTGCTTTGATTACTATTGTTGATATTGGTATTGATATATTGCATAATATTTATTGGAAAATAAAAAGTAAAAAGTGGTCTTGTACTAGTTATGTTAGAGTTACTATAGTAATTCTATATTATTACTTTATTTTGTTAGGGTAGTTAGTTAACTACCTAGGTTAGTTACGCTATTGTTAGCGTATATAATATTGAGTCTATATTATTATTTTAATTTAGCTCTTAGTTGTTGATTAGATCCTATGATTACGAGCTAATCTGGGCTCTACAATGTAATATTTATATTGGTTTAAATCAATGGAATATTGTTCGTTTACTTCAACATGGTATCAAAGCCAGAAGTCAAAGAGAGAGAGGAGGCGACAATGATATTTGCAGAGCTGGTCTGAGGAAAATATTTCACAGCGAAAGATTGCTGGAAGATAAAAAAATTCTTTATTTTTTTTCAGCGCTGGTCTGAGGAAAAATTTTTATTTTAAATTTTTTTTTGTGCATGCACTCCCACGCACATAGTTTGTTGTGCATGTTTTTTCCTGTGCATGCACTTCCACAGATCCCCCCCGTGCTGTGCAATTCCATGGACCACTCTCCCCCCTGCATCATCACGATGCAGTTGACCCCCATTGACGTCGCATGCGACACAAGAAGTAGTCGACTCCCTCCCTCCCCTGATGTCACGTGCAATGCACGACATAGGCGACACCACGCAAAGCAGGTGCTACCTGTAGCAGATGCCGCCATTTGCAACCATGACGCTACCGTGCGATGCCCTACCACTGTCGTGGCCATCCTTTTGTCGCCACCAGCCATAGAGGAAGCCGCGATTAGGCGACCACGCAAGGGAAGGGCTTTCGGGACCCTCCTCAAATAGGAGGGGGTCCCTGATCCTTTCGGAACAGCCTGCTAGTCCACCTAATGGTGGACTGTGCGGTAAGGCTCAATGAGCCTGCAGGTCATGGGTTCAAATCCCGTCGACCCCCCTTGGAAAGAAAAGGTAAAAAAAAATTCAAAGTTTTTTTTAATTATTTTTCTTTAGTTAAATTTAATTATTGATTTTAATTTATTTTACATAGTTTTAAACTATATAAATTAAAATTAAATTTTTAATTTAATTTTAATTTATTTTTTAATGGTTTTTTAACTATATAAATTAAAATTAATATATTTTTTTAACTTTAAAGCTATAAAATAATTATCAAAATCCTTTGTTGAGAGATTTAAAAAAAAAAAAGGGTATTTTTTTTCAAAAAATCAAAGGGGGAAAGTGAGTAATTTTTTGAAAAGCAAATTTGGCATTATTGTAAAGGTGCATTTTCGGCTGCGCTCGACACCTAGTGGGTCATTCCTGTAGGCACTTTTATGTTGTAGGTTGCATTTTTTTCTATTTTGCACTACTTCATTAAAAGTTTAAAAAAATCAAATTCACTCCCTAAGTCCCCAGAATAATTAAAACCCATCCATGCAATTTATTGCACTGTAGCATTCGATATTTGAGATACCTCTGGCCAGCACTTACAGGTAAAGTTGTCATGATTGCGCTACTATATCGGTCGCCTAATATAGCTACCAAAACGACGTCTGAGCTTGTTCTCTATAAATCGTTGGGGAGAGATAAGTTTGCCATTTTGCATTTTTTTACTCCATCCATTACCCTAATAGTTCTTGTGTTTAGGCATAAATCCTAACGAAAGTTCTAAAATCCAAAGTGTTTAGGGGAAGTTACGCCCCATGCATGAGGATTGCAGACTTTCTATGGTAGGTGCCATCAACAAGACTATTCCCTTTTTGTACTGCTTAAGTACCATGTATCGTATGATCTCTAAAAATTACCTATAGTTTCCCTCACGTAAGGGCGGGTGATTTTTTTTATCTTTCTAAATACCTATAGTTTCCCTCACGTAAGGGTGGGTATTTTGTATGGTATAACAACCTAGCAAAAGGTGTATCGAAATGGGGACCAATTGGTGTTATAAGGAAACTTCACCATGTCTACAAAATTAATGACTGATTCTCATCAATTGTTGAAAGGTCCTAATTACACACCATGGAAAAACAAGATGAAGGTTATCCTAGTCATGGATGACTTATGGGATGTTGTATCTGGAGCAACAATAAGAACTTCATCTACTGTTGGTGCTACAGCTCCATCTACTGCTTAAAAAGACTTTGACAAGCAAGACAACAAAGCAAAGGTGCTCATTTTGCTTGTTGTGTCTAATGAAGTTCAACCCCATATTGCTAACTGTGAACATAGTAAAGAGGCATGGGATGCCCTTAATACTATATATGAGGGAAATAATGATTCCACTATTCTATTTCTTCAATCTCAATTACACAGTCTAAGCATGAAGCAGGGGGAGATAGTTGAATTTTTTCTTTGCAGAGTGTCTGAATTGAAAGCAAATTTGAATTCTTTAGGAGAACCAGTTGATGAAAAGCTCCTTACCTCAAGTGTATTTAGATATTTACCTGATTCTTATCAGGTTTTTATCACTTCCCTTCAGGTATCACAACGAAAAGTTACTTTTGTAGAATTGGTTAATATGCTTCGAGAGGAGGAGTCACGCCAACTACAACGAGATGATTCTTCTAACACTACCCTCTACATCAACATGAAAGGGCAGAACCAGAAGGGTAATTTTCATAAGGGAGGGAATTCACAAAAGGATTCAAAAGGGAAACAAAATCAACAACCTCAACAGAAAAAATGATATTGCAAGATCTGTGACAAAGAAGGTCATGATACAAATAGATGTTGGCATAAGAATAAATAATCAAAATAGAAAGGTCGAAACAAACCACAAAAGAACAAAAAACAAGTGAATTTTGCTGTTGAATAATCTGACATGGATTCTTAGAGATCCCACAAAGTTCTCATGACTACCACAGTGTCCAAGCATACAGATAATATCTGGTATGTTGATTCTAGAGCTAGTAAGCACATAACTGGTGACAAATCATGGTTTGAGTCTTTTGAGGCCAAAGAGGGCAAACCTGTCACTACTGTTGATGATAAAACCTACAAGGTTTAGGGAGAAGTTACTGTTTCAGTCACTCTTCCTGATGGCAAGTGTCAGATTGACAAATTTCTCTATGTTCCAGGATTGGTAAACAATTTTTTGTCAGTCACACAAATTCTGGACAAAGATATGGTTGTGAACTTTAGTGTTGAGGGAGGCAAGAAGTTTTGTTCTATTACCAGGAGGGGTAATAACATTGCAACTACTTCATATAAGCATGGCTTATTTGACTTAAATGCTATATCTACTCCACATGTAGCCATGACAGTCTCTACAAAGGATGCAACTTCCCTATGGCACAAGAGATATAGACATTTGAGTTATGGTTACTTACTTGAGTTAAGTAAGTATGAAATGATAAAAGGTCTTCCTTCCCTTTCTACCACTTTACCAGTTTGCTCTAACTGCTTGGCAGGAAAGCAACATAGAGTGCCTTTTGAAAGGAGCTCTACAAGAGCAAAGAAACCTCTAGAGTTGATTCACATCGATCTATGCGGTCCCTTCACTCCCAACAGTTATGGGGGTAAGAGGTATTTTTAGTTATTCATAGATGATTACTCACGAAAGATGTGGGTATTCTTTCTTCAATTGAAATCTAAAGCATTTGGCTTCTTTCAGCAATTCAAGAAATCTGTTGAAAAGGAGTCAGGGACTTCTATAAAGACCCTCTGCTCAAATCGAGGGGGGGAGTTCACCTCTAAATAATTATTTGAGTTCTTGAAATAAAATGGGATCACACGACAGTTAACTACTGCTTATACTCAGCAAAATGGAGTTGATGAAATGAGGAATCCTTCCATCATGGAAATGGTTCGTTGCATGCTCATAGGAGCTAGTCTTGAGCAACTATATTGGGCATAAGCTATCACCATAGCAGTATATCTGTTGAATAGGGCACCCATAAAGGATCTACAAGGAATGACTCCACAGGAAGCATGGAGTGGTAGGAAACCCTCCATTTCTCATCTACGCATTTTTGGATGTAAATATTTCATGCACATACCAAAAGAGAAAAGGAAGAAGCTAGATGAGAAGACATTGAAGTGTATTCTTCTTGGGTATGATGATCACTCTAAGGGTTATCATTTTATTGATACCTTGACCAAGAAGATACACATTAGTAGAGATGTAGTTTTTGATGAGGCTTTCACATTAGAAAACACATCAGATGTATACCTAGACCTTGTGGAAACTAAGGTTGATAAATCTCCTTCATCAAAGGTTGGAGGTCCATCTTCATCTTCTTCAACACCTCAAAAGAAGAATACAAAGTGGTATAAAAATACAATCAAAGACTCTAAGCTATCCACTCCACCAGATTTTACATTGGATAGGCCTCGTACTCGCAGCATGGCTCGACAGGAGAAAGTTGCAACCTAGAATATTGGGGTTGATGATCTATGTCAATCTTTTGAGGAACTTTCTGTAGATCCAGAGAGATACAAAAGATATGGATATTGATAATGATAGGGTGTTTATGTATTCCATAGAAGATATTGAACCTACATCAGTGCAAGATGCTCTTGGTGAGCCTCATTGGAAGGCCGCTATGGATGCAGAGTATAAGTCTTTGATGAAAAAAAAAACTTGGAAGTTTGTCGATCTACCATACAAAAATAAGCCCATAGGCTACAAATTGGTGTATAAAGTTAAGTATAAGGCATATGGTACAATAGATAAGCATAAGGTCTGACTTGTTGCAAAGGTCTATGCTCAAAGAGAAGGCATTGACTACGAGGAAACTTTTGCACCTACTGCTCGGATGGCAACCATTAGAGTTCTTTGTGCTATGGCAGCACAATATGGGTGGAAAGTACACCAAATGGATGTCAAGAGTGCTTTTCTAAATGGTGATCTCCAATAATAAGTCTACATGATTCAACCAAAAGGATTTGAAGTGGAAGGCCAACAACAAAAAGTTTGCAAATTGGTAAAATCCTTATATAGTTTGAAACAAGCCCCTCGGGCTTGGTATATAAAAATGGATCATCACCTTCTGTAGCATGGTTTTAAGAGATGTCCATCAGATGCAAACCTCTATTTTAAGAAACAAGGTTCTAAAATAGTGTTGCTTATACTCTATATTGATGATCTGCTCATTACAGGGAGTTCAAAAACTATGATTTCTACTATCAAAAGATACTTGTGTCAATATTTTGAGATGTCATATCTCGTACTTCTCCATTATTTTATTGGTTTGGAAGTTAACCAGAAGGAGCACTACATCAAAGTGTCTCAGAAAAAATATGCCAAGACCCTATTGGAAAAATATTGCATGACTGATTGCAAGCCAATGTCAACTCGATGGAAACATGAATTCAGTTATCACGATATGATGATTCACCTTAGGTATATGGTACTCTCTATCCATAGTTGATTGGGAGTCTCATATATCTGACCAACACTAGGCCAGATATCGTATTTTTTGTCAACTATCTTTCGAGGTTCATGTAGGATCCTAAGACTACACACTGGAAAGCAGCAAAGCGCGTTCTTCACTATGTTCGTGGCACAATGGAATATGGCCTAGAATATAAGAGGAACAACAAATTCTTCTTACAGGGATACATGGACTCCGACTATGTCGGATCATATGATGATCGTAAATCAACTTTAGGATATTTGTTTCATCTTGGATCTGGTCCTGTCTCTTGGCACAGCAAGAAGCAATAGGTGGTTGCTAATTCATCAATAGAGTCAGAATATCATGCCGCACGTGAAGCTATGTGCAAAGTGATATGGTTGTGTCACATCCTAACAAGTATGGGTCTTCCATAAAAATCTCTAATACACTTGTTCTGCGACAACATGGGTGTTTTGAATCTTGTCAAGAATCCAGTACATCATGAAATAACCAAGCACATTGACACACAATGTCACTTCATTCGAGACGAAGTTCCAAGGCACCGAATTTAGCTTCAATACATTCCCACCAATGCTCAAGTTGTAGACATTTTCACTAAGGCACTTGCACGTGTCAAATTTGAATTGTTTCGCAACTCTCTTTGTATTACCAAATGATGTAATCAGGGGGGATGTTAGTAGTTTTTTAAATTACATAAATAATGTAATAAGGGGGGATGTTAGAGTTACTATAGTAATTCTATATTATTACTTTATTTTGTTAGGGTAGTTAGTTAACTACCTAGGTTAGTTACACTATTGTTAGCGTATATAATATTGAGTCTATATTATTATTTTATTTTAGCTCTTAGTTGTTGATTAGATCCTATGATTACGAGCTAATCTGGGCTCTACAATGTAATATTTATATTGGTTTAAATCAATGGAATATTGTTCGTTTACTTCAACATGTTCACCCCCCTCTCAGTATAAGCTTGTGTTCTTCAATTGGTATCAGAGTAGGTTCCTTTAGAAGAGTTTAACAACTTGAAGGAAAATCTTACAAGAACACAATGGATTCTAAGAGTGGATCCTTAGATAATTCAGCACCAGTGTTTTATGGAAGTGATTATGTATTTTGGAGTATGAGATTGAAGATTTATCTAATGGCACTTGGCAATGAAATATGGAAAGCAATTGAAAATGGATACACACCACCAACTACTCCACCTACAGATAAATATGGTAAGCTTCTACATTATTACAATTCAAGAGCAATGAATGTAAAATTGAGAGGTTTGTATAGAACAAAATTTGTTAAGGTTATGCATTGCAAATCAGCAAAAGAAATTTGGGATAAGTTGCAAAGCATATATGAAGAAGATAAAAAGGTCAAAAAGGTAAAGTTGCAAAATCTCAAAGGATAATTTGAAGAACTAAATATGAAGGATGAGGAAAACATTAGTGCTTATCTACTTCATGTAGATGAGGTTGTTAACTCCATGCAAGGACTTGAACTTGAGGTTCAAGAATCAAATGTTTGTGATAAGATCTTAAGATCTCTCCCAAAAATATTTAGTGAAAATATTTCAGCTATAGAGGAATCAAAATATGGTGATATTTTGACAAGGGATGAGTTACTTGGCATTCTTACATCTTTTGAGATGAGAATAAAAGAGGAACCTAATATCCAAAAAGAAGCATCCTTCAAAGCTACTAAAAATATAAAGGGTAAGAAGTTAGATTCAAGCAATGAGTCATCCAGTGATGAAGAAGCAAATTATGGCAGAAGGAACAAGGATCCAAGAATATTTAAAGATGCAAAATTTGTTAGATATTTCAATTGTGGAAAGTATGGTCACTATGCAACTGATTGTCAATAAGCTAGAAATAGCAATGATGAAGAAAAATAGGATTATAAGAACAGGGAATCAGAAAAATACAGGTACCAAAATAAAGGCAAGGATGGACAAGGCAAGCAAGGAAAGAAGTTCTTTCAAATATATAAGAAGAGTTACTATGTAGAAAAGGCGAGTAAGTACTCAAGTGATAGTAATAATAGTTCCTCAAATAATGATAAAGATGAAGTTCTATTTCTGACAAAAGAAAATAAAATAGTTAGGAAAAGGACACCAATAATCCTCAAGTGTTTTAGATGTGGTAACTTTGGTCATCTTGAAGATAGTTGTACAAAGAATAGTTTCAGTTTCAGTGATGATGAATATGAAGATACACTTGAAGGACCAAAAGAGAATATTCTAATGGCACTAGAAGAATATGGAGGTGATCCTATAGAAGATAAGTCAGAAAATAATGAAGATGTTTTCAAAGGTAAACAAATAGAGGAAGAATCAGAAATAGGAGGAGTTGATCTTGAAGATGAACTTATTCATGCCCTTGATGCATTAAAGAAGGTAAGAAAGCAAAACTTCCAACTTAAGATTCAGGTTCAAGAATGTGATGAAGAGAAAGGAAAGCTTATAGAGGATCTAAATAAGTCAATGGCTAAGATAAGAAAGTTCAAAGATAAGTTAGAAGCAAAGGTCTTAGAATGTGAAAGGTTAGAATATGAAGTGGCTCTACTAAGGGAAGAAATAAAAGAGTCTAAGGATAGGTTACACAGGTTTGGAAAGAGCTCAAAGATCGTAGATAAGATGATCAAGGTATAAATACGGTCAATAAACAAGACAAGTCTTGGTTTTGAATAGGTACAAAAGAAACAAGAAGAGGAGTCAACCTCAAGTTTTGAAGAAGAAGAAACTTTAGAAGAAGACAATGTAAGAGAAAGTGAGACTTCTAAGGATGAGTTGGACAACAAAAAGTTCAAAAAAGAAAGGAACAATGCACAAAAGAGAAACATATGGAATAGGAACCAGTACAAGGTAAAAGAGACTAAGAGATCAATGAGGTCAAGGCAAGGTAGTTTCAATGGACGATGCTTCTTATGTCATAGGTTTGGGTACAAAGCTTCTCAGTGTAGGACACATGAAAGATAGGAATATGGGAACCTCAGAAATAGACAACTATTTCAAGGGTATTGCTACTCTTGCAATCAGTTTGGTCACAAGGCAATGAATTGCAGGGTTCATGACAGGAATAGATGTGGCTTCACCAGAATAAATTCTAAGATATTTGCACCTCCAAGGAATAATAACATTAAGTGTTATAAGTGCAATAATGATGGACATACAACAAAGTGGTGTAGAGAAAAAATTCCAGAGACAAGAAAAAATAGGAATAGTCAAAGGAATCAGAAGGATCATATGAGAAGGATGTTGGAAGTTAAAGTAAAAAATTAGGTTTTTTACTTTATCTTTACTTATTACCTAGACGACAGATAAGGTGGTCGGTAGACTTCAAAGTGGACGAGAAGAGGATGGATGATAGGTGAGAGAATTTGTTTTTAACTTACTCTTTCCTCCCTATTTCTTCTCTCTCCTATTTTCTCTCCCTAATTCTCTCTTAGCTATTTTTGGCTTAATTCCTAAGTTATTTAAGCATGTAATCTTGGCATTTTTATTTCAATGAAATCTTTGCAGCTTTTTTAATTATTTGAGATCTAGATTTGGTATCAGAGTCGAACAGGGTCCGAGGTAGAAGCCGAGTTGTTAGGGGAGTCATGAGGTGAGGGCATGAAACCCAAGGCCGAGCTATTAGGGGAGTCATGAGGTGAGGGTACGAAACTCGAGGTAGACCAAGAGGGCCCACGATAGGCATGAAACTCGAGGTAGACCAAGAGGGCCCGTGATAGACTCAAGGACATAGGACACATCCACGATAGACTCAAGGATGCAAGACACGTGGCAAGGAGCGGACTCAACTAGGAGGCTGACGTGGCAATCAAAGGATGTAGACTCAAAGACCATAGGACACATGGCGAGGAGCGATTAGACACATGTGGCAAGGGTGAGTGGCAACAAACACACTGATGTGGCAGAGAGTGATTGGGCGGAGGCTTCAAAAGGAAGGCTTTCGATTGCCCATAGGCAATCAAAATGAATATTGAGTATTATTTGTTTTATACCATTTGTTTAACCTTGCTCGCATACATGTGGGATATTATCCCAAAAGCATTTTATAGCAGAACGTAGAAGGAAATCCAAGAGCTATTGCAGTGATAGATCGTGCAGTGGAGGATCGTGCAGTGGGGGATCGTGTGATGGATCATGCAATGGTGGATCGAAGAGAAGACTGAGATTCCAAAGAAAAAAGAAAAAAAAATTGTGTTAAAAGAACGCCGACATAAATCAATTTTTTTGTGTTAAAAGAACCCCGACGAAAATTGTTTTTTTTTGTGTTAAAAGAACCCCGACGAAAATCGATTTTTATGTGTCATATGATCTGTTATAGCTGCATTCTTCAACAGAAGGAAGAATTAAAAAAAAACAATTGGCACGTCAGGTAGGGTTCGAACCTACGACTTTCTACTGAGAAAACAGTCACTGTACTGTTGGTGGTGGAGCACCGAGCTAGTGGTGGTGGCCCGTGAAGGTGGCAAGCGAAGAAGGCTCACATAAAAAAAATTGAAGACCAAAAGGGGTTTTATTAAAGTTATTTCTTTTTTAATTTCACCAAGTTGTGTAGCTTGGTTGGTCACAGGCTAGGCTTTAAAGTTGTGTAATCAAGGGATCGAGGGTTCGAATCCCTTCAAGTCATTTTTTAGTAAAAAAAAAAATTATCTTTTCATTTAATAGTTTAATATTATTTTTAATTAAAAAATAACATTTTTTTGTTATTTTTTAATTAAATTTAATTTTTACTATTAAAAACTTGATAAAATTTTATTTTACATTAATTTTTTTTTTTCCTAAGAGGCAATGGTATTGTAAAAGTCCAAGGGACTTAAAAATTGTGAATTGTAAGAGATTTTAAAATTTCACACTTTGAAAAGGTGAAATTTCAGAGATTTTAAGAGTTAAAATTGATTTCCTAAGAGGAAATATTGTGTAAAAGGCCTAAGAGGCTTAAAATTTCTTTGTAAAAGTCTATGTGACTAGAAGACTTGAAATTTGTTGTAAAGGTACATTGAAAGGCACATAGATGATACGATCAAGTGGTTGTTATCATGCTCTCTGTGCACTTCTGGTGAGAGAAAACATTGAAATATTTGATGAAAAAGTAAGAACTCTTGGACTCCATACTGTGTTTAGTCGGTTGCAGAACGCAGTAATAGCACACCAGCGGCATCCAGACTCAGGGTACGAGGTAGAATTTGAAGATAACTCTTTTAGGAGTCTATTTGAGCAATCCTAATCCATAGCAGTTGCACCACAAGAATCTGAATATACTCATTATAGTATTTTAGTGGAAATTTTAGAACCAGAATCACCAAAAATAATATTGATCAGTGACGACGAAGAAGTAGCAGAAAATTTCGTGAATCAAGAGATAGCATCCCCATAGCAAATAGGAACAAGCAATCAATGATAGAGTGAATCAAGTCAGATTTAACATAAATTTGTAATCTCTTCTTTCTTATTTCTTCTTCCTTTCTTATTTGAAAAAGTAGGGTGCTTTATTGTAACCGAGAAATAAAGAGAGTGTTTTAGTTTATAGCAACTATGGCCTCACATAACAGTCTACCAATTCCAAAATTCAATGGATATGACTACGAGTATTGGTCTATCAAAATGAAGACCTTACTCATAGGGAAAGGTTTGTGGGACATAGTGGAAGAGGGTTACACCAAACCCATAGACTAGACAACATTAAGTACCGCAGATAAGAAAACAAATAAAGAAGTGCAAAAGAGCAACTCCTCTGCTCTTTATCATCTCCAAGCAGCATTGGATAAGAGTATATTCCCTAGAATAGTCGCTTGTATAACTGCACAAGATGCGTGGAAAGATTTTAAATATGGATTCCAGGGAAGTGATCAAGTGAAGCAAGTGAGGCTTCAAACATTGAAATGAGATTTTGAAAATCTCAAAATGAAAGAAGACAAAAAATTTGGTGACTACTGCGTCAGAGTGAAAGCAGTAGTTGATAAAATGGTTACTCTTGGTGAATAAATTAAGCCTGAAACAATTGTAAATAAAGTGTTACGAACACTTCTTCAAATATGGAATCACATAGCCATAATCATAGAAGAGTCAAAAGATATTTACACTTTAACATTTGATGCATTAATTGGGTCTTTAATATCTCATGAAGAGATATTACAGGAATCTCCTTCAACTAGCTATGGAGGCGATGATAAAGCCTTCACATCCAATGAAAATACTGGAAGAGGACATGGAAGAGGTCAAGGCAGAGGCCAGTGAAGAGGTAGAGGCAGAGGCAACTATAGAGGAGGCAATCAGAGTAGATGAGGCAACTCCAACAGAGGAGGCAATCAAAATAGAGGTGGAAACCAAAATTGAGGAGGAAATCTAGGACGAAGTGGAAATCAAGGATGAGGAAGTGACAAGTCCAAAATAGCTTGTTTCAACTGTGGTAAGCCAGGTCACTTTGCTCGTGATTGCTGGTCAAAATATTCTCAAGCCAGCAGTAGTCAATATGGAAATTATGGAGAAGAAGATGATACCTCTAATATTTTTCTATCATATGGACAATCAGAACAGAATCTAAATGACACATGGATTCTGGATACTAGTTGCTCAAACCATATGAGTGGCAAAGAAAATCTATTTGCTACTCTAGATTCCACTTATAAATCCCAAATCAAGTTAGGGGATGATAAAGCTTTGCAAGTCGAAGGCATTGGAGCCATGGAGGTTCCAACAAAATAAGGCCTAAAGAAAGTGAATGACATCTACTACACTCCAAATCTCCAACACAATCTGCTAAGCATTGGGAAAATGATGGAGAATAATTACAAACTTGTTTTTGATGAAGGAAAATGTATCATTCTTGATAAAAACAATTGTAATCGTGTCATCACATAGGTCCCAATGACCAAGAATCGGTTATTCCCTCTCAAATTTGGTGAGCCAGGGGGAGCTCAACTTGCAAATGTAGCTATAGCAAATCCAAGTGTGCTTTGGCACTTGCGATATGGTCACCTTAATTCCGCTAGCTTGAAACTGCTAACTTCTCAAGCTATGGTGACAGGACTTCCCAAAATCAATGAACAAAAGGAAGTATGTGAAGGATGTGCTTTGGGGAAGCACTCAAGGTCAAAGTTTCCAAAAGGACAAGCATGGAGAGCCAACTATCCACTTCAGTTAGTGCATTCATACATCTGTGGTCCAATGCAGATAAAGAGTATCGAAAACAATTCCTATTTTCTCACTTTCATAGATGATTTCTCTAGAATGTGTTGGATTTATTTCTTGAAACATAAAGATGAAGCTTTTGATTGCTTCATAGATTTTAGAAACAATGTAGAGAAACAAAGTGAGTATTTTGTAAAATGTCTTAGGACAAATCGAGGAGGTGAGTACTCCTCAAAATAATTCTTGAAATATTGTAAAGCAAGTGGTATTAAAAGGCAATTCACCACTGCCTATACCCCACAACATAATGGTGTGGCCGAGAGAAAGAACCACACCATAGTTGAGATGGCGAGATCGATTCTTTAGACTAAGCATCTATCTAATATGTACTGGGCCGATGCTATAAAAACCAATGTATATATTCTAAATAGAAGTCCAACTTCTAGTTTAGATGGCATCACTCCTTATGAGGGGTGGTATGGAAAGAAACCAAATGTAAAGCACTTCAAATTTTTTGGTTCTTTAGCATATGCACACATTCCTGATGAGAAAAGGAAGAAGCTTGATCCCAAAAGTCAAGCTTGTATATTTCTAGGGTATTGTGAGTCTACAAAAGCATATAGACTCTACAACCCCAAGACTCATAAAATTGTTCTCTCCAAGGATGTAATTTTTTATGAAGGGGGAGAATGGGGTCATCAAAGAATTTTTGTTGATGATGAGTCCCAAGATGTAAATTCTTCATAGGTACAGTAGGTACAATAGGTGTCTCCCAAGAAAAGAAAAGGCACACCACCCCCTACAAGCCCAAGCAAGAGTACTACATCAAGTACTTCAACCGCCACTCCAAGTCCTTCTCCACAAAGATCAGTAAGTTCTTCATCGATGGACATTGACAATGACTCTCCATCAAGAGGCAAAAGAACTTTACAACATCATCCATCCTTTCAAATGTTGGATCAAAATTTCCAGAGAAGATTCACTAGAAGCCAAGCTAGTGAAATGAATACAAATTTACAACAACTTGAAAATTTGCAATTGTATGGGGATGATAACTCCCAATAACCTAAGGGAGATGTAGTCAATTATGCTTTATTGGCTAGTGCACAGCTAGAACCAGCTAGCTATGAGAAGGCTTGTACTCAAAATGTATGGCAAGAAGCCATGAAAGAGGAAATAACCTCTATAAAAAATAATGATACATGGGAGCTAGTAAAGCTACCCAAAGGAAAAAAAATGTGTTGGATGTAAATGGGTCTACAAGACCAAATACAATGCTGATGGAAGCATTGAGAGGCATAAGGCGAGACTAGTAGCAAAAGGTTTTACTCAAAAATTTGGAATTGACTATGAGGAAACTTTTGCTCCTGTTGCACGACAAGAGACAATCATATCTGTTCTTTCCTTAGCAGCCCATAAAGGATGGAACGTTCAACACATGGATGTGAAAAGTGCTTTTCTGAATGTATACTTGACAGAGGAGGTTTATGTTCAACAACCTCAAGGTTTTCAAGAATAGGGAAAGGAGAACCTTGTTTATAAGTTGAAAAAATCACTTTATGGCCTCAAGCAAGCACCAAGAGCTTGGTACTCATGCATTGACAACTATTTCAACGAGTATGGATTTACTAGAAGCAAAAGTGAACCAACTCTATACTACCTAAAGCATGGAGTAGACATTCTCATAGTTTGTTTGTATGTGGATGATCTAATATTTATGGGTAGTAACTCTAAAATGAATACGGAGTTCAAAAACTCCATGATGAAGCAGCTTGAGATGAAATATCTCGGTTTAATGCGATACTTCCTAGGCATGGAAGTGCATAAATCAAATAGGGGGATCTTCATATGTCAACACAAGTATGCTCAAGACATGATCAAGAAATTTTCCATGGAGCAGTGCAAATCAGTTGCAACTCCAACTGGACATGGAATCCAATTGAGCAAGGACGACAGAGCACCAAATGTTGACATGACCACTTACAGGAGCATGGTTGGGAGTTTGATGTTTCTCACCAACACAAGGCCCGATATTCAATATGTTGTTTCTCTAGTTTCAAGGTTTATGGCAAGTCCATCTGAGCTGCATCTACAAGCAACTAAAATAATCTTAAGATATGTAAAAGGTACATTGGATTTTGGAATCCATTACCACAAATGTAATTCTGTGAAATTAGTTGGCTTCAATGACAATGATTGGGGCAGCAATATAGATGATAGGAAATCTACATCAGGAAACTGTTTTAGTCTAGGTTCAGGACTAATAACTTGGAGTTCCAAGAAACAAACTATTGTAGCATTGTCATCTACTGAGGCTGAGTATATAGCCATCACACATGCTAGTACTCGAGCCCTATGGTTGAGAAAAATCCTTGAAGAGATTGGAGAAATTCAAAGTGGTCCAACTCGACTGTATTGTGATAACATAAGTGTCATTCAGTTGGCATACAATCCAATCCACCATAGCAGATCAAAGCATTTTTATATGAAGTATCACTTCATTCGAGACATGGTGGAGCAGCAGATCGTTGAGCTTGAATATTGTAGCACTTTGGATAACATTGCAGATATCTTCACCAAAGGCTTAGCTAAAGCTCAATATATAAAGCTGAGAGACTGTATAGTCAGACCTCTCAACTTTAAGGGGGAGAATGTTGGAAGTTAAAGTAAAAAATTAGGTTTTATACTTTATCTTTACTTATTACCTGGACGACAGATAAGGTGGTCGGCAGACTTCAAAGTGGACGACAAGAGGATGGATGGCAGGCGAGAGAATTTGTTTTTAAATTACTCTTTCCTCCCTATTTATTCTCTCTCCTATTTTCTCTCCCTAATTATCTCTTAGCTATTTTTGGCTTAATTCCTAAGTTATTTAAGCATGTAATCTTGGCATTTTTATTTCAATGAAATCTTTGCAGCTTTTTTAATTATTTGAGATCTAGAAAGAAAAGTGGACAAAGATAAAGATCAATGCATACTAGGAGTAGAAATACTCCCACCCCAAAATTAACCACCCCAAGAGGAGGTGGGGGAGGGTCTAAGCTAAGAGTTTCATTCTTAGCATTGAGCCCTAGAGGTGACCCTTTGCCATTGATGACAAAGGGGGAGAGATTTGAGTTAGGAGGAGAGCATTCAGTCAGGGGGAGCATTTTATCAAGGGGAGCAGAACAGGAAAAGGTAAAATAAATGGTAAAAATAAAGTGGGTTGCCATCAATGACAAAGGGGGATATTGTTGGAAATATGAGCATGATTTATTATCATTGATGTCAAGAGTTAGTTTTAGTGATCAGGACAAAAATAAGGGTGTCAAGGAGTTAGTTTTGCAAGAAAAAGAGTGCTTCTAGACCTAAGGAAAATAATATTATAATGCCCCTAATTATAATATTCAAGCTGGTCAAATGAGGTCTAAAGAGCAACAAGAAGGCCCAAGAAAAATAATATTATAATATTTTATTATAATATTAGAGGTCTAAGGTTGAGATCTAAAGATTAAATTAATTATAATAATTTCATTACAAATTAATTTATAATTTAATTTGATTAACTCTAAAGAGTTATTAAATTAATTATAAGTTAATTATAATTTAATTATAAGATTAGTTTAAAACTTAATTTAATAAACCCTAGAGTTAGGGTTATAAAGTTATAATTTGAATTTTTGAATTAATCACACCAACATCATCGAAGACACCACATTATGCATATAAAGGAGGGAAGAGACCCAAGGCAAAAGGATCTATGATTTTTTATTATTCCCTGAGCAAATTGTGTGCGCAAGTTTTCATTGAGCAAGAGGAGGAAGAGTCCACATTTGACCCTTTTGGTAGGTGAGCGAAGGAACAAAAGGGACAAGGCACGAAGGCCTTGTCACCATCTAGCTAAGTGGGCTAGTGGCAAGAGGAAGTGCCTAGGAACGTGAGGTCCTGTGTTTGACTCACAGTGGAGGTTGGTGTGCAATATTTTCAGCAACAAGGACACCAAAGCCTTTTTGGCTTTTGGTGCCTAGGTGGAATACAAAGCACTGTAAGCACTTTCTCCTTCCACGTGAGTGCTTAGCTCATGCGGCTTGGCTACCATGGCTAAGGCATTGGAGGCACTGTGTTGTGGGATCGAATCCCACAGGGAGCACTTTGTGAGGTAATAAAAATTTTGCTATAAATTGATTTGTGCTTCTAAGGTTGTATGGTGTATTTTTGAGCTTAGGGAGATATAAGGTTGATAAAAATAAATAATTTTTATTTAATTATTTGGTGGTTTGAGTTGTTTAAGAGTGGAGTTATAAGGTTTATTAAAATATTTATTTTTATGTGTTTTGGTGAATGCTTATTTCAAACAAGGAGTAATAAGGTGTATTTGAGTTTGATTATTTTTGTAATTGAGAAAAAATTTTGAGAGAGTGCTAGTGTGATATTTGTCATCTAACCTTTGAAATTGGCAAAGAAGAAAATTGTGTTTAAAACATGTTTTGAAGTCAATTCTTCAATAAACAAAAGGTATGGGCACATCTTCCTTGTGAGTGATTGTTGGATGTTGTGAATGCTAAGTTAGAGAGAAAAGGGTTGTTTGATAAGTATTATTGAGTTTGATTGTTAAAGGTTTTCTGAGTGAGAGTTGTTGATAAAAACCTTGTTTGATAAGCATTGTTGGAAACATTGAATGAAACTTCATATGCATGATTAGGGTTTGAGAAAGAACTTGAGTATCATTGTTATGTGAAGTTGAGAACTATCTTGAACTAGGGTTTGTGCAAGAACATGAGTATCATTGTTATGTGAGATTGTTTGATAAGCATTGTTGGAAATTATTGAGTGAGTGTTCATATGCTTGGACTAGGGTTTGTGAGCAAGAAGTATTTCATTGAGTGATAGATTGAGTGGAGTTTATTGAGCCTATTCAAGTGGAAGTGTTGACATGATAGTTCTAGTTCTCTGAAACAAATTGTTCTATATTATAAATTTGATTTGAGAAAGAGTTTGAATGTGATTGAGCATTATTGTGAGTAAGAAGCATATTGAGTCTCTAACAATTCTCTATATGTTTATGTGGTAAAAATATATTGAAAGTGATTGAGCATTGTTGTGAATGTGAAGCATATTGAGTCTCTAACAATTCTCTATATGTTTATGTGAGATTGAACAAGATTATGTGTGAAACTTGTTGGTGTGATTGAAGAGGTTTTTGTGATAGATTGAGTTGATTTGAGTAAGCTTTTGTGGAAGCTTACAAAGCATATTGGGCAAGTCTTGGTGAAGACTTGTTGAGCAGATTGGATAAGTCTAGGTGAAAACTTGTTGAGCAGATTGGACAAGTTCTAGAGAACTTATGGGTAGATTAGTGTGAGCTTTTGTGGAAGCTTACAAGGTAGATTTGAAGAAAGTCTTTGAGAATACTTGTGAGTAGAGTTGATTGATTGATTTGTTTAAACCTTGAGTTAAGGTTTAGGGCAGATCTAGTAGAGTTGATTTGTGATTGAGTCAAACTTTGTGTTAAGTCTTGAGGACATATTTTTGCTAGACTAAATGACTATGTTTAGTGTAGATTTGAGGATAGATATTGAGGATAAATTTGTGCTAGATCAAAGGACTATGTTTAGTGCAGATTTGAGGACAAATATTGAGGATAGATTTGTACTAGATCGAAGGATTGTGTTTAGTGTAGATTTGAGGATAGAGATTAAGGATATATTTGTGCTAGACCGAAGGACTATGTTTAGTGCAGATTTGAGGACAAATATTGAGGATAGATTTGTGCCAGATCGAAGGATTGTGTTTAGTGTAAATTTAATGATCGATGGTGGGCTAAAACATAAAAGACTTTATTTAATTAACTTCAAAAATTACACCACACACACAACGCTATGTAGACATTGAAGGATAGGGTATTTATAGGGACGTGGAGGTGGAGGAATAAGGAGGGATAAGGGAAAAGGAGAGACATGGAGGGTGTTAGGATTCTACTCCTAACCACCATACTAATCACATTATTAGTTAATTATTTAATCACTCTCTCTTTCACAAATGTTGTGACCTTTGTGAACACATTCACACTCGTAGAAATAGGCATTTCATTTGGTATATTTGAGGCATCGAAGAATATAATTATTAATTAATTTTTGGGTTCCCCATACAATACAACAACGATTCCTTAATAAAAGTGATTCCTTTTTATTATTCTAGCCATATAAACCAACCTTCCCTTGCGACCGCGGTTCACCACATTTGGATCGTCTAGCTTCTCAAACACCAAGGATATTTTCATTTTCCCATCAAAAAAAATTTTCTCATCACAAACACCACCTTCCCTGTGAACATAGAACACCAGGAGCAGAGTTGAGAACGTAGGAAAATGCATAACAAAAAAAAAACTTGGCAAACAGCCTTCCAAACAAAAAATCGATAGCGAAATTAATTTTGTAGCCCACAGACGTTTTTTGGCAACTATCGAAACTCCAGTGAAAAATTATAATTTTTCGCATTTCACCTAAAGTTTAAATTATTGACCGTCGGTTAAACAAAATTTCGATATCAGGATAGCAAAGGTGACATTTTTTTTTTAAAGCGACATCAAAACCTTTATCCCACATTGGGAGTACGGGGTAAAAACACTGGTTTAAAAGTGTGAAGGTGCAAAGAGTGATTTGTGACTACCTTATGGTAGTCACGCACCCGTGCTATAAGTCTCCGCCCTCCTTTTTTCTTGCCCCTCCTTCTCCCTCGCCCTTGTCTACTCCCCTTCCCGCCTATCGCCCTTGTCTTTTTTTTTTTTCGGCCACTTCCTCTTTTTTCCCGCCTTCCATTTCCTCCCTTGCCCCCCCCCCCCCTCTATTGTTCCTCCTCATGTCCCTTCCTCACCCCCCTGCCCCACTCATTTAGCCACTACCACATTGTTCTCCTCTTGTCCCTTGTGTTTGACCTCATCTATCATGTCGATTGCCTATGCATCGTGCCTCATGCCTACGCCTCAGTGCCTTTTTTTGCCCGCCCCCCACCTTACCTTGTTGCCTTTGCTTCCCCACCTCAGACCCGCCCAAAAAAAAAAGTTGATACCAAATTTTGCATAGTTGTTGAAAAACCGCAAATTTTGAAATTTTGCTAAAATATTACAATTTTTGCAAAACATTGCAAAATACCCAAATTATTACTTTTACTATGCAATATTCTTGCTAAAATTTGTCAAGGCATTGAAGATTATTGCTCATTATGCCACTTACGAATGTTATAAAATCTCCAAAACCTAACCGCAATGGCCGAAGGATGACTTGTATGCAATTTTTTATGATAATTTTTCAAGAAATTTTTTGACGACTTTCAACACTTTTTGCGACAACTTTTTGCCAAACGACTATGAAAATGGCTTATGGAAGAATATATCACGATCCCAACCTACTTTTGCTACTTAATCTTGACCACCTACGTCAAATCACATCGGTTGAGTGTATATAAAATTCGGTCCAGATATTGCCAATCGCATCACGGGTTGGACGAATCAATCCTCATAAGTGGGTTCATCAATGGATTGAAAGAAGAAATTAGAGTGAATATCATGATGTACACTCTTCGCACCCTATAGGAAGCCATTGGATTAGCCTTGTTAGCTGACGATACATTCAATGTTCAACGTCAACATGAGGAGCAACCTATTGATAAATCAACATTCATGCACACTATTCCAAAACACAAACCCTTGCTAGTTAAGTACCTTAGCCTACAAGAAATGCAGGAACGATGAGTGAACGACCTCTGCTATACTTGTGATGAGAAATTTGGGCCCCTTCATTGTTGTGCTACACAAACATTGTATTTATTGAATATAGTTGATCCTTCCTCCATAGAGGAAGAAGGTGAGGAAGATGTGCACGACATGACCAAAGCACCTGATCATAACAATGAAGGAAATGAGGTCAATGTGAAAGAAGTGCTTGATGCACCACAAAATGATTAGGTAGACATCCATGCAGTAAACAATGAAGGCAAGACATACACTCTCAAATAACTACACACAAGTTCATCACCAATAGTGAGTTCTCACTGTATAGGCAGCCTGATTTAGAAAGGAGGCAAAAGAGTGAGTGCACCTTTATTTTTCCTTCTTCATTCTATCACAGGACGAACCAAAGCGAAAGAAATCCTACCATCATCATAATTCTCCTAAGGAATATTCTACTATTATTTCTAGCAACCCTCCACTAATGTTTCCGACCTTTATTTATTTTCCTTACTTTCTTCAAAAAAGTGACATTAAAATAGTACAAGAACTTGCACAAATTCAACCGGGGAAAACAAGCAACGAAGTTCTCCTTACTTTGAGCTTTGAGGACAAAGCTCTTTTTAAGGAAGGTGGCATGTTAGGATTCTACTCCTAACCACCATACTAATCACATTATTAGTTAATTATTTAATCACTCTCTCTTTCACAAAGGTTGCGACCTTTGATCACACCTTCACACTCGTAGAAATAGGTATTTCATTTGGTATAGTTGAGGCATTGAAGAAAATAATTATTAATTAATTTTTGGGTTCCCCATACAATACAACAATGATTCCTTAATAAAAGTGATTCCTTTTTATTATTCTAGCATTATAATCAATCTTTCTCTATTGGGTTCACTATAGATGGATAAGGGGAGAGGGAGGAGGTGGAGGGATGAGGAGCGGATGTTAAAGAGGAAATAAGGAGGAAATAATTATGAAAGAATAGGGAGGAAAGGCAGTGAGAGAGAAAGAGAGAGATAATATATCAATGGGGTTTAAAAAATTAAAAAAATCTTGCCGACATGTTGCCGATAAATTTGGATGCATGTTCACATTGTCGCCATAAATCAGGATATTTTGAGCCACTTAGACAATAACCCTCTTCACACTTGCAACATTCTCCCCCTTAAAGTTGAGAGGACTGACTACACAGTCTCTCAAATTTATAAATTGAGCTTTAGCCATCACTTTGGCGAAGATATCTGCAACGTTCTCCAAAGTGCGACAAAATTTAATCTCAACAGATTCATGAACCACCATGTCTCGGATGAAGTGGTACTTCATATAAAAATGTTTTATTCTGCTATGGTGGATAAGATTGTATGCCAACTGAATCACATTGATGTTGTCGTAGTAGATTCTAGTTGGACAACTTTACTACACTCCAATATCTTCCAGCACTTTTCTTAGCCATAGGGCTTGAGTACTAGCATAGGTGGCTGCTATATATTCAGCTTCTATAGAAGACAAAGCTACAACAGTTTGATTTTTGGAACTCCATGTTATTAGCCCTGATCCCAAACTAAAATAGTTTCCTAAATTTGATTGTCTTTCATCAATATTGCTGCCCCAATAACTATCACTGAAGCCTACAAGCTTGACAGTGTTACATTTATGGTACTAGATTCTAAAATCCAATGTATCCTTCACATATCTGAGAATTCTCTTAGCTTCCTACAAATGCAGCTCATATGGGCTAGCCATAAATCGAGAGATAAGAGAAATAACATAGTGAATATCGGGTCTGGTGTTGGTGAGAAACATCAAACTCCCAACAATGATCCTAAAAGTGGTCACATCAACTTTTGGTGCTCCATCATATTTGCTTAACTAGATCCCATGTCCAACAGGAGTTGCAACTAGTTTGCATTGCTCCATAGCAAACTTCTTGATCATGTCCTAAGCATATTTAAGTTGACATATAAATACCCATGTATCTGATTGATGGAGTTCCATTCCAAGGAATTAGTGCATTAAGCCGAGATCCTTCATCTCAAATTGCTTCATCATGGAGCGCTTGAACTCCATATTCACTTTTTCATTACTATGAGATCATCCACATACAAGAAAACTATGAGGATGTTGTTACCTTGCTTCAGGTAGTAAAGTGTGGGTTCATTTCTGCTTTTGGTGAACCCAAAATATTTGAAGTACTCATCAATGCATGAGTACCAAGATCATGGTGCCTTCTTGAGGCCACGGAGTGCCTTTTTCAGTCTGTAAACAAGGTGCTCCTTACCTTGCTCTTGAAATCCTTAAGGTTTATCAACATACACTTCCTCTATTAAGTACCCATTGAGAAAGGCACTCTTCACATCCATGTGTTGGATTTTACAACCCTTGTGAGCAGCTAAAGCAAGAACTATTTTGATGGTCTCTTGTCAAGCTATAGGAGCAAATATCTCTTCATAATCAATACCATATTTTTGTGTAAATCCTTTTGCAACCAATCTTGTTGTGTGCCTTTCAATGCTTCCATCAGCATTGTATTTGGTCTTGAAGACCCATTTACATCCAACACACTTCTTTCCTTTAGGAAGCTCTACCAGCTCCCAAGTATCGTTGTTTTTTATAGAGGTTATCTCCTCTTTCATGACATCCTGCTATATCTTATGAGTACAAGCCTTATCATAACTAGAAGGTTCAAGTTGTGCACTAGTTAACAAGTCATAGTTAACTACATCCCCTCGAGGTTCTTGGGAGTCATCATCTCCATACAAATGCATATTTTCAAGTCTTTGCAAAACTGAACCCATTTCACTTGCTTGACTTCTAGTTCATCGTCTTTGAAAATTTGTATCCAACATCTGATAAGATGGATGATGCTGGAGAGTTCTCTTACCTCTAGATGGAGAATCAATATCCATTGGTGAGGAACTAACTAACCTTTGTGGAGAAGGACTTGGTGAATATGATGATGGACTGGAAGTCGAATGTCTACTTGGGCTTGGAGGAGGAGACTTCTTGCCTTTCTGTGGCGCTTGTTGAATTTGTGAAGAACCTGCATCATGAGATTCAACATCACTATAAATTTGGGGATGTCCCCATTCTCCCCCTTCATCAAAAATCACATCCCTGGAAATTATTATCTTTTGAGTCCTGGGATTGTAGAGTTTGTAAGCTTTTGTGGTCTCACAATACCCTAAAAAAATGCAAGCTTGAATCTTGGGATCAATATTCTTCCTCTATTCATCAGGAATGTGTGAGTAAGCTAGTGAAACAAATACTCTGAAATTATTGACATTTGGTTTCTTATCATACCATGCTTGGTAACGAGTTTTCCCTTTCAAACTTGAAGTAGGACTCCTATTCAAAATATACACATTGGTCCTGGCTACATTTTCCCAATACATATTGATAAAATTCTTCGTTTGAAGCATAGATCTTACCATATCTACAATGGTGTGATTCTTTCTCTCAACCACACCATTCTGCTATGGAGTATAGGCAGCAGTGAACTGCCTCTTTATTCCATGTTTTTTACAAAAAATAAAAAAATCATTAGAGGAGTATTCTCCTCCTTTATCTGATCTGAGACACTTAACAAAATATCCACTCTCATTTTCAAATCTTGCTTTAAAATCTATGAAGCAGTAAAATGCTTCATATTTATGCTTCAAAAAATATATCCAATACATTATTGAAAAATCATCAATGAAAAGAAGAAAGTAAGAGTTGTTACCAATACTCTTGGTCTGCATTGGACCACATATGTCTGAATGCACTATCTGGAGTGGATAAATGGCCCGCCATGCTTACCCATGAGGAAATTTGGTTCTAGCATGCTTTCCCAAGGCACAATCTTCACGAACTTCCTTATTATCCTAAAATTTAGGAAGTCCGATCACCATCGCTTGAGAAGTTAACATCTTCAAACTGGTTGAATTCAAATGATCGTATATTAAGTGCCACAACACACTTGGATTTGCAATAGCAAAATTTACCAATTGATCTCCTCTTGGCTGGACAAAATTTAAATGAAATAACCTATTCTTTGTCATTGGCACTTGAGTAATGATTCTATCAATATTACTTTTACAAAAAATGGTACATTTAACCTCATCAAATAGCAACTTATAGTTTTTCTCCAACATTTGACCAACACTCAAAATATTATGTTGGAGATGAGGGGTGTAATAAATATTATTTACCTATTTGACACCCTCTTTTATTGGAACCTCCATGGCTCCAATACCTTTGATTGCCAATGAATTGTCATCATCCAACTTGATGCTTGATTTGTAAGAAGAATCTAGGGTAGCAAGGAGTTCTTCTTTACCACTCATATGATTTGAACACCCAGTGTCCAAGATCCAAATTTCATTTAGGTTCTGATTTGACTTGCCATATGAGAGAAAGAGATTTGAGGTCCCTTCTTCTTCTCCAAAATTGTCATACTGGCTACTCTGGCTACTACTCCATTGTGAGGATTTTTACCAGCAGTCACGAGCAAATTGGCCAAGTTTTCCACAATTGTAGAAAACTTGTTTTGACTTGTCACTTTCTTTTTCTCATCCTGGATGCTTCCCTCTGTTCTGCTGTCCACCTCTATTCTAACCTCCACCTCTATTTGAATATCCTCCTCTTTTAGGAGTTCCACCTCATGTACTATTCTTACCTCTACCTCTGTGCTGACCTCTACCATGGCCTCTACCTTGGTCTTTTCCTTCTTGTGAATTAAAAGCTTTGTCATCACTTCCATGGCTGGTGGAAGGATATTTTTGCAATCTCTCTTCATGTAAAAGAAGAGAACCAACTAATGCATCAAAGGAAAGTGTAGTCAAATATTTTTACTCTTCAATAATGATTGCTACAGGATTCCACTTAAGAAAAAGTGTTCACAATATTTTCTTTACCACAACCTCTCGTTTAACCTCTTCACCTAGAGTGACCATTTTATCTACCATGACTTTGAATCGCATGCAGTAGTCTCCTACTTTATCATTCTCCTGCATTCTGAGATTTTCAAAATCTCTTTTCAGAGTTTGAAGTCTGACCTGCTTCATTTGATCACTCCCTTGAAAAATTTCCTTTAAAACCTTCCAAGCATCTTGAGCTATTACACAGGATGCTATTCTAGGAAATATACTTTTATCTAGAGCTGCTTGTAAATGGTATAGGGCAAAGGAGTTATTTTTCTGGGCTTCTTTTTTGGCTTTTCTATCGACATCACTTAAAGCAGACCAGTCAGTAGTAGAGGGTTTTGTATATCCTTCTTCAACTATTTCTCATAAACCTTTATCAATCAACATAGTTTTCATCTTTATTTACCAGTATTCATAATCACTACCATTAAATTTAGGAATTCGGAGATTCAAATTTGAAGCCATTTTTACTACTTGAAAGCAAACTTTGATTTGACTAAAAAAAGGAAGTACAAAGAAATTACAAGTTCAAATCAAATCTAGATTTCTTAATTCTCTTAATGATTTCTTGTTCTTCTTCTTATGGATTTCCTAGTATTTCAGGACCAAAATTATCTGCAATGGAATCCTCATCGTCACTGATGATGAGAATTTTAGGAGCTACTTCTGGCTCAGCCTGTGCTAGCTCAGGCTCTATTGGCTCAGGCTCTGTTGGCTGAGGTTCTACTGGCTCAAGCTCTAGAGAGCATGGAGTATAACTCTCACTAGATTGTTCCTTAGGTTCAAATGCAACTGAATCAGACTCCTCCACTCGTCCAAAAATATTGTCCTTTGAGTCAGCCTCGTATCCAAAATGGGGCTTCTTCTGGTGAGATATCACTAAATTCTGTAGTTGACTGAATACCACATGTATTTCATTTCACTGGACCCACTCATCAAAAGACTCAATAGATTCTCTCCTCAATAGAGAGCACAAAACATGGTAACATCTAGTAGATTTGATCATCTACTCATCAAGGCAAAAAGAAAAATTTGTTAGAGCTTCTGAAGTTACAATTTTCACTCTCTTACAGCCGCTGAGGCTATTACACAAATTTTTTAGCCTTGAATGGGGTTCCAAGGGGCACCGCTAAATGGGCGATTCAGAAGGCTTCTCGTCACCCTTTTTTTCCTTTGGGTGATTTTCCAATGTACCATAAAAGGTTCACAATTTCTCTTATAAAACTTTCTTATAAAGCTTTTCCTAGTTTATAATTTAATAATAAAATATGCTTTTCCAATTTAAAAAAATAAATAATTAAAAAAGCATTGTTAAATTATTAAATTAATACTAAAAAAAACTTTAATAAAAAACTTTGAAAATAATTAAAAAACCTTCTTGTATATAATCGAACTCAAGCCTTCGTGCTTCCAAGTGAAAAGTTTTTGGCCGCTACTCCCGTGGTCCCCTTTGAAATAGCTTTGGTGCCCACGCACCTTTATCCTTTGCTCATGTGGAAAAAAAAAACTTATTAATTTTTAGCCTAGCGGGATTCAAACCTAACACTTC
Source organism: Wollemia nobilis (assembly GCA_028583015.1). Taxonomy (NCBI): domain Eukaryota; kingdom Viridiplantae; phylum Streptophyta; class Pinopsida; order Araucariales; family Araucariaceae; genus Wollemia; species Wollemia nobilis. Next base: position 447,896 of record JAQPPZ010015830.1, read on the forward strand.
TCCACTGCAATGCTGTCGACTTTGCCACATAGGCTACGTGCTCCGACAGGATTAAAAAGCAACAATACAATATTTAAATCAATCATGGCAACAATAGTTTTAAAAAAATAAAATAAAATCCCACATGTATTGTGAGATGGATGTCAGAGGATTTAATAATGCAAAATCATATGTTATTAATCGATTGCCTTCGAGCAATCGTGTATGTATCCTTTTGCCACATCACAAAGATACCTCACCGCCACATCAACACCTACCTCATTGCCACGTGTTAACTCCTCATCACCTCAATGTGCCATGTCGACACGTCACTGCCAGCTCATCGTCCAGTCGTGCCATGTCACCTCTGCCACCTAGCATCTCGAACTACGTGCCCAACTCCTGTTGGCTTCCAGATCAACCCTACATCAGCCACCCATTCAGTGCCACATGCTATCTTAAAATTCATGCCTCCCCGTGTGTGCCTTGCTTCATGTGCTATATTTGTGTGGACCTCTTGTCCACCTCTTGGTGCACCTTGAAAACTATGCGTAGACCTCAAAAATTGTACCAAACTCCTGTCTTGAAAAGTGCCTTCACCTCAATTTTTGTACCCCTAGCGTAGCACCCAGCTCTGATACCAGTGATCAATGGTGGGCTAAAACATAAAATACTTTATTTAATTAACTTCAATAATTACACCACACACATAGCGCTATGTAGACATTGAAGGATAGGGTATTTATAGGGACATGGAGGTAGAGGAATAAGGAGGGATAGGGGAAAAGGAGAGATGTGGAGGGATAAGGGGAGAGGGAGGAGGTGAGGGATGAGGAGCGGAGGTTACAGAGGAAATAAGGAGGAAATAGTGGCGGAAGAATAGGAAGGAAAGGCGACGAGAGAGAGAGAATATAGGAAGGGGGTTTAAAAAATTACAAAAAAATTTACCGACATGTTGCCAATAAATTTGGATGCATGTTCACATTGTGGCCATAAATCAGGATATTTTTTAGCCACTTAGACGATTAACCTTTTCACACTTGCAACATTTAAGACAGAGCTAAGAGCAATATTTGGAGGTGACAGAGTATAGAGGATGATAGTATCTAGTGGATAGAGGTCCATTAGCCAGAGCAGTAAGGATAGGTCTTTTGAATGAGGATATGAGTCTTTAATGGATAGATATCCATTAGCCAATGCAGTGGAGGTAGCAGTTCTTCTAGAATATCACCAACTAGAGTAGAGGAGGAGTTCTCCTATGGATAGAGATCCATGAACTTGATTAGGTGATTGGTGTCTCCTTTAGATAGAGGTCCATAAACATTGTAATAGGGAAAGGTTTCCCAAGATATTTGTTGATAAAATTTTAGTGAAATATTTTCTTCGTGGAGTAGCCCACATTGGGTGAACCACATTAAATTGGTGTCTCTATTGTGTATGGTGATTTATGCATTGCTTTGATTACTATTGTTGATATTACTATTGATACATTGCATAATATTTATTGGGAAAGAAAAAGTAAAAAGTGGTCTTATATTGTTCACCCTCCCTCTCAGTATAACCTTGTGTTCTTCATATTTTCCTTGGCTTTAATGTTATGACTTTTATTCAATGCTTTAGTTTCTCTTTGCATCAATGTTCTAGCTTTGGCTCTTTAGCACTTTGGCTTCCCTCTATATCAACATTTTGGCTTTAGCACTTTGGCTTCAACTTTACAACAATTTTCCTACTTTGGCTCTTTGGTGCTTCAAATTTGGCTCTGCAACAATGTTTCAATTCTAAATCTTCAATGTTTTGACTTTGATGCTTCTAGTGAATGCTTGTGACTGATTTTTTTTATAGCAGGTTTTTGAGATAATCAATTATTGATAACTCTATAAAACTTATTCTCTTTTCTTAGCTTAACATCTTGTTACTTTGCATGTAACATTGTTGCTTTGCTCTAATAATTTATCTCTTACTCCTTGGTTTTGCTCTAAGACCTATAAATGTCTCTTCTATAGTAAACATTTTTATTATCCTTTTAATCAATATAGGCTACCTTATTCTTTCAACATGACCCTTAAAAGGTCTTCTATTTTTAGCCTCTACATAATCTGTTCTCTGAATATATCTCAGACCTTTTCTTTTCTCTGAATATGTCTCAAACTCTCCTATATACTAAATATATCTTAGACCTCTTTTTTTTTTGTTATTTTATTGTAGAAAGAAGGCCCTACCTCAGACAGATCCAACACCGAGGGGCCAAGAAGAAGGAAGAGCGGCAAACCCCCCAGGAAGCAACACAAGACCACGACAAGCGCGACCAAGAAGAAAAACGCAAAACGAAAGAAGCGCCACGAGCCAAGCAAAAGCAAAACACACGCGAACGCCAAGGGGGTGGCGCGAGAAAAGAGCAAACAGCATAAAGCCACCCGGAAAAAGAGCACAAAACGCCAAAAAGAACACCAAAAAGCCAAAACCGCAAAAAAACCACCCAAAAGAAAGAGCAAACGCAAAAACCAGAGAAAGGTGGAATCGCCAAAGAAACCCGCCGAAAAAAGCGAGAGAACAAAAGGCAAAACGCCAACCGAAGGGCCAGCAACAGAACAAAAAACCAAGAACGGGGGAAAGCGAAAAACCGCGGAGAAAAAAAAACAAAAGGACCTATTTTTTTATTTTCTCCTATTTTCCTTGGCCATTTCTTTTCATTGTATGTTTGCTTACAGACCTCTATCTATTAGACCTTAAGACTCTTAAATTATTTTTTTTATTCAAGCATATTTTTCTACTCTATAAAGGGCTGCTCTTTTTATGTATAAGGGCCTCTTTTATTTCCACTTATAAGGGCCTTAATTATCTATATGGACCTCTTTCTTTGAAAGGTCTCTATTATTCAATTATTTTCTCTATTTCAATATCTAAATCTTCTTAAAAATTTACAGCTCTTATCCACTATATATACAATGCTTGAAGCAATATAAAGTAAGCTAGGTGCTTCTTTATCCTTCTTCAACAATGATATTCTCAATCTAATATTTGAATCAATATAAAGTAATTTGTGTGCTTCTTTATCCTTCTTCAAGAAATATATTCTTGAATTCTACTATCTTTTGTTTTTTCTCTCTTTATCTTAGGAAGCTTTGAATGCTTTTCAATCCACTACAAGTATCTTCTCTTAGGAAGCTCTGAATACTTCTCAATCTACTGCTATATTTTCTTAGAAAGCTTTGAATGCTTCTCATTTTATTACTACTATCTTTTCTATATTGGCTTCTTGGACCATTGTCAAGGTCAATCTCTTTGTGATCTAAATATTCTTTCTGTTGCTTAATATATTAATATCAAAACTTTAATATTGTCAAGGTGACTTTGAATGTCCCTAAAATCTCTATCAATGTTAAGGTGACATTGAATGTCCCTATATCTTCTATCAATGTCAAGATGATGTTGAGTGTCCCTAAAATATCTATCAATGTCAAGGTGACATTGAATGTCCCTATATCTTTTATCAATGTCAAGGTGACGTTGAATATTCCTTATATCTCTATTGAATGTCCTTGTATCCTCTATCAATATCAAGGGTTGGCTATGGCCCTAAATGATCAACTATCTCAAATTTGAATCACCAATTAATATAATTGAGTCCTAGTCTTCACTCGTTATTATTCAACCATGCAAATACTCTAGCTTTTCTACTCAGTATGACCTTATAATAGATTTTGAATCTCATTGTCTTCAAAGTGGATAGACTCTTAATCAACTTTATCAAACTAGATAAAATTGATTTTGAAAAAGTGGCTAAAATAAACTCTTGTCAATTTGGATAAAGTCTAGTGGTAGCTCTGATACCATTGATGAATTTTTAAGCCTTAATACTACCACAAATATCATAGGATCAAATATAATATAGCCATAATATAATAAGGTTAAGATAATGGTAAGAGTAGAATAATATGAGCAAATTAATATGTAATAGAAGGCTTATAATATACCAAATAAAATTCAATAATATAAAACAATATGAATATAAATATCCTTAATCAAAATGTACAAAACATGTAATACAATTTATAATATTAATCGCTCAAAATGTATGCAATATTTATTACTCCTCTTTCTCTTACAAATATGATAGTGACTTTCTTTTTTCTTCGTATTGTGATTGATATTTTCTTATGGAGTATTATCTCCATAATATAGCCATAGTAATATGACTTTGTGGATACTTGACTATTACTTTCCATATGCCAAGTCTCATGACTCTTGGCTTATCTACTTGACACTTACATTTTTTTTGACAATACTTCTTATATGCATCCACTGTGGGGATTGAACTTGGGTCACATCACCGATAACTCAAGTGGCATCCTTGACACTTGCATATTTGATGAACACTTGACTCTATAATGTATGCACATCTATATATGACTCTTTCACTTCTATAACTTACATAACATATTGTTCCCATACATACAAGACACTTGTGCATATAGACTTAACTTACATTTGCACTCTAACTCACATGACACTTGTGCATTTCTTGCACATTCACACTTACCTCACTCTAAACTATAACTCAACCCTAATATATAATTTACATGTGTACCATGAAGGTACCATAGGGGTACATTAGTATGTACAAAATAGTGTAATATACTCCAATAGGGAAAACATTTTTGATAAAATATTTAGAAATTAAAGAAAAAATAAATGGATCATACATGGTCCAAACTTATCCTATAAAGTAATTAATAATGAAGCACTTGATCTAGAAGTTCAAGTTATTCATGCACATGAACCTGATGCTAAATAAAAAGTTCAAGTAGTACATGATCCAGATAATAAAGATACAAAGCCTAAAGAGTTAAAGAATAAATATGAAGGGAACATGTTATTATGATAACGGATTGGTCGAGAACAATGAAGGAGAGCGAAGGAGGATCCATGCAGTGGAATTCGGGAAAGGATCCATCCCATCGACAGGAGGTAGGAATACCAACGAGGTGGACGAAGGTTGAAGGGGATCCATCGAGGATGAATCAGTGCACCCGAAAGTAGAAGGTCAACAAGATGGATCAGAGAAGAAATACAAGGACCCCCCAGACAAATGAGGCCAAATGGGGGCCCCCAACCCTAATGCGAGAGGATCCTATGCCCACATGGTAGCAAGCTATGAAACCCTAGATAGTTGATTTACCCATGAACTATTTCCATCTAGCAAGGATTTGGACATCCCCGACGAGGTCTTGAATAGTTTTTTGGAATTTGAAAAGTTCACCCTAATTGGCAAGTTCATAGGAGGATGCCTAGACATGGAATCCATCTGTAAATGGGCTCTCTCCAAGTGGTGAATCTATGGAAACATGGAGATTATGGCACTAACCCAAGGTTTCTTTGCCATCATCCTGAACAATCGGGAGTATTACTGCAAAATCCTAGTGGGAGGACCATGGTTCCTGGGGTGCAGGAGCCTCTTTCTTTAGAAGTGGAGAAATGACTTCAACCCGGATACCCAAAAAATCAACATTGCTCTAATTTGGGTAAGGTTTCCCAACCTTCCTCTTCACTGCTGGCATGAAAATATTATCAGAGGGATAGCACGGTCTATTGGAGAATTGGTCTCCATTGATCCCCCCACTAAAGTTCGATCCAGACTAACCCAAGCTTAGTTCTATGTGCTAGTAGACCTGGACTCCGAACTACCCTCCTTCATTAACCTACGGTCAGGATCAACCTTCATCAAGAGACAGGCCATCGATTATGATAACAGACCCACCTTTTGTTCTCACTATTGCACTTAGGGGCACCTCTACACTCAGTGTCTAGCTGCCAAGGGCCAACGAGCAGAGGAGCTAACCAAAGGATCCACATACCCTCAAGACTCGTAGTTGGCTATGGGGGAGAAACATAAGAGGAATCCTCCTCCCATTGACCAACTCTTGATGAAGCCCAAACCTGACTTGGGCAGACAACAAGCTCAAGAGGAGGAACAGGGTGGGTCTGTCAAGCATCCGAAGCAAGGTTCATAGCAAGGAGGAAACTACCTTCAAGAAAAGGAGCATCGAGAGGTGGTTTCAAGCCTTCCACCCCAATGTGAAGCAGAGGAACCGAATTCCTAGGTACAAATATCTCCCGTAACTAACTCCCTGTAATCCCTCATGGAAGATTATTTTCTAGGTAATAAGAAAACCTCACCCCATCCAGAAAAGGGGGAGTTTCCTTCTCATCATCATGAAAAAAGGGAATCCTCCCTATCAAGAAGGGTCAGCCCTAGGAACACCAGAAGCAGGAAATAATTGATGGATTTTGGCAATGAGAGGAAAAGAGGAAGACCTCTTGGAAAAGATCAGAGAGACAAAGAAACAACAGAGGATGTGGTGAATGGGACCCAACTGTTACTATTTTTAGATGATTCAGACACTTAGTGGGACGAAGCACAAGGAACCAAACCCCCCTTCTAGATGGTGAAGGGAGGCAAGAAAACCTCCAAATCATCAATATGAAGGTTCTCTCATGGAATGTGAGAGGACTGAATGGAGAAGCCAAGTAGAGGATGGCTACAAACCTCCAAAAATGATCAAATCCCTCTATCCTTATCCTCCAAGAGACCAAGGTTGATGTAGTCTCTACTAAAAAAGTAGTGAAAGCTATCTAGGCCAAAGTAGAGCTCCTGTTCAGTCCAGCTCAAGGATCTTCAGGTGGGCTCACGGTCTTATGGGACCCGATCCTTGTAGAAGGAAGTCTGCTTTCTTCATCTAGCAGGATTCTCAATATCCTCTTTCATTCTAAGACAGGAAATCGATCATGGATCCTGTCAAACATCTATGCCCCCAACTTGGTCATTGTGAGGGCCGAGATATGGAATACCATTACCTAGATGCGAAGGAATTTTAATGCCCTCCCTTGGATAATAGGGGGGACTTCAAATTCCCTTTACATCCTTCCAAAAAAGGGAGGATTTGATATTGGTTCCAGAAGCATAGAAGACTTTAGATATTTTTTCAACACCAACGAGCTAGTTGACATAGAGCTCAAAGGTTCCTCTTTTACCTAGAGCAACATGAGAACATGGAGTGGGCTTATCTAGGTCAAGCTATATAGTTTCCTTATCTCCCAGGAGGTTATTCCATTCTTGGGGGATGCGACCCTCCTAGCTCTTTCTAGGATCAGATCAGACCACAACCCCATCCTTCTTGAATTGGGTGAAGGGCCTAGTTTCAAAACACCCTTTAGGTTCGAATCCATGTGGACCCATCATAAATATTTTAGAGTGCAGGTAGCGAGATGGTGGAAGCAGGAGATAAAAGGATCCGCCTCAAAATGCCTAGCCCTGAAGCTTAAATCTATCAAATAAAACCTCAAGATCTAGAATAAGGAGGTCTTCGACAACATATTTGAATCCAAGAAAGCCCTATCCGAAAGCCTCAAAAACTTGGAAAGAAGGTTGGATGCAAGTGTCTTTAGCGAATCTGACAGAAACAAAGAGAGAATCGTCTTGGTAGACTTTCACACTATCCTGGCCATAGAAGAGACCTTCTAGAGACAGAAATCTAGAGATCTATGGCTAAAGGAAGGAGACTCCAACACTGGGTTTTTTCATGCTTCCACCCTCCAGCATAGAGGTTCCAACAAAATCAGGTAAATTTAGCAAAGTGATGGTACATCTACCAAGGACATTGCTAAGATAAGAACTGAAGTGGTGGGATTTGTTGGAATATGTAATGCAACATTGTGTAAATTATTCTTAGACTAAAATATAAAGTCTAAAGAATAATATTTAAAAAATAATTCTTGTAGACACCAAAATCCAGCCACTTGTAAGTCATCTATACCTTCCTGTCAGCCACGCGTCAGTTATCCATCCTTCCCGCCATTATTTGGCCCAAATCCACACCTTCCCGCCATTATTTGGCCCAATTTCACCTTTCCCGCCATTTTTCATCCCCAAATTTATTTAAATTATTATTTATATATTTTTTATATTTTAATATATTTTAATATATATATAAATATAGTTTAAGTGATTTAATCTAAGCCGTCCATCCTTCATTTAATCTCATCCGTCCATCCATCTTAATCCGTTTCACAACCTAGATTTATTCTCTACCCTTGGATCCACTTTAATCTTAGCCACACATTCAAAGTGTCGTTAAAACCCTAAAGTGTGCCCTAAGAGTGGATTATAAATTGAGTCACTTTGATGGCTCAAACCCTATCTTCTTCTCCTATCTTTGCTATCTTTGCTATCTTTTGGACCTATCTCTTCTATTTCATCTATCTCTTTAGCTATCCATCGCCGCATCCTTTTCGCCGCATCCATCGCCAACTTCGTCGCCATCTCTTCTGCACACTCTGCAGAATTCCACATTCTTGTCGCAAGTGCCCGCGAGCGTTTACCCGCAGCCACAGACGCAGACCGACGTCTGAAACCCTGATTTAGAAGCACGCGGGCGTTCAACGAGTGCACCAGGGCGCCTTCTATAGCCGATTTGATAGCCACATTACTTCCAGGTGTCGCCTGGTCTAGCCGCGTTAACAGAGAATAGGTATAAATCAGCTTAAAGCAAGTAACTTCTTTTCTTTTATTAATCTATTGTTGAATTCCTGCATTCTATTTTTCTAGGGTTTTAAATTGTTTCTGAGGGCTCACACAGTGGAGACCTCTTATTAATTTCTAACTCCTTGATAGTGTTAATGTGTGCAAGATTTTAATGGCAGATCTCGGTGTGTTGATAGCAGCTGTTTAAGCTGGAGTGGTCCGAGCTATAGGATACAACCAAGCCCACTCACCTTGTTGGGGTTAAAGATATATTCTTCGGAGACGCCACCCATTGTGCCAGCTAGGGTTTCGGAGAACCCTAGCACAAACTATAATTTTTGTATCACAAAAATGGTTACAGGCCTTGTTGTACTCAAAAGGAGTTTTTAAACTCCGTTGATTAATAAAAATCGTTTGTTTTGTACAACTGTGTTCTGTCTTACTTTTTATCGTGACTTCTTTATCTTTTGTTTTGCGTTGTATCTTTAATCTATAAATGGCGATCACGATGGGACCCCCTAGGGTTTCATGTTTTTAATACTTGCTTTACTAATCTATTCCTGTTTTCTGTTTTATTTTGTAGGTTCCAAAAATTGCGAAATTCGCTGTTACAGCGAACTAGGGTTTCTGAGCTTGCAGAAAATGCAGCGGACGCAGAGCGGCGTTTGGAAGTCCAATACAAAATGCAGAGGTGCGTTTCAGCCTGTGTAGACTCTCGTGGGCATTTGAAGGCAGTTTTACAGAAAAGCGTAGGCTTCCGAGTAAGTGTGTTTTTCTTTCTTTGTTAAACTGTACTTTTTACGTTTTTGGTTTTTCTGTTGTATTTTGTTTCTTTTTCAGATCATTGCTTTAAAATGAACAAAAACTAAGTAATCTAGAAAAGAATAGTTATTTTTAGTTACATTTTTCTGCATTGCATTATTGGTTGTTGCTTGCATAAAAAAAAAAAAATTTGCATACCTAGTCGCATATTAGAATAGCTACGAATTATCTGTTTTAGTTATCTAAGTAGGACTATTGATTGGATGTCAATAGTACTCCTGCCATTGGGTGATTCCGAGTGCAGAGAAGTGGACGAACCTTCCGGTTGCTCCTTTGATATTTGATATCATCGGTAGGCAGGGGGTTTTAAACGGTGTACTCCACTTCCTCAGAGGAAATGGCATGTTTTCAGTAGCCTCTTGCTTAGATCATTAGAAATTTTGATTTATAACTTTGTATGTATACATTAGACAACTAAAAACACTTAAAATAAAATTTACTGCATTTCATATTGCATTTAAAACAATGAATATCTGGATTTCATCACCTGGTATTGCTTGAAGTTTAGTGACGGTGGAATTCATCTCCATCCATTAAACTTCGGCCTTAGACACCATAGGTCACCCCCGAGCAAACTTGCTGGATTTCATCACCAAGTAAGAATCTCGTTGTCCTTTCCTAGCCATAGTTTTTACCTTTTTTTGTGAATAATTCAAGATTAGATCACATGCAAAACTCATAAACCGGACACTTAAAATTTACTACGATTAAGATTAGAAAATAATTAATTAACCGCAGGTAAGACACATTGGTTGAAACCTAGGTTGTGACTGTTTTTTGATAATTTCTTTAGTGTAAATTTATCATTCCAGTTTTGCATTTTTCTTTTCTAAATTTGTTTAGATTTATTGCTCTATGGTCTTAACAAGGAATCAATCTAAAATTTTAAATCTAAATAATCAAATGGGTAATTCACAAAACATCCCCACCACCAACATGACCACTTATCCTAGTGAATTTCAGGCAGGTTCACCTGCAGGTCTTTCACGCTCTTCTACCGTCTATCACATGGCCATGCCCATGGAGAAAGACAATTCCTGTCATATTACCCACATTGATATGGCCCAAGCGCAGACTCACTTAAGATATGGCACTGGCTATGTCCTTGAGCCAATCCAAGATTCCCCTATGCAAGATTCTGTTTTTCAACAAGATATTGCATCAACCATACCTGCTGGTTTCACTCAGGTCTACACTAACCCTTTTTTTGAGGCTAATGTGGTATCTGTTCAGCTGGCTTCATCTCCAACATCTTCCCAGATGCTCAATTGCCCTCCTTTGGAGACAAATGTAGTGTCTTCCCTACCACTTTCTCCTCCATTTACCCGGTTGTACACCAATTCTCTCTATGAGGCCGGTGGAACCTCCTCTAGCCATGACCAATTTCAACCCTCTTCTTCCCAAACCATTTATGGTTTCACCCTACCGGGGCACGATCATCTATTTCTTCCCCGTGTACCTCCTACTTTAGCCACCTTCATTGCCCCCGCTATGCATTCCCTATCTCCAGGCCGCCCCACTTCCCCCTACTATGCGCCTCCGTGACTACCATGGCAACCTCGCCCTCCATCTTCATCCAATCATACCACCTCCATTGGGTTAGATATTGATAAGGTTAGGGAGTACCTCGACAAGTTGCTTTAGTAACAACAACAAAAAAATGCTCAACCACCTGTCGTAGTAAATCCTACACCCCAACCAATTTCTACCTGACCAGACTTTTCTTAGCTCACGCCCCACCTGGTACCCCAATCTTCGGTGGTGTCCATTCCTACCCCACCTTTCCCCCAACCCAGTCCAATTCATCATCCACCCCAATCACCTTCTTTTCGGTATCATCCATACCAACAACCTGTCCATTCCACACCGCCTAATCCAGGCAATTTCATCCCATCTCATCATTTTTCCACTCCTCCATTGCATCACCATAATCATCAAATGAATCAAAATTTTCATGAAGATTCTCGACTCCATGCTATGCAACAACAGCATTGACAACCTTATGCTCAACATGCCTCGGCTCATCTAGTCAGAAACCTATGCTAAGGTCGTTGATCAATCAACCAATTCATCCTTCGGTACCTTCACCACCATATCCGACTGATTTCACATTATCGAAGTTTGACAAATTTCGAGGAATTGAGGATCCTCATGAACATGTGAGCTCATTCATGCATGCCTGCTTTAGAATCCAAAATAATGATGCTCTTATGCTTAGAAATTTTCCTCAAACATTAGGGGGAGATGCTGTACAATGGTATAATCATTTAGCTCACCATAGCATTTATGCTTATGAACAATTGATTAATCTATTTTTAGAACGATTCTCCCTAAATGTACAAAGGAAAATCTCATTGTCCGACTTATACAAGCTCAAGCAACATGACGATGAGACTGTTTATGACTTTGGAAATCGTTGGAGGGCTATCATTAATAAATTGCCATTCTCCCTACCAATGGAGGAGTTAACCAAAATGTTCACCCAGAGTTGTCTAAAACCTATCTCTTGGTTACTCCAATTACAACAATACAGGACTTTTGAAGAGGCTTTGGCCCAAGCAAGTATCATAGAAGACATTAAAGTCCAAGAGGGTGTTTTAAAACCCTATAGAAAAGAATGGCAAAAAAAGGGCCAACAACAAAATAATAATTATGGCCAAAACAAACAAGCACAGGCTAGTACTAGCCTCAAATGTTAACCAAGTTAATCAAGTGGTGGCGAGCCAGCCCGTAATGGCTCAACAACAACAAGTAATGCAAAGTCAACCGCAATCAATTGCTTATCATGCGGTACCCGCCCCTCCTCAACCAGCTCACAATACTGAGCCAACCATGGAAACTCGACCTTGGCAAAACAATCGTCCCAAGCGACAGTTCACACCTTTAGATGAACCATATGCGGTCATATTCAACAAGTTATATAGCACAAATCAGTTAACTTTACCCGAGTTTAAACCTTTAGAACCATCTAGAAGGGGAAAGTATTACAAGGAGTACCTATTTTGTCCTTATCATAGGCAAAATGGGCACGATATCAATAATTGTACAACTTTCAAACATGTGATCCAAGATCTTATTGAGATTGGAGCCATTAAATTGGATAGCCCCTTAGCCCAACAAAATCAAAATCTTGGTATATTTCAAACACCCCTTCCACATCGGGAGGAAGCTCCAACAACTTCGGGGGGAGTAACTCAGGTAACTCCTCCTAATCAAGTCAACCATATACAACAATACCAAGGTTTTGTGGGTACTATTAACGTAGTAACCCGGGGTCAAAGGGCGAACCAACCAAATCAGACTGAACCACAGCCACCTGTACAAACCCCCAGTCCACCTCAGGTAACAGTGACCCAACGACGTGCTAGTACTTCTCAACAACCGCTAAATCATTCTACTCAATGCCAACGACCCATCATGTCATTGAGTAGTAGGTTAACTACCAGTTTAAAAATGGCTTCTGCCAAGTTATCGATCTATGACCTCATTCAACAATCTCCTCCGCATAGAGAGGCATTAATGGAAATCTTAAAGTCAATCGAGATTCAAACTCAAGATACTAATGCCTTCAACAACTTTGTGGGGAGTATTCAAACATGCATGGAGCCCTCCATCACTTTCTATGATTTTGAAATCAAACCTATGTCAACATAAAGTATAGATCCTCCACTACATATCATGGCCAAGATCGATAACAAGCCATTCAAGAGAGTCTTAATTGACACCGGTTCCTCAATCAATATCATTACAACATCGGCATTGAGTCATCTAAAGCTGTCACCATCCCTTATCACAAAGTCAACTTTTACTCTTAAAGCATTCAATGATGCTTTATCTTCCACGATTGGCACGGTTATCTTGCCCATTGAGGTAGGGGCCCGAAATTTGCATACCTTGTTTCACATCTTGGAAGGGTCCATGGCATACAATGTATTGCTTGGACGGCCTTGGCTTAGGGAGATGAGATGTGTCCCTTCTATACTGCATCAATGTCTGAAGTATGTATATGAGGGACAAGTTCATTGTGTACCTACTGACACTCGAACCCTTCAAACATTGCAACTATGTCTCAAATCCTTATGAGATTGTGTTGCCATCCACTCATATTTTCTTGACCCCATCTACTTCTTCTATACCATCTTCTTCTAAAGCTCCCATTCCTGAAGAGCTACCCATCATATCGCAACCATCTTCCTCTTCCGCTATTCCATCTCATTCACCACTTTCTTCATCACCTAATCTTCCTTCTTCTTCATCAGTGACCACATGCACATGTGGCCATGACCAATCATCTCTTTCCACGTCATTACCCCCTTCTTCTACACCTTCTTCAACATCACCTGTTATTCCTCCATCTTCCCAACCATCACCACCTGATGTTTCACAAGTTAGTGAAGCATCAACCCAACCAAATCCTTCCAATTCTTCTATCCCACATTCTTCTATTCCATCATCTAGTCCATCTCCCTCCCAAGTCAAGGTCCATCTCACTGATGCAGGTATTGGTGAGTATGCCATTCAAGATGTCCACATCACACCGTTCAATGTGCAAACAAGTTAAAGATTTTGGTCATCCACATGACCAACATTTATCCATTGGATCGGTTTATAACATGGGTTCTATGCCAAATTCCATTAATTTTGTATATGGGGGAATAGAGTCATCTTCTAGTCCTACCACCATACTAGAACCTAAGCATCCAGTCCTTGCCAATATCGAAAGGATGGAGGGTTTTCCCTCTCGCTATTTCCATAGACATAATTGGCAGCAATTTGGCCTAGGTCGATACGAGCAAGGGGTAACTGAACGCATCGATATGCCATATTAGAGACCCACTAAGCGTTTTGGTCTGGGCTACCAACCACTTCCATCCCTTTCTTCTTTTGAACGAGCTTTTCAAAGCATTAATCTTAATTTAGAAGAAGAAATCCTCCACCTCGACGAATCCGAAGATGAATTCTATGAAGAATTTGACGTCATGTCAAATGGTGATGAATCTGAAGAAGAGTCGGCGCCAATTGTTCCCCTCATTGAACAAGACGAGTTTTTATCTCCAATTGTTCCCTCTCCAAGAGGCCATCTTTCGCTTGCTTCTTCCATAAGAACGAGGTGAACCACCCCCTCCGCCACATCCATAAGCCATAATCCAAACCTGTATTATATGTATATACTAAAATAGTGTTTTTCACCACTACCAAAAAAAAAAAAAAAACGAAACCCAAAAAAAAAAAAAAAACAAAATAAAAAAAACACAGAGGTGTAATAGTGGTTTTCACCACTACAAAAAAAAAAAAAACTCAAACTACAAAAAAAAAAAAAACCGAAAAACTATGTTGTTTTGCATCTCGAGTCTTCCGAGGTCTTCACCGGTATTCCCTTCCATTCCGCCCATCCTTTCTTCCATAAGTCGACAATGAATTTTGAAGACTTATTCACCCCGCTCCATAATCCATATGATCCGGATAAGCCAATCCCGATCAACCCAAACCTGATTGACATGGATCGGATTTCATCTCCTCCATCTATTTCAGAGTTCATCCTTTCCGAGGAATTGTTAAGGGCTTCCTCCAACTACATTCCTCCTTCACCTCCATATTCACCTTCATCTTCTAATCCGGAGGTCTTCCAGTAGACATAGACGAGAGCAAGGCACAGGAGCTTGATGACATTTTAGATGACATAAATCTGATCCCTACTCCCCATCAGCTTGAGGAAGGTTCCCACATGTCTATTGAAGAAACTATCGATGTAGACCTTAGTCCAAACCAAGATGGCACCCAAATTGTGAAACTGGCTAAAATTCTATCATCAGAGGAACAAGAGCAAATGATTGCTCTACTCAAGCGGAAGAAGGAGATATTTGCATGGTCTTACAAAGACATGCCAGGCCTAGACCCTAATTTGGTTGTCCATAACCTCACCTTACAAAAAGATGCTAAACCTATCAAACAAAAACTTAGGAAAATGCATCCTACCGTGGCCCTCATAGTTAAATCGAAGATTCAAAAACTTTTGGATGTTAAATTTGTCGTCCCGATTGATTATCCTGAGTGGCTTTCTAACATGGTACCCGTTCGCAAGCCTAACAGGGGAATACGTGTTTGCACCGATTTTTGAGATCTAAATAAAGCGTGTCCTAAGGATGACTTTCCTCTTCCAAACATTGATACTCTTGTTGACACCTGTGCTGGTCATGAAATGCTTTCGTTCATGGATGGATTTTTAGGATACAACCAGATTCGAATAAACCCTAAAGATCAACACAAAACAACATTTACCACACCTTGGGGAACTTTTTGTTATAGGGTGATGCCCTTTGGCCTTAAGAACGCAGGTGCAACCTATCAATGAGCCATGACTTATATTTTCCATGATTATATGCATAAGATTATCGAAGATTATGTGGATGATTTATTGGCAAAAATCTAAAACTTGACAAGAGCATTTTGATGTATTGGAAAAAGTTTTTGATAGACTTCTAGAGCATAAAGTAAGGTTGAACCCTAAGAAATGTGTCTTTGGTGTTACCTCGGGAAAACTCCTAGGTTTTATTATCTCTAAACGAGGTATTGAGGTGGACCCAAACAAGGTCAAAGCCATTATGGAAATGTGTCCCCCAACTAATTTGAAGGAGTTGCGTAGTTTGCAAGGAAAGATTAATTCAATCCGTCGCTTTATTGCACAACTTTCTCATAAATGTAGGCCATTTTGCCACCTACTACAAAAGGGGGTACAATTTTCATGGACAGATGAGTGTCAGAAAGCCTTTGATGACATCAAGCAGTACTTAGCATCTCCGCTAGTCTTAGCTCCGCCTCGTCCAGGAGTCCCTTTCAATATTTATATCTCAGCAACGGACTTTGCCTTAGGGACAATGCTTGCACAAAAGAATGAACAAAATCGTGAGCAAGCTGTCTATTATATTAGTCGAACATTGGTAAGCTATGAAACCCGATATGCTTATGGGGAAAAGTTGTGCTTAGCAGTGGTTTTTGCCACTAAGAAACTTCGTCATTATATGCTTAGCCATACAACATATGTCATAGCTAGAGAAAACCCTCTGTGTTATATGATGTCTCGCACTTATAATAACACTCGTACCGCTAAATGGATAATGTTGCTTATCAAATTCGATCTTGAATTCATTAGCCAAAACTCCGTTAAAGGTCAAGTTATAGCCGATCAACTTGCGTAAGCTCCACTACCTAGTGATCATCCTTTGATTATTGAGCTCCCTGATGATTCGGTATTTGCTATCACTGAACAAGAAGAGGACATCATTTCGGAGGAAGATGTTGACATCACGCTATTCTTTGATGGCTCTAAGTGCACGAAAGGTCAGGGTGCTGGAGTTGTATTTCATACACCTCAAGGGATTCCCATCCCTTTATCATTCAAACTAGACTTCCAATGCACCAATAATACAAACAGAGTATGAAGCCTTAATTTTAGGTCTTCAATCAGCTATAGCTATGAGCATTAAGCGTATTCAGATATTTGGGGATTCTCAACTCGTGGTTAAACAAATTACAGGAGAATACCAAGCCAAAGAACCTACCATTAAGCTTTATCATGATGTAGCAATGAAGTTGCTCTCTAAGTTTGATTGGTATGAGATCACTAGTTTGCCTCGTTCAACTAATAGATTTGCGGATGCCATGGCCTCTCTTGGATCATTGATTCCAAAGGACTCCCTTGGAGAGGTACAACCCCTAATCATTTCCACAATCTCTAAGTCTGCAATTGTCCGTGCTGAGTCTAAGGATGAAAAAGATGTTTGCATTATCCATTTGGATCCATATGAGCCTTGGTCTAGTGAGATAGTAGCCTTCCTCAAGTTTGGAACGCTCCCATCTGATTTGTCTCGAACTGCCCACCGCTATTTTAAGCAAAAGGCAGCTTGTTTCGTTCTTTTGGGGGATGTGTTGTATAAACGTGGATATGATGGAGTACTCCTCTGCTGTCTAGAAGCAGGTGAAACACATAGAGCTATTGCTGAAGCCCATGATGGTACTTTTGGTGGTCATTTTAGTGGAATGGCCATTGCGAAGCGTATTTTACGTATGGGGTATTATTGGCCCACTATGGAACAAGATTGTTGCAAATATGTTAAACAATGTAAAAAGTGTCAAGAACACGCTAATTTAACCCATATACCATCACAAGCTTTACAACCCATCCAAAGCCTTTGGCCCTTCTCACAATGGGGTCTCGATTTAATTGGCAAGATTTCACCTGCCTCTTCAGGACAACATACTTTCATCATTACAGCCCACTCGAATACTTCACAAAGTGGGTTGAAGCTATTCCTCTAACCAGTACGACAGGTCCCAGAATTGTGGAGTTTATACTTCACCATATCATTTGTCATTTTGGTATTCCCTCTAAAATCATTTCTGATAACGATAAGTCTTTTAAGAATAAGGATGTTCGAGCTCTTTGCGAAAAGTATAATATTCAACATAGTTTCTCAACTCCTTACTACCCACAAGCCAATGGACAATCTGAAGCTTCCAATAAGACCATAATTGCTATTCTTAAGAAACTTGTTAAAGAAAATCATAAAGATTGGCATACACAAATCCCCTTGGCATTATGGGCTTATAGAACAAGCATCAGAACTCCCATTGGGGCAATGCCATTTTCTTTGGTCTATGGAGCTGAAGCAATCATGCCTCTTGAGCTTGAGATTCCTTGTGAATTTCTTTTCAGGAATTTATCGATGATGATACTGCTAGACAAGCACGTCTTGATCAACTCACACTCATAGATGAAAAACGAATCAATGCTTTAGAGCATTTGTGAGTTTATCAAGACCGATTGAAACGTGCTTACAATGCCAAAGTTCATCTAAGAGAATTTCAAGTAGGGGATATTGTCCTTAAAGAGAATCAACAAAACACCAATGCATTGCCGCATCTTCGAGATAAATTCATGGCTAATTGGTTAGGTCCATATATGGTCATTGAAAGAGTGGGTAATGGAACTTATAGACTTGCCGAGTTTAGAGGGAGAGGAAGAACCCGAACCACTTAATATTATACACTTGAGGGCATTCTACGCATAGTTTGAATTTTATATGTACATATATACATGGCTTGTACAACAAAAAAAAAAAAAAGAAAAAAAAACAAATAAAATAAAAAGAATTTGCATTTCATTGTTAGTTGCATACATCTCATTCAAAAACATTGCATTTCATGTGCATACATCTCATTGAAAACCATAACATTTCATTTCCAGCCATAGTTGCATATCATGTTAGAGACCATTCTATCTTTTGGATATAAAATTTGGTCAAGCAAAAGTCATGTTGCCTTAATCAGGGGCACCGTCATAAAATCCATCAAACCGAATTGTCATTCGTACACCCATTTTCCATTTGCACATTGCCAAAATGTTTTCAGTCACTCAGCCATTCCTAGTGTTTTAAGCAAACTTTGAAATGCATGTCAAAGTTCTCTAGGGCCATATCACAAATTACACTAAATAAAATCTTGAGTATTGGGAAATGATTTCAAAAGCGGTCTTGAACCTATCACATTTTCACATCTTAAAAACATCTTGTGTCAAAGAGAGATAACACCATCCTTGGGTTGTGCCTTGAAGTGAAAAGGGTAATCCTCATTTGTCCTATCATGCAAACATAGTCCATAAAACAGTGGTTCTTACCACTATCACAAGCAATCACAAAATATAAATATAAACAGAGTAGTAAGGATAGGGTAAAATTCTCATCATACTTCGGTTGAGAATCCGATTCCCCAAAGCTCTAAGGAAATGAACATTTTTCACACACCACTGATCCCAAATAAGTTGTAAGGATCATACTACTTGTCCAGTCATACGGATAGGTAGTCATCCCCAAGGCTTACAAAGGTCAAAAACAACATGGACTATGGAGTTAACCTTCACCGGGGCTATAGACGCTTGATTGGCAATGGAGTATACTCATTGCGTGGTGACATGTCTCTCCTCAAAAAGAGACCTCTGAATGCTCATACGGACAAACTAGCTTCGGGGTCTTCTCCATAACAGGGTTACCTAATTTATGCAAGATGAGGTTAATGAACACACTTGCACACACATAGGTTTTTGATTGCCTAGAGTCACTACCATGCTTCTGATTTGGTTAATGAACTCGCATGCACACACATTTGGTCCTAGTTGAATTAGGCAATGTTAGTAAGTTTGTTTGATACCACTAGCATGTTTGAGTCTTTGTAAAATAGTCTCCTCCATATCAACCTCCATATCACCCTCCATATCTTCTTCCATATTCATGTCATTCCATACGTCATCCATTCACAAGCCACCAAGTTCGGTGCCCCTGATTAAACAATTATGATAATAGTTCGCTAAATCTAACTATCTAAAAGTATGAGTGCTTCTTAGTGCATATTTCATTTACTTAGTCTCGCATTAATCATCTATAAGTTTGCATTCCATTCCATCACATATGCATCAAAAACATTAAAACATATAAAAACATGCATCCCAAAAACATAGGCATTCACACAAAAGAGAGTAAAACACCAAATAAATAAAAGCCATGTATATATATATGTATAAAGGTCAAACTGTACAATGAATGCCAAAAGGCTACAATATACAATAGAGCACCAAGGCTCATAAAGAGTGCATCTAAGCACTAAGCTAACCATCAAAAGAGGACCCCCGAGACCTAGTAGGAGCCCTAGACCTAGTTCTCCCCCCCCCCCACCCCCGCATCCAATATCTCCCAGTATTCCTGGGACAATGACCTCCTCATCCCCGAAATGATAGGGGAGAATCGGTGCCGTGCCTCTAACACCCTAAGCTGCAAAACAACAAAACAAAAATTTGTTACAAATTTTTCCAAAAAAATAAAATAAAAAAAATAACACATAAAAGTACTTGCTTAAATAAACAAATACCTCAGCTGGCTGCACTGGCGTGTCCGCTCCCACCTCCGCCATAGCTCCCACGTGCTTCACAACTTCTCACTCTACTTCACTCCATTCCCCCAGATGCACTTCTCTCAAGCTCGAACGCACAAATGAGCGAAATTCTCTCTGAAATTATTTAAATAGCTGGTTTTGGTGCCCAGAAATGTAGTGGGGCATTTCATGGTGCATTCAGATGCAGTGCTGTGTTTGCAGAGCGCCTAAACATCGACGGGCGTCTCTGCCACCCCGAAATGCACACCGACATTTGGTGTCAGTATTGAATAAAGGAACAAAACTTGCAAAATTGAAGCTTACCTCCTTCAAATTTCATCAAATTGCATTCATCCATTCTTCTTATCATAATAAAACATTTTGTGAAGGTTACAATAGTTTTGGACACAAATTTTGTCATTTCGCTCAAAAAGCGCATCATTAATCATTGTTTTACAAATTGGGCTAAAAACATTCAAAACCTTCACAAAATTAACCACATTCATCAATTCTTCTGATCTATCGTCAACTTCATTCATTCTTCTTTCATCATGCATATTTTTGCCAAATCAAATTAAAGTAAACCTCGTATCTAGTGGTATATTCTATCACCTTGGTGATTGCAGCGATTTGAATCCATGCAATTCGGTAAGAGGATTAAACCACCATAAGGACACTTACCATTTATCATCATCAATTATTTCACTTTTTGAAAATTGGAAATCAATTTTGGGTATTCTACTTTTCAAGTGACCTCATACCAAGATTAATTTGCTCAATAGTCATCATTGATGGCCTAGTTCATGGGGCCTTAAACATGGACAATCTTTAATATCATCATTATTTTGAGTCTTGCTAGAGATTGAGGCTACCTAGGTTGATTTGTTTCGACCCGAGGAATTATCCATACAGTCACTAGGAGCATCTCTGAGTTCTGGACTCTTTCATGCATCTTTCATCTCTCGCATATCAATGGCGTCAACAAGGCAATTTCATCAACAGTACAGATTCACACACAGGAGTTGGGGCATCCGTTATCAATTTCTAATTTTCCTATAATGGAATTCATCTTACATGATCATGGAGTTTACAGTTTGGCAAAAATCCCTTTATAACCGTTGGGGCAGAAAACGGTCCATCTTTCACATCACTCATATTCTTTTCTGGTTTGTACACCAACCCCTTTTCTGTTGGGACATAAACAGATGGTTCATACACCAACCCCTTTTTTTTCACCGTTGGGGCAAAAACGGTTCATTTTCTTTCGAATTTCTTCCAATTGGCTTGTGAGAACCATTCTCGCTCGCCAATTGAGGGGGTAAGCTAAAAATTTTTAAATATTCTTTTATTTCTTTGGTCTTCAAAGTTGTGCTTTAGTCTTGAGAGAGAGTTATGCGTCTGATCCATCTTTTCAGGTGTCTTAAGTTTTTGTGTTGCATTGTGTCTTCACACAAGGCAGCTCAAAAGGGGCATCTCGTAGACACCAAAATCCAACCACTTGTAAGTCATCTATACCTTCTCGTCAGCCACGTGTCGCTTATCCATCCTTCCCCTTTTCCCCTCCTTCCCACCATTATTTGGCCCAAATCCACATCTTCTCGCCATTATTTGGCCCAAATCCACACCTTCCCGCCATTATTTGGCCCAATTTCACCTTTCCCGCCATTTTTCATCCCCAAATTTATTTAAATTATTATTTATATATATATTTTAATATTTTAATATATATATAAATATAGTTTAAGTGATTTAATCTAAGCCGTCCATCCTTCATTTAATCTCATCCGTCCATCCATCTTAATCCGTTTCACAACCTAGATTTATTCTCTACCCTTGGATCCACTTTAATCTTAGCCACACATTCAAAGTGTCGTTAAAACCCTAAAGTGTGCCCTAAGAGTGGATTATAAATTGAGTCACTTTGATGGCTCAAACCCTATCTTCTTCTCCTATATTTGCTATCTTTGCTATCTTTTGGACCTATCTCTTCTATTTCATCTATCTCTTCAGCTATCCATCATCGCATCCTTTTCGCCGCATCCATCGCCACATCCGTCGCCAACTTCGCCGCCATCTCTTCTGCAGCACTCTGCAGAATTCCACATTCTTGTCGCAAGTGCCCACGGGCGTTTACCCGCAGCCACAGACGCAGATCGGCATCTGAAACCCTGATTCAGAAGCACGCGGGCATTCAGTGAGTGCACCAGGGCACCTTCTGCAGTCGATTTGACAGCCACATTACTTCCAGGTGCCACCTGGTCTAGCCGCGTTAATAGAGAACAGGTATAAATCAACTTAAAGCAAGTAACTTCTTTTCTTTTATTAATTTGTTGTTGAATTCCTGCATTCTATTTTTCTAGGGTTTTAAATTATTTCTGAGGGCTCACACAGTGGAGCCCTCTTATTAATTTCTAACTCCTTGATAGTGTTAATGTGTGCAGGATTTTAATGGCGGATCCGGTGTGTTGATAACGACTATTTAAGCCTGGAGTGGTCCGAGCTACAGGATACAACAAAGCCCACTCACCTTGTTGGGGTTAAAGATATATTCTTCGGAGACGCCACCCATTGTGCCAGCTAGGGTTTCGGAGAACCCTAGCACAAACTGTAATTTTTGTATCACGAAAAGGGTTACAGGCCCTGTTGTACTCAAAAGGAGTTTTTAAACTCCGTTGATTAATAAAAATCGTTTGTTTTGTACAACTGTGTTCTGTCTTACTTTTTATCGTGACTTCTTTATCTTTTGTTTGGCGTTGTATCTTTAATCTACAATTCTATGTAAAAATATTCCCACCCAATTAATAAATAAAATAAGGGTGCTAGGAATATTTAATTTATGGGAAAAATTTATTCCCCCTTTTCTAAAAAATATTAGAAAGTAACTAATAAATTTCTAATATTTGATAGATGCCACTTATCACATATCTCAAAGATTATATTGTGATAAAATTAGAAAGTAACTAAAGCACTTTCTAATATTTGATAGATTGTGATAAGATTTAGGGTTGTAGTAGAAAAGCTTCTCTTTAAATAGGGGTTTTTTCTACTACATATTATCATATCTTATCGTATCTTGTCATATTGACTTGTGTTGTAGTTTATGTTGATAAATATTGTTGCATAACATTGAAGCATTCTTGTACTATTGAATCATTGAGTAATAGAGTAAGCTTCATAGTGGATGTTTTTCTTCTTCATTTGAAGTAGGGTTTTACCACTTAATATTTGTATTTGTGTTGTGGGTTTACCTCTTTTATGCGTGATTGATCTTGTGGAGCATTCTTCGATCTTGGAGAGACTTTGTTTGTCTCACATTTGGTATCAGAGTGATTGGGATCTCCATCAAGTGTCTTCAATACTTTGAGGTGAAAAACCCATTAAGGTATATATATTTTTTTGCATGCATTTGATATTTGGGTATTTTATGTAAACTTATTTTGTAAATATGCCATTAGGGTTTATAGATTTATTATGTTTTTAGATCTAGTTAGATCTTTTGCAAATAGTATTTTTATTTTAAATCTATAATTTTTTTTTGGCATTAAGCTTTTGTTGGAAAGGTTTTTGGAGCCAAACGGACCCCATGGTTGCGTCCGAAAGACCCAAAAACCCCTATTTCTATATATAGTCATTTTTATATATATATATAAATATATATATATATATATATATATATATAAATAGTTTTTCTTTATTAAAAAAAAAAAAAAAAAAAAAATTTCTTTATAAAAAAAAATAGTTTTGTTTTAAAAAAAAAAAAAAAAACAATTTTGCTTTATAAAAAAAAAAAAACAATTTTGCTTTATAAAAAAAAAAAAGTTTTGTTTTTTTGAAAAAGTTTTGCTTTATAAAAATCTTTAAACTTTTTCATGCCATTTTTTTTATTAATAAAATAAATTTTATTAATTTAATTGCATTTTTTTAAGCAATTTTTTGTATTAAAAATTATTATTATTCTCCTTAAAATGCAATATTTTTTTGTCTCACATGAACAATGGTTGTTTGTGAGTTTGCTTGTTTTGCAAGGTTATCCAAGTATGTTTTGGAGTATACAAGGCAATTTTGGATCAATTTTTTCACTCTCTTCCCCTATTTTTATTAATTTCTTCTAATCTCTCTCCAGTATTTGCTTGAAACATACTTTAAATTAATGTAACTTGTATCTCTCATTATGAAAGTAAAAGAGAATGAAAGTGAGAGTGAGAGAGAGAGAAAGAGAGAGAGTGTGTGTATTTGTGTTTTGCTTTGTGTCTCCACTATCTCTTGTTCATCTTTCTTACATTTTGCATCTCAACTAATCTAACTACTAACTTACTAACTTGCTACTAAACAATCTACTAACCAACTAACTTGCAATTTACTAATTTTCATATTAATCAAGAAGGTTAAAAATGAATCAACTTAGTAACCACAACTTTAGTATTTGATTAAAATTTACTTAATCTTGCAACACAATTTATATTTGTTAAACACCTATTGAATCCAAAAGAATCCACTCTATTGATAGCAAGTCCTTTTCGGGTCCTCTTACCCATACCCTTTTGGGTAGCTTGGTTGACCTTGGGTGAGATGAATTGGCAATTCATTAGGATATAGCAAAACCTAAAATGAATACTAACTTACTAACTTATTGATTATCTAACATTTAACAAATGTTTTATGGTTCAATTCAAGTTAGTTTATTTTGTTGCAAGATGATTGTTATGGTTAGTTACCTTCTTATTGCAAGTTAATCTATTGCAAGTTGATCTTGGTTTATTCAATTGCAATATGGTTATAGTTGTTTATTGCAAGATGGTTATAGTAGTTCATGATTATCTTTCATGATGATCAATCAACTATTGCCTTGGCTAAAAATCTTGTAATGCATCAAAGGACAAAGCATGTTGAAATCCAAGCCCATTTTATCAGAGAGAAGGTATTGAATGGGACTATTCAGTTGGAGTATTGCCCATCATCTTCTAATTCTGCTGATTTGTTCACCAAACCTCTTCCCAAGGAGCAGTTTTGTAAGTCGAGGGACTCACTTGGTTTGGTGAAGTTGTCCTCAAGGGGGAATGAAGTGTAGTTACACTTGTGTGATGACAACTTCATCCTTGTGAGGTGTTTTGTGCTATATATATGAGTTGATCTTTGGTGGTATAATTGCTTTTTGCATCTCTTTTGAACATGGTACTTTCTTGTTTGCCTTGTGCAACTTTTGTACATGTTACTTTGTAGATGGCATTGTGCAATTATGGTATATGATGCAATTGCTTTATGCGACTCTTTTACATGGTACTTTCTTGTTGCCTTGTGCAAATTTGTACATGTTTTTTTTATGTAGTTGGCATTATGCAATTGGTTTATCATGGTACTTTATTGTTAGTATTTATGCTACTTTTGTACATGATATTTTATGGTTGGCTTTATGCAACCGGTGTGCACACTTTATTATTTTCATATACCTTATGCAACTCTTGTACATGGTACTTTTGTGTTAGCCTTGTGCTACTTTTGTACATGGTACTTTAGAGTTTGCATTATCATGGTACTCCTTGTTTGCTTTATGCAACTTTGTACATGATATTTTTTGATCAACTATATAGCACGTGACTATAAGTATGGCTTGGCATCTTTTTGTGATGACTTATAGTTCACTATTTGTTAGATCAGTTTTGTTATCATCTTTGGATATTAATATATGTTGTGGTGAATATATTTATGATGATGTATCTAACAGATCTTATGTTGAGCTGCTTGTAGCTTGTAGGTACTTTCATTTGGGGTTTTGCAGGCTTACTAAAGACACCCTTGTGATGTTTTCTTCTTGTCATTTACAACCACTTGTGGTTGATGGATGGCTTTGTAAGCTGCTTGTATCTAAAGCTACTCCGTTGGGGGCTTGCAATCTCATTTTGGCCCATTTTGTATTGGTGCCTTATTATAGACCATTCTTGGTCATAGAAGCTCATTGTAACTATATTACTCATTTGATTCTCATCCCCGTTTGTATCTTTAGGGGAGAATGTTTCTTTGTCTCATAATTTCTTTCTCCAATATTGCATTAAGGGGGAGTGTTGGAATATGTAATGCAACATTGTGTAAATTATTCTTAGACTAAAATATAAAGTCTAAAGAATAATATTTAGAAAATAATTCTATGTAAAAATATTCCCACCCAATTAATAAATAAAATAAGGGTGCTAGGAATATTTAATTTATGGGAAAAAGTTATTCCCCCTTTTCTAGAAAATATTAGAAAGTAACTAATAACTTTCTAATATTTGATAGATGCCACTTATCACATATCTCAAAGATTAGATTGTGATAAAATTAGAAAGTAACTAAAGCACTTTCTAATATTTGATAGATTGTGATAAGATTTAGGGTTGTAGTAGAAAATCTTCTCTTTTATTAGGGGTGTTTTCTACTACAAATTATCATATCTTATCCTATCTTGTCATATTGACTTGTGTTGTAGTTTATGTTGATGCATATTGTTGCATAACATTGAAGCATTCTTGTACTATTGAATCATTGAGTAATATAGTGAGCTTCATAGTGGATGTTTTCCTTCTTCATTTGAAGTAGGGTTTTACCACTCAATATTTGTGTTGTGGGTTTACCTCTTTTATGTGTGATTGATTTTGTGGAGCATTCTTCGATCTTGGAGAGACTTTGCTTGTCTCACAGGATTCTTTCAGGATTTACTAGGATCCTCCCTCGAAAGTGACTTACAGGTCCAAAGAGATATTTTGGAAAAAATCACCTCTCTGGTACCCCAGGAGGCTAGCCTCAGGCTCTTGGATCCTTTTTCTTCTTTTGAGATCAAGGAGGCCTTGTTTTCTATGCAACCTGATAAAACCTCGGATCCAGATGGGTTTCCTCCTCACTTTTTCTATACCATGTGGGAGGTTGTGGGGAATGATGTTTGTGACACCATTCATGATATATAAGCCTCTAGATCCATCCAACCCAATCTAAACACTACCTTCTTAGCTCTTATTCTAAAAACCTCTTCCTGTAAGATCTTCTTAGACTATAGACCCATCAGCCTTTGTAATTTTTTCTATAAGATCTTGACCAAATTTTTAGCCAACAGGATGAAGCCCATCTTGCCCTTACTCATTGACCCTTGCCAAGGTAGCTCTGTGAAAGGCAAAAACATCTTTGATGGTGTCATTTCTATCCATGAGACTCTCCACTTTGTGTCCTTGTCTAATAAGGCTACCCTCTTTCTCAAGCTTGACATGAGCAAAGCCTTCAATAGGGTTGATAGGGGTTTCCTCTGAGTTGTTCTCCTAAAGTTTGGTTTCCCTCCCTCTTGGATCGACCTTGTCCAAAGCTACATTTCCACCCCTTACTTCTCTGTCCTAATAAATGGGTCCCCTCTAGGCTACTTCTAAAGTGCCAGAGGGCTCAGGAAAAGAGACCCCCTATCCCCCATTCTCTTCATCATCCTGGCAGAGGTTTTTGGCAAAACCCTCAAGGAGAGCCTCTAGAGATAGAGGATTTCGGGCATCATCCCCACCTCTAGAGTGGAAGTAGTCACCCACTAACAGTTTTTGGATGACACCCTCATGTCTACTATTGCCTCTGTGGCCCAGGCCAGACACATCAAGAGGATCCTCTACATTTATGAGTGAGTTATGGGCCAAAAAGTAAACTACACCAAGAGCAAGCTTTTCTTCTTGAATACTCCCTAGGGGTGGTAGATCCACATTGCCAAAATCTTGGGATGCATGATCGAATCCCTCCCTACCACCTACCTCAGGCTCCCCCTCTTCTATATTGGTAGGGCATAAGACAACATGTGGAATATGGTGCTGGAGCGAATTCACAGGAAGTTGGCCTCTTGGAAAGGCAAGTTTTTGTCCCAGGTAGGAAAAGCTACCCTCACCAAAACTTGTCTCTAATAGATCTTTACCTACTTCATGTCAGTATTCAACCTCCCAATGTCTATCCACCACAAGATCAAACAAATTCAGAGGAACTTTTTATGGTCTGGGAATGAAGATAAATCTAGGATCCCTTTGGTGGTGTGGGACAAGGTGTGTAAAAGCAAATACCAAGGTGGGCTTGGGCTAAGGAGAACTAGTCTGATGAACCTGGCCCTCGTGGCCAAGCATGCTTGGAGGATCCTGACCAACGAGCCTATGGAGTGGGTCAAAATTATCAAGAAGAAATACCTTGCAAACTACTCCTTCCTAGATGTTGAGGCCCCCTACAGTGAATCTGCTTTCTAGAAAGCAATCCTCCAATCCAAGCAGCTACTCAGCAAGGGAGCCCAATGGATTTTAGGACATGGATAGACAATAAAATTCTAGAAGGATAGATGGGATGAAGAAGATCCTCTATCTCAGAAGTCTGAACTTTCACTCCTCAAATCCTTGGTGGACCCAAACTCCTAGCAAAAGGTAGAAGACTACATTGTGAGGAAGGATGGCAGCCCTCAGTGGAACATCCCGACCCTCACCGGTCATGAAGCTAAAGTCTCCTCTCTAGATAAGATCCTCTAGGGCATTACCATCCCGACTGCCAGAAGACCCAACAAGATGATCTAGATGGGCACTGACATTGGTGTCTTCTCGGTTAGAACAGCCTATGAGATCCTTTCCAAGGAGGCTAAGGGGGATTTCCCATGGCAGATAGTCTGGTGGAAAGGAATGATCCCGAAGGTAAATTTATTTGCTTGGATTGTTTTTCATAATAAAGCTCTAACCATGGACAACCTCCACAAAAGAGGGTTTGCCTTCCCTAGTAGGTGTTATTTGTGCATGGTAGATTGTGAATCTGTAGATCATATCTTTCTTCACTACTCGTTCACCACCACAATGTTTGGCATGATCCTCTCCTCCTTTCAAGTCCCCTAGAGCCCTCCCAGGACAATCAAGAAAGCCTTTGCTCAATGGCCAAACCCGTTCAGAAATCCTAAGCTTTGGTTCCTTTTCGATGCATCATTTCATCACATACTTTGGTATATTTGGCTGGATAGGAATGGAAGAGTCTTCGGTAATCCTCCAAGAGACCCCTCTTCCACAGCCTTCAAATCTCTTGCCTTTACAGTAGAAAATTCAAAATTCACTCCTAGTCCCCTCCCCAAGATTCGGTTAGAGGAAACTATGTTCAAAAGGATGAACCTCAAGGAGGATCCAGACCACCCTAACATCTTTTTGCCCAAGCTCAAGGTAAAATGGAGAAACATCCCAGAGGGTTTTCTCAAGTTGAACTTTGATGGTGTTGCTCGTGGAAACCCGGGGCTAGCAACTATAGGAGGGGTGGTCAGAGATCACAGGGGGAGGATTGTCCTCACCTTCTATGAGAACTTGGGTATCCAATCTAATCATAGTGTAGAGGCCAAGGGTGTCCTCAGAGGGCTTCAGCTCCTCTCAGAGGATCCTCACCCTTTGGTCATCAAAGGTGACTCTCTAAATATCATAATGTATCTATCGAATGGTAAATATCCTTCATGGAAAGTTTTCAATATTGTCTCTGAGGTAAGCATCCTCCTATCTAGACGGATCGATGCCCAAATCAATCACATCTATCGGGAGGGTAATAGGTTGGCATATTACATGGCTAATAAAGGTCTTTTGACCTCTATGTTGGTAGTATGGAGGTCATCCTTTTCGGATGAGGTGGAGAAGATGGCCAAATCAGAGTTTCCTCATGAAGACACATAAGCATAAATGGAAGGCGCTCGAATGTGGCGCATCCTCTCAGCCACCAATTCTTTGATCAAGATGTTGACCGGGATCAAGGAGAAGAACGTTAAGGATGACCAAGAGGATCCGGATTAGTGGAGGATCTAGGGCTGCCTTCCTTGTGGTTTTTTCTTATTTTTCCCATGGTTTTTTGTTGCTTCCATTTTAGTTTGCTTCATATTGGTTTTTGTCTATCGATCCTCTCATGGAGAGGCCCCTTTGTAAGCCCTGTGGGCAATTTTGAATCAGGTTTAGTTAGATTTTGCAAGTCTGTTTGATCCTAGCCCTTGAGGCCTGTAAGGACAGAATGGGCTCAACCCTATTTTTGTTCATAAGGTTTTGGAATCCTCTATAAAAACCCACTATTAATACAATCAATCTACCAAAAAAAAAAGAATAAATATGAAGAAGAATTCAGAGTAGATCTCATAAATACCAAATATGAACACAAGGTTCAAGATGATGAAGTAGATTCAAGAGAAGCAGAGGTTCCTAAAAAATGCAATATCTCTTGAATATTGAAGATAAAGACAAACACCAAGATTGAAGACTAAAGTCTTCAATAACCAAATAATGTAATATAGGGGGATGTTGAGGTATATTACATTATTTGGTACATGCTAATGTACCCCTATGGTACCTTCATGGTACATTTGTAAATAATAAATTAAGGTTGAGTCTATAGTTAGAGTGTGAGTTATATTTCCCTCTTTATATAAGTGTAAATGTGTAGAAAATGCACAAGTGTCATGTAAAGTTGTAATGTGTAGGAAATGCACAAGTATCATGCAAGTTAGAGTGCAAGTGTAAGTTGAGTAAATGTGCACAAGTATCTTATATGTAAGAGTGTAAATATGTAATGTAAAGGTGTACACAAGTGTCTTAGATTAGGTGTGCAAGTAGAAGTGTAAGAGTCGTGTAAATATATGTAAATGTTATAGAGTCAAGTGTTCATCAAGGATGCAAGTAGCAAGTAGATAAGCTAAGAGTCATGAGACTTGTCATATGGAGAGAAATAGTCAAGTATCTAAAGAGTCACACTACTATGTCTATATTATGGAGATAATGCTCCATAAGAAGACATATAGAATACAATTCATATATATTACTATCTTATTATAAGAGGAAGATAAGTAATAAAGCTTGTACACATTTTGAGAAATTAATATTGTAAGTTGTTCTTCATGCATAGTACATGAATGATTTAGGCTACATTCATATTTCAATATAAAATGAATGTTATTTTCTTTATTATATAAGCCTTGATATACATATTAATTTGCTCATATTATTCTACTCATCATATTATTATCTTGACCTTTATTATTGTGGCTATTTTATATTGGGACCTCTATGATATTTTGATAAAGCTTGTGATATTTTGTGGTAGTATAAGGCTTAAAAATCCAACAATGAACCCCATCCAAAAATCATGATTTTAATAACTACATCATGATTGCATTACTATAATATTTTAATAGACCACATAGTTGTATGTGGAAGTTGTGCTAGCGAGATTTGAATTTGGGTCTTTGTCTTAAAAGACCATATTTTAACCACTTGAGCTCATGCTCTTTGACTTATAATTTTAAAGTTCATCCATGATATTAGAACCTTCATATGTGATGTGAAACTCATTGTTCTTAATCAATTTCTTCAAACTCTTTTTTTATTATTTAAAGGTCATCAAAGGGATTAAAACCTTGGTATATAGTGTGAAAGTATTCATTCCCCAATGTTTGATCCTAAGTCATTGGGATTCTTTATAAATAAAATATAATCATATATTATCACAAATCCAAGTTCAAAACTTTATATCAAATAAATTGAGTTCAAATACTTTCCTTATGATAGACATTGTGATAAGATAATCCTTTGTATTAAGATATCATTCAAAGGGAGCACATGGTTGTTTTACAACAAACCATTTTGGAACTTATGCATATATTGCTAGACAAGATTGAAACTTTGATTTACACTGTAGGATCCCAAGTCTTTAACCACTTGTTTTTATGTGATATTGAAATGGGCTAATGTATATTACATTATGGTCATATTACCATAGTATTACAACATTTTGACAATTACACATGTATTACTTGACAAGATTCAAACTTACTCTATGCAAGTTTTTAACCACTTGATCTCATGCCTTTACCTATCTATAATTTTAGTTATGTGGTATTGAAATGGACTCCACTTGCATTATATTATGTTTGTATTACAACAATATTACATCTTAACAATTATGCATATATTATTTGGTAAGATTTGAACCTAGTGTAAGTTTTGAAAGTTGATAAATTTAATCAATTAAACCCTCAACCATTTTAAAAATTGTAGACAGCAAAATAGCACCAATACGATTATGTGACTACAAGCACTGACCGAATTGGCATACATACCCCATAAGGAAGCCTCCAGAGGTTAAACAGTGGTCCTAACCACTCCCAAATCAGTTTTGGAAGGTTAGAGGTCAATTTGGAACTTTTTAAGCACTTTGCTCCCTATTCGTCCCACCCTGGGATGATTAGAATCCTATTCGTCCCACCCCGGGATGATTAGCAGCAATCGTTCTAGGGTGGGACGAGTAGTAGGTTTGACTGGAAAAAAGTCAAGCCTTGACAAATGGCAACCTAGATTTGCCACCCAACTTCACTTTCAAGGCATGCAATTGCGAGGAATGGTTTCAAATCAGAGAGAGGGACTTCAGTCAAGCATGCCCTGATCATGGAGGCCTCATGCAAGGAGGCCCTAAATCAGGGAGGAATCTTCTCTCCCCCAAGAAAGGCATGGTGAGCCAAGTGGCGCCCTCACATGTGCATTCAAAGGAGACCCCTGAGGTCTATAAAAGGGTGAGCCTCCTCACCCAAAAAAATAATAGAGCTAGAGCATTTGGAACAATGGAGTGCTACCAAATTGTACCCTCATTCCTCTTTGTGCTTCCTACATCCCTAATTTATCTTTTGGAAGAGAGGTTATTGGGTGAACACTAGAAATGCAATCTAGACCCAAAACCTAATAAATCAGCCACAATCCCACACCAAACTCATCAACACAACCCCTAGGAGGTTTTGGACCCATCCCACTTGGATTGGCACCAAAACTAAGCCCCAAACGGTGGGGGTCCTGCCCTCGGGCACCCCCGCACTGTTGTAGTCCTAATCGTCCCACCCCGGAGCGATTAGAAATATGTAAAGGATTTATTTACTATTTTTTTTGCATTCTATCATATTTCATGTACTTATGCTGTTGTTCAAGTTTCATGGTATTCTGACTTGATTTGGCTTTGTTTTTATCATTTTATGTGTTACTAACATACAAGGAGTGCCTTTAGATACAGGATAATCTGGGTATAAATATGACCTTCTGGGTCATCTTAAAATCCCCATTTTAGCCTAAAACCAAGTTTGTAGGAGTTTTGGAGGCCTCTAGGCAGGACATTTGCAAGGTTGCTCTTGCACATTTTGTGATAGTCCTAATCGTCCCACCCCGGAGCAATTAGAAATCCATGCATGATTTACTAACTGTTCTTTTTGTAATGGGTACCTGATGATGTCTTGATGCTTATATAAAATTTTGGGTTCATTATGACCTGTTTTGACCATCATTTTACTATTTTATGTACTTACTAACCGAAGGCTTTGGGGATTGCATGTTTTCCTACATCCGCATATGCTATTAACTGTTTGCTATTTTTTTGTGTGCAGGATATCACTACCAAGAACATCATAGGGGAAGCAAGGAACAATGAATACATGGATGCAAGTGGCAAAAATGTTTGGCCTGCCCATTTTGAATGTGGGCATGCGGAAGACACTAGAAGCGTACCATCCATTAATGTAACGAACTGTATCAAATGTTCTGAGCCCTAGAGGCGAAGATGTATTGTAACCAGATTAAAAGAAACATTAATAAAGAGGCCCCACTTTGTTTTTCTTACATCTCATTTTTGCTTTATTTCCTACATGCATTTATTCATCGCATTCGTAGGACTTAGCATATGTACCTTATATCAATTTCGTTTGCATCGACATCTGGTACGCTGTCACTCTGCATTCAACTTTTAGTGGTGATCATGGTGGGACCCTATCCCCTACTGTTAATATTAGGTTTTTGATCCAAAATTTTGTGGATTCTTTGCAGGTGTTACGCATTTGGGCATTGGACTGCTACTTATGCCATCCTGTGACAAATATAGACCTGACATTCATGCCACCCTGGGATGAATACGTATTCATCCCACCCTATGACGAATATAGACCTGATATTCGTCCCACCCTAGGATGATTTGAGCTATTTTGGAAAAAGAAGAGGTAGGCCTTCTGAACATCCTCTGTGTTTTTCTACTTTCTATTTTTGCAGATTTTTGTTTTCTTTGCTTTCTTGCAATAAATAAAAAAAAAAAAACATAGAGTAACTTAAATGGAAGGAACTTGATTAGGAATGCATTCTTCTCTGGTTTTCTTACATGATACTTGCACCAATGGCAAGTCCTCATCACAGGTTTCAGTTCTAGGTAGGTTTTGTGATTTCCTTATGCTGCTAATTGTTTTTGAAAGATAAAACGTACTTTAAAGCATTTTATTAGTGAAAATCATATTTTTCTATATTTTTTCTTTATTTACACAATTAAAAGGAATCACACACACACCACCTAATAAAATTAACATCAAGGAGTTCGTCTTAATACCCCAACACTTGATCAAGACCAACGGTGAATTTCATCACCACCTTGGCTTGGATTTTGCATACATATACCCTGATCACGACTGTTGCTAGACATAAATCCTGACGAAAGCTAACCAAGTGTAACGGGGGTGATTCCTTGTGCATGAGGATAAGTCTTCTATGGTAGGTGTCAAAAATAGAGTGATCCCCCTTTCGTATCGCCTATGTTCCACGTATTGTTCTGCTCTCATGTACCAATAGTCTCCCTCACATAAGGGCGGGTATATTGACATGTTCGGTATAACATCCTGGAAATGGTATATTGAAGGGGCGAACATTTTGGAGATACAAGAGCCCTCATTTTTCTTGTATAAAAAATTTTCCTTTATGATATTCACATAAAAAAAATCAAACACATTAGACCAGATCTAGGGCACACATTTAATCTATAAACGAGATAATCATTTCTTTGTTTGTGTGGTCCCCTTTTGTTTGGTATAGCATAAAAATTTTGTAAAGGAGATAAAAATATACATATCTTTCTAGAAAGACCACCACCATGGTGTATACCCATAGCCAAGCCCAATCACGAGCAGAAGCTACAGAAAGTATACAAGGAGGCACAAGTCACCTCCATTATAGCCCCAAGGACTTGGTTATACCACCTTGGTAGCCTAACCCACAATGTAGTCCACACTATGCCACTACTGAAAAGGACTATAGAGGCACCCCTTTGAGGGGTACTCCCATTCAACACATACCCTCTTAGTAGTACACACAAGGGAAGGCCCCCTTAGACACTCATTATGAGTGGCCACTATGCGATGAAGTGCTAGAGCAGCATAGGGTTCATAAGGAGGGACCACCTGATTATATCATACCTCCTCCACCCCTCATTAATTTTAGAACTAATAGGCCAAATCTAGAGTGCAAGGCTCTTCAGAAAGGGTGACCCAACTCCGCTCGTCCCTTTCACATGTACGAAAGGGAGCACAAGGAAAACTAGTATATTTCTCAAGAGCAATACACCGTGTGGGAGAAATGCACCTCCACACCTGCTCATTATCAAGATCACCTATTGAGGCCAAAGCCTCAAGTGAATTTTGCTAACTTCGATAGAGGAAAGTGACCCATAGAGATCTCGAATCACCATGAATGATATAGATATGTAGGAGAGGCATCTAGGCCTCCTAGACATAGGATAACAGAACAAATTGACTTAGCATTTGCCAAACATGTCACCCTCTAAGCGTAAATCATGCAGCTTAGGCAAGATCAGTAGCAGTTAGAACAATTGTATCATCTTAACAAAGAATGCTTTCAGTTTTAAATAGATGAATTGCTCTAGAACACTATGCATGAGAGGATTCCAACCCCTCGCACGCATAGGACAAAAATTTATGAGAGGCATAACCCCTTAATACGGGATAGGTCTCCATGACCTTATCAAGTGTTGCCTCCAAGACCTCTGAGACCTAAACGGGAGGCCAACCCTAGAACCAATGATGGGCGTCTTCCTTGGGTGCCTGTCCATGTTTATAGGTCACGCCCAAAAACTCCTCAATAGGCCTATGAGGAATTTGAGTGAGAAGAAGAGCGAGTGGAAATACCCTACCAAGGCAGGGAGGGTGCTATCCGGATACCCCTCCATAGGCCTCAAGTTCCTCACAATTCACAATGGGAACAAACCAAAAAAGAGGAAATTAAATCCTCTGATGCATACAAAGCATTGTTATAATGCTTAGAATCTGTGGAGATGAAGACTTTAGGGCCCCAAAATCCCACCTTACACCAGCTCCGTAGTCACCCTATGCATCCTTCAGTTTTGGCACCCCCATACCCCGACCACTTCAAAATGCCTCAATTGGCAATTTTTAGAAGGGATGAGGATGCCCAAGAACACGTAACAAGGTTCTTGATTCAATGCTTTAGCATTCAGGATAATGATGCATTGCTTCTAAGAACGTTTATAAGCACATTCACAGGTCGTGCCTTGGATTGGTTTACCCAATTACCGAAGCATAGCATCAAAAATCTAGACCAACTAGTGGACGTGTTCCTTGAACATTTTGCCTTCAACACCAAGAAGAAGGCATCCTTAAGCAACCTAGCTGGCCTTAAGCAGTATGATTATGAGACCATAGCCGCTTATGGGAATTGGTGGAGGACATTGCTTTCAAAGCTACCTTACCTCCCTCCCATGACCGACATGAATCAAATGTTTTCAAAGAGTTGCATAAGGTCAATATCCATGCTATTGTAGCTACAGTAATATGCCACCCTAGAAGAAGCCCTAGCGCAAGCCAAGATAATTGAGGAGATCAAAATTCAAGACAGTGAGATTGCCAAGCCATGCAAGAAAGAGTGGACCAAAAATGCCAAAATTGGGCCCATGCAACCGAAACCCATCGCAATCAATCAGGTTGCCATAACTATACCACCGCTTGCACAAATGACATAGCCCCCAAAGGCTAATTATCAGGTAGTTCCTCTTGCTAACTATGAAAATGAAAACCACAAACAAGAGAAAAATTAGCAGCATCGCCCTAAGCAACAATTCACACAATTCACGGAGTCTAGAGACTCCTTGTTTGATCGCTTGTTCACGGCAAACCTAATAAACTTGCCAGAAATTCAACCCATAGACCCCAACACGCCAAAAACCAAGGGCTATAGGGAAGATTTATATTGTAGATTCCATCATAATAAAGGACACGACATCTTCAATTGTTAAAAATTTAAAAACTTTGTGCAGGACTTGATAGACAACAAAACGCTCACGGTGGATAATATCGTAGCACTGAGAAACCAATAGATGGAAGTATTTAAAGACCCCCTGCCTGCCCAAGATATGCAGGCAAAGACTTTATAAGTGAATGAGGTAACACAAAACTACCCCATGCAAGGATATGTGGGGATGATAAGCATCGTGACACAGAACAAAAGATACCTGATGAGGCCAGGAATTGCCTCATCCATAAACACTTTTTGATACATTCTACTGTTTTGAAACACCCTTTTTATTGTGTTTTTATGCTAATTTTGGATAGAATGCATTATGTAATAATATTTGCATATTCTGAAATGTTAAGTGCATATATTCTCGTTTTTACCGTTTATTTCTGCAGTTTTCAGCTAATTTATTAATAGGAAGTCAGAATCAATAATCATTATTGAATGTTTGGTGCTTAGTAATAATGTTCCTCTATTTTGAATTAATTCAAATGTAAAAGGCGCCAAGGAATTTGTCACCTGTAGCTGACTGTGCAGGAAAACAGGGTAAAACTGTGACAGTTCCAGCCAGCTGTACATTTACAGCAGGGCTTGGAAACAGTCACTCCCGCACATGTCACCTATGCAATAGGATAAGGGAAGATCATCCAGGTGGTCTAAAACTTCCTCCTTATGCGTTTGAAGCACGGAAAAGCAACTAAAACTCGCCTCCCTGATATTCCGGAGCAGTGCAGAAATAATAGCGCAGGAACAAGGAATAGCGCAGGAACAACAAAAGACAGTCAAAAAGTGACAAATCGGTAAAAGAAATGAATGGCAATTGACCAGAAAGTTGTCCCAGCTCATGATAACTGATTTCCTCAATGAATGCAATTTAATGGGGTTGAATGGACCAAGTTTTGACAAAGCAAGCTCATGCATTTCAGGAAGCAGTTGTACAACAGTTGTAAATCCTTGCAAATCAGCAACCAAGCATATCAACACTGCATTATAAATAATAAAGCTCCCAACATGGTTGAGCATATAGTGATATAGGCATTTAGGCATATAGGAGAGGAATAGGCAGTAGAGTGCAATCATTTCTGTAGCAAAACAGTAATCTGCAGGTTTTCCCTGCATTACTGTAATGCATTTCCAGAATTAATAACAAGTGCAATTTTCCAGTTATCAGATTAGCATGATTAAGTTTATGGTTGGCATTTAAGTTCCCTTAGCATAAATTCTACACCTTCATCTGGTTCTGGAAGCAAGGGCCACTTGCAGGACCAGAAGAAGGCAACTTTTGACAGAATATCCTACTGATTTTCTGCTGCAGCAGATTAGCAGAATTCTGTCATTCTTTTCATTTCTTTAGCAGCTTTAAATTCAGATTTCAGCATTTGACATTATTTCTCATATTTCCATGCAATTTCAGTACTTCTGTTTCAGCTTTGCAGCAATTTCAGGTTTCTTGTCATTTTACAGATTTGCAGCAATTTCCAGTTTTCTGTAATTTACTGCAATTTCCAGATTTGTGGCATTTCCAGTTTGCAAATAGGTGTTAATTTGATTTCATGGATTTATAATATGCTTAGAGAAATTGTAGTTAGTTTATCCTTCAACAATTGTTTGTGGTTTTCTGTAATTTGCTTTCTGTCAATTCTGCAGCAACATTTCATTTCCTGCTCTTTCAAATTCTGCAATTTCCATTTACTGCAGTTTTAGTTTAGTTTTTATCTTCTGCAATTGGATTTTCAGTACTAGGAGTTAGAAAACACACAAAACCCCCAAAAACACTAACTATTCCACCAATAAAAACCCTGTTCTTGAATGAATTGAACCTACAGCTGTGACACCTTCTATCGCATACAGCCTTTGGACACCGCCCTGGACTGACACATATAATGATTAAATGATGAATGAACAACGACACTCATCATTTTTGGCGCCGTTGTCGGGGAACAATAGGTGTTGTTAGAAAAAGTGAAACAGGTCAAGAATTGTGTTACAATTCTTGAAATACTGCATTTCAGTTTATTTTGTGAATAGGCATGAATGCATAGGCCAAGGGACGAAAGAGGGAGGTTTATCCGAAGTGGCTCTGAGCCACCAAAGAGACCTACTCGGTCTGATGAAGATTTGCCTTCATTTGAAATCACTGAGGAAAAGCCAGAGATACCTTCTTCATCAGAAGAATTGTTGGAAAAATTAGAAAAGGAGCTTTTTGAAGCACTTGCTGCTAAACACTCCCCTCTAACTAGACTATTCCCATCATCCTTTAGAAAGAAAACAACTATGGCTGCAGCAGCAGCAGGGGGATATGATAATCCTGATGATCCTCCCAAGACTTTTGAGTATCCCATAAGATTGGATCCACTTCTAGATGCCCCCATGAAAACAATCTCCCCATCCATATTGCCAATTTTTAGGGGAACTGTTTTGTAAGATCCTGATCAATTTCTGTTTGAATTCAAGGTATTATGTCAAACTTATGACTACATAAATGATAATCAAAAATTGAAATTGTTTCCTTCTACACTTAAGGACGCTGCTCTCCGATGGTTCATGAGCAATCTTGAACCTAACTCAATCACTACCTGGGATGAGATGGAGACTGCATTCTTAAATAAATATCAAGATTATTGTAGAGTAAGAAACAGGAAAGATGAGTTGTTTAGGATCAAGCAAGAAGAAGATGAGAGTCTAGAAGATTATCTTGATCGCTTTGCCTTTGTTCAAAAGAGGTGTGGTGTTGTAGAACCTGATTTCTTAAAGCCTATCTTCTTAAGAGGATTGCAGGATGAATCTAGGGAAGTGTTAGATTTAATGGGAAAAGGAGACATAGATCAACTTGACCTTGAAGATATTGTGGAGTTATGTAAAAACTATTCCCGCACTCACCATCGGAGAAAGAAAAGGAATTCTGGCAATAATGGCATAAAAGAGTTGATGGAAGAAATGGCCAATTTAAAAACTGATATCCTTGTTCAACTTAATACTGCATTAGGTGAGAAAAACACAAGATCTAATTCTACACCACCTTTAGCAATTTATTGCCCAAGGTGTAGGAGTAAGCATGCCTTGCAGGACTGCCCCTTAAACAAGACTTCTATTTGTGGAATTTGTTCCAAGGAACATTCAACAGATAAATGCCCTTTGTTGCCTCATCTAAAATCTATTTTGGGCACCCAAACAGAAGAACTCAATGCTATTGGGCAGAGATCTGGTGGTGGTTATGCACAATATCCCACTGCTCCTAGATTTCCAAACTGGGCACAATCTCCTTGGAATATGAATATGCCATGGGGACAAGCAGAAGCTTCTGCACAACCTTGGAACCAACCTTGGACAGCTCCTCCAGATTGGTCACAATTTGGATGGATGAACCCACCTTGGCATACCATGCCTCCATAATGGACACAACAAGGACAAATATGGGGACAACAATATCAGGGACAACCATATCCACCACAGCAATATCAACCCCATCAAGGACAACAAAGGTATCAAGGGCAAACCCAACACTTGCTGCCAGCTCCTAATCCAAATTTTTAGGGAAGAACACAACAACAACAAATGCAACCAAGAAACAACCTCCACTCCCAGCTTCACTCGTGACTAACCCCAATAATGCCAGACAAACAACCCCTGTTTATGAGGCTGAGTCTGAAGACACTGCTGCAGTTCATGTACTTGACTGTAGTAACATTCAGCTGCGTTCAGGAAAGACTTTACCTGAACCTATTCCACCCACTATTGAAGAAATAAAAGAGAAACAAGAACCTCCAAACCAAGAGGCACTGCAACAACAACAAAAAGAAGAAAAAATAGCAAAAATGCAGGAATCTTCTCCAGGGAGCTTTGCCATACCCCGAAAGGTTTGAACATGTTGATACCACCCCCGAATCAGAATTAGTAACGTAACTCAAAAAGGTGTCAATTTCTCTTCCTTTGCTGCAAGCAATAAGAGATATACCTTTAATCAAAAAGACTATTCAAGAGTTATGTATCAAGAAACCTGGTAGAAAAAAGAAAGCCTTTCCTAAAACTGTTCAGGTAGAAGGGAAATTAGCTGATCTATTGGCTGGGAAACTAGTTCCTCCTAAGTATAGTGACCCAGGAAGTCCAGTAGTAACAGTTACTATTGGAGTGATGCAAATTCCTAATGTATTAATTGACCTTGGGGCTGCAATTAATGTAATGACTAAAGACACAATGCAAAAACTGTAGCTCCATAATCTCAGTCCTACCACCACAGTCTTGGAAATGGCAGATAGGTCAGTAGCTAAACCAGAAGGTATCTTAGAAGATGTGGTCGTTAAAGTCTCTTCATGGGAATATCCTGTAGACTTCTTGGTGTTGCAGCCTAGGACTTCAGTCAATGGATACCCTATCATTCTAGGACGACCTTGGCTAGCTACTGCAGCTGCATTTATAGACTGCAGGTCAGGGGAAATGACCATTTCCAATGGTATTGACCTGCAAAAAATTTCTTTGTATCCACCAGCTCAACCTTCAACTAAATTTTCTGGACAAATTTGGTATCCTGAATCTGATGAAGAATCTGAACAAGAAACCATTGCTACTTTGGCTACAATCATAGTGAAAGAACATATTGAGGAAATCACAACACCTGGGAGAGAAATATTTGAGAGTGAAACTGTCCTAGTTGAAACATTACAATCAGAAGGACTAACTGATGATCAAACTCTTGTTCATCGATTGTTGTGGCAAGAGGAGGAACAAAATTCTGAACTTCTGTCATCCGTGTCCAGTCAAACGAGATCATTCACACTACCACATGGATGGCATCATCATCTCCTTAACACATTCAAATGTCCTCTGATTCCATCAGATATCACCTCCGAGTCGATTCTAGAACATTTCATACTCTGTAGCCACATCATTGTCCCTTAAATGCATTGATCAGTAGCTATGAAGCAGTTAATTCTATCTATCCAGGGATCAAACAAATTGAAATCCAACCAGGTAAATTTTTGAACATTAATAGCTGGCTAACTGAGGACCAGGAAGCCAAGTTGTTTGCAGTCCTACAAAAGCATGTTCAAGCTTTTGCATGGAATTATAAAGACATGACAGGCATTCATCCTGAGGTATGTACACATAGGATATACACAGAAAATGTAAAACCAGTAAGGCAACCTCAGAGACGTTTGAATCCTCGCTCTAAAAGAAATAGTGAAAGAGGAAATTGAAAAACTCTTAGATGTTGGATTCATTTATCCAATTTTTGACAATAAATGGGTTTCACCACTGGTCATTGTTCCAAAGAAAAATGGTAAAATGAGAGTATGTGTGGATTATAGGGAGTTGAATAAGGCCACACATAAGGATCATTTCCCATTACCATTTATAGACCAAGTATTGGATACCCTTGCTGGAAAGAAATTTTTCTATTTCCTTGATGGTTTCAGCGGGTATAACCAAATTCAAGTTGCCCCGAAGATCAGGAAAAGACTACCTTTACATGTCCTTGGGGAACCTTTGCTTACATAGTTTTACCCTTTGGATTATGTAATGCTCCAGAAGAGAGCTGTTTTAGCAATTTTTTCTGATTTAACCAATGAAAGTGTTGAAATTTATATGGATGATTTCACAGTGTTTGGGGATAATTTTGAATATGCATTAGAACAGCTTGAAAAAGTGTTGATCCGCTGTGAAACATACCATCTCTCTCTTAATCCTGAGAAATGCTTTTTAATGATGGAGGAAGGAATTGTTTTAGGACATCATATCTCTTCTTATGGAATCAAGGTTGATCCTAAGAAGGTTGAAGTCATCAAAAACCTCCCTCCTCCACAAACTCAGACTGATGTACGCAGTTTCTTAGGACACATTGGTTTTTATCGCAGATTCATTGCTAATTTCAGTACCATAGCAAATCCCATGTTTGCTTTGCTCATGAAAGATTCTGAATTTGTTTGGTCTTCTGAATGTCAAAATTCCTTTGAAAAGTTAAAGGAGAAGTTAACCACTCCACCTGTTTTAAGAGGTCCTAATTGGGAGTTACCCTTTCATATTCAAACTGATGCTTCCAATAATGCTATTGGAGCTGTGTTAGGACAGATTGAAAATGGGGAACATTATGCAATATATTATATCAGAAAAACTTGACAGGAGCTGAGAAAAACTACACTACCACTGAAAAAGAATTCTTGGCTGTAGTCTATGCTATTAACAAATTCTGACACTACATCACAGGGTATCAAGTATTCATCCATACAGACCATTCTGCAATCAAATACTTGATGAATAAACCATTGGTTAGCGCAAGAATTATTCGTTGGTTAATTCTGTTGCAGGAATTTGATGTTACCATAGTAAACAAGCCTGGGAAATCTAATGTTGTTGCAGATTTCTTGTCAAGAATACCAAATGCAGATACAGGGGAAGTTGTGGAAGATACCTTCCTAGATGAAAAGTTGTTTGCTGTCTCTCGTACAATCTCCATGGTTTGCAGACATAGCTAATTACTTAGTTACAGGGAAGATTCCTCTTCACTTTACCCCTAAACAAAGGAAACAGCTTAATCAAGCAAAGCTCTTCCTTTAAATGGATAAAAGGATTACTGTTTAAATGCAGTCCCGATCATGTTTTACGTAGGTGTATCCGCCAGGATGAAACATACGACATCCTACGAGCATGCCATGATGAACCATCAAGAGGACATTATTCAGTCAAAAGCACTATTCACAAAATCTTGGGTACTGGATACTATTGGCCATCTTTGCACAAAGATGTAAAAAGGTACGTAAGACATTGTGATGCTTGCCAACGAATGGGACAACCTACTTTTACTAGTGAAATGCCATTACAACCTCAAATAGGAACAGAACCATTTGAAAGATGGGGTTTAGATTTTGTAGGACCCATTAATCCTCCTTCCAAAGGCAAAGTACATATCTTGGTATGTACTGATTATGTTACCAAATGGGTAGAAGCTCGAGCCTTTAAGCATGCTCGTGAAGAGAAAGTTGCTGATTTTCTGTATTCACAGATTTTTCTGCGTTTTGGAGCCCCACAATCTATCACAACTGATCAAGGTCCCCAATTTACTTCAAAAATTGTTGAAGCTTTCACTCAACTCTATCAAGTCAAACACAGGAAATCCTCACCTTATCATCCACAAGCCAATGGCCAAGTTGAAGTGACTAATAGAGAATTAGAACGAATTCCGACCAAAACCATAGCAGCCATAGAAAGAATTGGTTAGACAAGTTACCGTAAGCTATTTGGGCTTATAATACCACATGGAAATCCACCACCGGATTTACCCCATATGAATTAGTTTATGGAAAACAACCTCTTTTGCCTATTGAATTTGAATTACTAACTCTTCGAACCGCTTTGGAAGTAGGTATTGATCTGTCACAGGCACAAGAAGATCGCATTCTGCAACTTGATGCATTGGATGAACTGCGCATGGATGCCCTACATCAGACAGAGGTGATCCAAGCACAAAGGAAAATGTGGCATGATAGTCACATTCAGAAGCGGAGATTTCAGCAAGGTGACTGGGCCTTGTTGTTTGATTCACAATACAAGGACTTTCCTGGAAAGTTGCAGACCAGATGGCTTGGGCCATACCAAATTGA
This sequence comes from Wollemia nobilis, assembly GCA_028583015.1. Classification (NCBI taxonomy): domain Eukaryota; kingdom Viridiplantae; phylum Streptophyta; class Pinopsida; order Araucariales; family Araucariaceae; genus Wollemia; species Wollemia nobilis. The sequence goes on from JAQPPZ010015830.1 coordinate 492,823, forward strand.
GGAAGTGTTTGACAATGGAGCTGTTCGCCTTACACCTATCGATGATTCACAACGCAAATTGGTGGTAAATGGACATCGTCTTCGTATGTACCATAAACCACAAAACAAGGAGGAATTTCTCAAGCAATTGGGAAGTTTGGATGTACACCTTTGGGAAGAAAGCTCTTCTTCCATCTCGAATTCAGCAGAATGATACAAGTAAAAAAAAAAAAAAAAAACAAAAAGAAAAAATAATAAGAAACTCAGAAAGTGAAAACCTCTTTGAGGCGCTCCTGAGTTGGGTTTACATGAAAACCGGGGTTCCGGCATGTTTACCTAATTGGTTTCACCTTCATTGTTCCATGACCATTGTTTTACCTATTTTTCAGATTGCACCTGCCTCAGTTCAAAGATTGGTTAGCTGGAAATTTCAGTAGGAGCACCCTGAAATGTAGAGAAAATGGTTTTAACAGGTATGTGCCTTTTCATTTTCTGAATTGTGTAAATTATTAGTATATAGTGTTTATATCCTCGATTAGTATAAAGCATGTGAAAAGGGGAATCAAAAGTAGAAAGTGTTTTACAAATGCCTCTGCCTAATCCTGCTCTAGAATGAAAAAGAAAACTGCGCTGGAACTAGTAAAAAGAGAGCGCAGGAATAAAACTGTTTTTATTCCAGAGCGCAGGAATAAACTATTTTTTATTCCAAAGCACAGGAATAAACAGTTTATATCACTAAGCGCAGGAATCAATCACTAAGCGCAGGAATAATTCATTAAAGGCAGGAATAAAGTTTGGGTAAAATTTGATGACACGTGGCCAGCAGCGATTTATTTGGTTTGAAAAAGGAATTATGAGTCTCGGATTCTGTGCAGCATGTGAAAGGTGGCAATCATAACGAAATTAAGTGACAATTAAGGATTTACGACGTCGTAAAAGCTGCCACGGTATTCTGCATGTTCCGAAGCAGTTTCGGCATTGGTAAAAGAATTAAAAAGCCCTAAAAATAGAAAATACGGCCGCAAGTTGCAAAAATTTACAGTCACCGACATACAGGAAGCAGCGGACGACACCATGGGCGGAAAGAAGGTGAGAGCCGAACCAGAAAACATGAGTTACCTGCAAACTGATGCTGCATCACTGCAAATTTTTACCGATGCAGGGTTTCTGCCATTTTTGCAAAAATTCGACGGTTATTCTGAGGGCCTGGCAGCAGAATTTGCACGAACATTTCGAAACAACAGAGTGCACATTGGCGGGATGACTATCCAGGTAACCCCCGAAATACTCAGTCTGGTTACTGAATTTCCCCTTCAAGGTGTGCAAATTATTAAAACCGGCAGAAATATCTTAGCAGACCTAGTAAATCAATTTAAGGAAGAAGGGGACAGGCAAATAGAATTTTTAATGAATAAAAATGTGTGTAAAGGGGTCAAAAGGTCTAGCTTGCCGGCTCCTTGGGATGATGTAGCAATGTGGGTTATGAGGTATCTGACCTGTGACGGCCAATTTCCTGTTGTCTCTGGCCCACACCTCCGAATCCTCAACCACCTACGCCATGGAGCAGCCAAACCTGAACTTAGGGTAAACATTCCCTTATATTTGTACCAAGAACTGAAAGCCATGGCCCTAAAGTATCAAGCAGGGAAGGGAAGCCCTAAACATCATGGGCTAATCAAATTAATCTACAAATACCATTTCAGGGGAAACCCTAGAAACTTTGACCGATTCTTCTCTCCATGGGCAAAAACTGATGATTCAAACCCTGCACCAGAAGAAGAGGAAACAGAGGGAGAATCAGAAGAAAATCCTCAACCAGAGCCCTCTGAACATAGCAGTCCTCATGTACCTGATAGTCCCCCATATTCCAAAACTAGGAGTCAAAAAGCATCAACATCTGAATCCCGGTTAAAAAGAAGAAAAGTAACATTTGCTGACAATGTACAGCCCAGTAGAGAAATTAGGGGTTCCAGTGGGCAAGCATCTGCTCCATAATGTACAGCAGAACCTGTGTCTATCCCCGACCTAACGAACAATCTGTAGCTACTCCAGAACAAGCAGAAGCTGCATCTGCTCAGGAACACCCAAAACCAACAGGGTTGAGAAGGTCTGCACGACTTCAAAAAGCAAAAATTTTGTCAGAAACACCAGTACACATTACAGACCCAATTAGTGTGTCAGAAGAAGAAGAAATTGGGACAGATAGTTCACAGAAAGATGCACAAGAAATAGAAAGTACAGATAGAGAATTACAGCCAATGGAACTAGACCTCACCATGGAAACAACTGAAATAAGCCCTGTCTGTCCATTGGTTGATTATACAGACTCTGAGTCTGAAGGACATCTGAACTCCGATACTGAACCAGCTAGGATTGAGGAGCAGACTCCCATGGATTCTAAGTCTGAAAAATATTTTGAATTTGAAAAATATTCTGAGTCTGAAACACAGTCTGAATCTGAAGCACACTCTGCGTCTGAAGAAGAAGTTGACATCCAAACTCAGTTGCATGCTGCAAGGAGTGTGATTAAAACTCAGACAAAATGGATTGACCAAGCTGAAGAAGCCATAAAAGAAAAAGATCAGCAAATTTCTCTGCTGCAGCAGCAGATTCAGGATTTGCAAGACAAATTACTGCAGCAGGAAAATCAGTCTACAGGAGTAACAGAGACAGCACCTGTTGAGTGGGCTCAGATTCTCCTAGATTTGGCTTCTTCTGAGGATGACATAGCACAAGTGCAGAGATCACCTGTTGCAGGTGAGGTAGGAGTAGAAGCAGCTGATAGTGTGCCTCTGCAAGAAGATCCATCTGACATTTTGATGCAAAATGACAGTCCTTTGCAGCAAGACATTCAAATATCTTCTGAACAGGACCACACAGTTGCGGCTCAGGAACAAGTGTCTACACTCTCTCCTCTGGCACAAATACTTCCACCTGATGATCCAGCAGTTACAGTTGTTACAGCAGAACAAGGGATACAGACAGATTTGCTAGCTACAACATCAACTGTAGAAGTTGGTGTACAGGTGAATATAGTGGCCCAGATGCAACCTATCCTGAGGCCTCCAAACACAGTGCCTTTAACTAAGTATAATGAGGATCTAGCCTATTGGATGACTCAGTGCCATCAGCTAGAAGGGAAAATTGCAACTTTGAACTCTGCCACAGCCAAATTAGCAGAGAAAGAAACAGAAATCAACAGGTTGAAAAAATAGATAAAAGATGTCTGTCAAATTGCAGAGTATGCAATACAATGCAGAAGACCACCTAGGTTTTACAGCCTCCTACTCAAGGAGAAGTACCTACGTTGGCAGATTATGAGACTGGTTTCTGAGCTCCCTCACCAGTTAAACACTCCTGCAGAATTTGTGGAGGCCTTTGTGCAGAGCCCAGCAGAGCAGCAGAACTTAATGTGTGAATTGTTCTTACATAACTTCTTTTTGCCAGCAGAGAGCATGTTTTTGCCTCACCTATACACAAGAGATTTGCAACTGAGGGCTTTTATGTCCACCTTGCAAAATAATATTTATTGGGACTCAGAGAAAAAGATATCCAAGGACTTAGAATCACAGGAAGTTTTACTTGTCAGGCCTGCTCCTCTCAATCACAGGGATTGCACCAGTACTCACTACTCTTTTATGAGGGATCCCAGGATGAGACACCTTTATCTAGGAAATCTGCAAAAGGGTATAACTCAGTTTCAAAATTTTTGTGCAGATTTCTTTGATGATGCAGTGGCAGCATGCAAGAACAGGTGGGGTGAATTGTCCATTTCCTTACAGAAAAGGGAGCCAATTTCTCCCACTAACCTGTTTTGGTCAAGGAGGAGGGCTGAAGGTATTATATATATTATTTCAGAAATAAAGGAACAATGGATAGGGCTAAGGTACAGAATGCCTTTGGTTATCACTCCTGTCCCCTATTTCTTTGACAGTGATCCACAGCCTGATGAGGACTTCCAACAGTGGTTTCAGTCTGTGAAAGCAGTCAGTGGGTTCTACAAGATTGGTGGTGCATTGTTAAAGTTTCAAGAGAGATGCCTGGATCTGGACTCGTGTGCTTCCGTAGCTGCACAAAATGCATGAGGACATGCATTACCATCAGTTTGGGGGAAAATGATGAGGCCAGGAATTGCCTCATCCATAAACACTTTTTGATACATTCTACTGTTTTGAAACACCCTTTTTATTATGTTTTTATGCTAATTTTGGATAGAATGCATTATGTAATAATATTTGCATATTCTGAAATGTTAAGTGCATATATTCTGTTTTTACTGTTTATTTCTGCAGTTTTCAGCTAATTTATTAATAGGAAGTCAGAATCAATAATCATTATTGAATGTTTGGTGCTTAGTAATAATGTTCCTCTATTTTGAATTAATTTAAATGCAAAAGGCGCCAAGGAATTTGTCACCTGTAGCTGATCGTGCAGAAAACAGGGTAAAACTGTGACAGCTCCAACCAGCTGTACATTTACAGCAGGGCTTGGAAACAGTCACTCCCGCACATGTCACCTATGCAATAGGATAAGGGAAGATCATCCAGGTGGTCTAAAACTTCCTCCTTATGCGTTTGAAGCATGGAAAAGCAACTAAAACTTGCCTCCCTGATATTCGGAGCAGTGCAGAAATAATAGCGCAGGAACAAGGAATAGCGCAGGAACAACAAAAGATAGTCAAAAAGTGACAAATCGGTAAAAGAAATGAATGGCAATTGACCAGACAGTTGTCCCAGCTCATGATAACTGATTTCCTCAACGAATGCAATTTAATGGGGTTGAATGGACCAAGTTTTGACAAAGCAAGCTCATGCATTTCAGGAAGCAGTTGTACAACAGTTGTAAATCCCTGCAAATCAAGTAACCAAGCATATCAACACTGCATTATAAATAATAAAGCTCCCAAAGACGGTTGAGCATATAGTGATATAGGCATTTAGGCATATAGGAGAGGAATAGGCAGTAAAGTGCAATCATTTCTGTAGCAGAACAGTAATCTGCAGGTTTTCCTCGCATTACTGTAATGCATTTCCGTAATTAATAACAAGTGCAATTTTCCAGTTATCAGATTAGCATGATTAAGTTTATGGTTGGCATTTAAGTTCCCTTAGCATAAATTCTACACCTTCATCTGGTTCTGGAAGCAAGGGCCACTTGCAGGACCAGAAGAAGGCAACTTTTGACAGAATATCCTGCTGATTTTCTGCTGCAGCAGATTAGCAGAATTCTGTCATTCTTTTCATTTCTTTAGCAGCTTTAAATTCAGATTTCAGCATTTGACATATTTCTCATATTCCCATGCAATTTCAATACATCTGTTTCAGCTTTGCAGCAATTTCAGGTTTCTTGTCATTTACAGATTTGCAGCAATTTCCAGTTTTCTGTAATTTACTGCAATTTCCAGATTTGTGGCATTTCCAGTTTGCAAATAGGTGTTAATTTGATTTTATGGATTTATAATATGCTTAGAGAAATTGTAGTTAGTTTATCCTTCAACAACTGTTTGTGGTTTTCTGTAATTTGCTTTCTGTCAATTCTGCAGCAACATTTCATTTCCTGCTCTTTCAAATTCTGCAATTTCCATTTACTGCAATTTTAGTTTAGTTTTTATCTTCTGCAATTGGATTTTCAGTACTAGGAGTTAGAAAACACACAAAACCCCCAAAAACACTAACTATTCCACCAATAAAAACCCTGTTCTTGAATGAATTGAACCTGCAGCTGTGACACCTTCTATCGCATACAGCCTTTGGACACCGCCCTGGACTGACACATATAATGATTAAATGATGAATGAACAACGACACTCATCAATACCCAAACACGGCTGCACCCGTTGCAACTACAGGAGATGTTCCATCAACGTCACAACCTCCACAATGCCCTATGCAACCTCCCTCGCCTAGACCAATGGCCATGATTTGGACTAAGCTTACTCAAATTTTAAGGACCACATCGGCTAGGCTCTCTATTTATGAGCTCATCCAACAATCACCGCCTCATCGGGAGGCTCTGATGGAGATACTCAAAGCCATTGAGCTACAACCCCATGAACCTAATACTTTCAACAACTTTGTGGGACATGTGAAACAATGCATAGAACCAGTCATAACCTTTAGGGAAGACGAACTAAAATTGGTGACTGGTGATATGGTGGATCCAACAACATAGTCATGATAGCGGCATTAAAACACCTTAGGCTGCTAGCATCCCACATTGTGGTGTACACCTACACTCTTCGAGCATTCAATGATGCGTTATGCTCAATGGTTGGCATAATTATCCTGTCCATCCGAGTAGGACAAAAGACCATTCCTACATTGTGTCACATCCTTGAGGGTGAGATGGCCTACAATATCTTGCTAGGCCAGCCTTGGATCAAGGACATGAAGTGTGTCCCTTCGATAGCCCATCAATGCCTCAAATACACATACGAAGGGCAAGTACATGTAGTCCCAATGAGACTTAGAGCCCTTTAAGTTTTGCAATGCGATGCATCTGATGCCACAATCGACCCTCCCATAGACACATTTGGACTTTCAATTGAATCCGTCCACTCAGGGTATGATTCCAACTACATCCCCACTGTAGAGTCCCTCAATTAACCGAAATGGCCCATATTCATCATTTTTCCCTTCACCAACAATGCCTCATATGGTGGCCACACCGAAGGACAATGGGAAGAAGCCCCTAGAGGAGGCACCACCATTAGTCTCAACCATCTCTACCGAGGAGGTGCCCAGTTGAATGGAAGTCGAGACACCTGATTCACCAAACATGGAGTGGACTCAGGGAGAACTCCCATTCCCTCCCCCCCAACCATCGATGATTACCATTGAAATGACCAATATGGGCATGGGGGAGTACCTAGTGTAGAATATTGTGGCAACACCCACACTCGAATCCATGCAAGACATGGGGAGACCTCGCCCCCCCATCGACACTATCGTCCCTTTAGGTTACCCGCCAAATCAGACCAACTTTGTATATGGGGGCCTCGAGAATGGCCTGGAACCCTACCTATAAGAGGAAGAGGATGAAGAGCCATTTGTTGAGAATGTTGATTATCTGTCCAACCTAGAATTCGCCTTGAAATACCTAGACCAATGTAATTGGCATGGATATGGATTGGGTAGATACGAACAAGGAATGCACATTCTTTGTCAACCAAGATACCAGATGCCATATGATAAATCAAGAATAGGGTTCAACCACCCTTTGCCTCTTGACATCTTGGTAGAAATAATGCAAGGCTTAGGTCTAGGCAACAAGGATGGGTTGGCCCAAGATCCATATGCCAATCCCAACACTACATACACATTGGGGAATTATTTCCCATTGTTAACAACAAACCTTGTTGACCTCAAAAGCCCCTCCCCTTGGATCGAGGAAGGGGAAAGTTCAAGAAGTAACCTCTAAGAAAGATATGAAAAAAATCAAGGGAGCTCTTCAAAAGATGAGTCGGATTATGAGGTAGCACCTTGGGACCCGTTTGAGTCCGATAGCAATCACTTGTAGGTGACGCCCATCGACGATTATCAGGAGGACTTTGTGGCAATGTTAACCTTTAATGTTCCAATCGAGCAATTGCCACCTCCAGATAATTCAGCCCTCCCACAGAGAGCAGAATAACCTAGAAGGGACCAAATGAACATGCTTGAACAAAATGAGCCTCCCATGCTGGCCATAAGGCCATGATGGCATATCTCAACCATATGAGGCAACAAGAATACCCCATAGACATCGATGGTATGTTTGAACATCTAAATATGGGACCAAGGCATAGGTGGCATTTAAACAAAATATAGCTAAACCAAGTGCTTCATCCACCACTTCAGGTATATAGAGAGCACTTCCCACCTAGAGACCCTATAGGGCCACAAGTGCCAAGGGAAGACCCTATCCTTCTATCCATACATAGGGTCGATCCTTTTGTACTAGTACCCACAGAGCCAGATCCGAGGCACAAGGATCACCAAGAATGTCTGAATCAACACCTGCATGGTAATGGAGACCAAATTCATTCCATCAATATGATCTCCATTGATTTAACCGCCCCCATCCACAACCCAACCGATCCAACACGACCATTGTATCTAGACCTAGATGCCATAGACTAGGATTGTGCTGACTCACCACCATCCCCATCAAAGTACTAGCCTTGCGGTGGGATGTTCCATTTCACCCCAAGACAGACTCAGGATATCTTCCATGTTGAATAGGAACCCAACGTTCTCAACATAGATCTAAATTTAGCAAATGATATCCACCTGATCTTGCCTCCACACCAATTGGAGGATGGATCCCACATTTCAGTCAAAGAAATGATTGACACAGACATCGGTTCTGATCCAATTAATATGCAAGTCATCAAGCTGGGGGTAATTATATCCCCTGAAGAACAAGCTAATTACATTGCCCTTCTCAAAGAGAATAAGGAGGTTTTTGCATGGTCCTACAAAGACATGTCGAGGCTAGACCCACAGCTAGTCACACATAATTTAACACTTGATCTGACAGTAAAGCCAGCCAAGCAAAAGCTCTGTAAGATGCACACAATAGTGGCCTTAATGGTCAAAAATAAGCTATAAAAGTTGTTGGATGCATAGTTTGTCATCTGCGTGGATTGCCCACCATGGCTGTCCAACATGGTACCTATCAAAAAGTCAAACGGGAGGATTCACATATGCACCAATTTTCAAGATTTAAACAAAGAAAGTCCCAAGGAAGATTTCCCCTTGCCTAGCATCAACGCATTGGTAGACACTACAACAGGCCACAAAATGCTTTCCCTCATGGATGGTTTCTCGGGATACAACCAGATTCATATCAATCTTGATGATCAACTAAAAATGGCGTTCACGATGCCTTGGGGGACATTTTGTTATAAGGTCATGCCATTTGGCCTTAAAAATGCTGGCACCACTTACCAATGCACTATGACATACATATTCCACGATCACATGCATAAAACTTTGGAATATTATATGGATGATTTGTTGGCCAAATCTCTTTTGCACCAAAATCATCTCGATGACTTACGCAAGATCCTTGATTGCCTCATCGAACACAAGGTTAGGATAAACCCCAAGAAGTACGTATTTGGCATCACATCTGGAAAACTCTTGGGTTTCATAGTCTCAAAATGAGGCATTGAGGTAGATCCAAATAAATTCAACGCAATCCTTGAAATGCTTCCCCCAACCACCATCAAGCAGCTCAAAATCTTGCAGGGTAATGTCACGTCGATCAAGCGCTTCATAGCGCAGTTATCTGACAAGTGCCAACCCATGAATAAATTATTACATAAGGGGGTAGCATTTCATTGGGATGACGAGTGCCAGTCAACCTTCGACAACATCAAATGATACTTGGCTTCACTGCCAGTATTGGCACCACCTAGACCAGGAGTGTCATTATACTTATACATCTCAGCTACTGAGGTGGCATTGGGCACCATGCTAGCCCAAAAAAATGAATTACATAAAAAATAGGCTAATTATTATCTTAGCCGCACCCTGGTCAGTTATGAACTTAACTATGCATACATTGAGAAGCTATGCTTAGCAGTGGTATTTACCACCAAAAAGCTATGCCATTACATGCTGAGAAATACGAAGTATGTTGTGTCTAAGGAGAATCCATTACGGTACATGATGAGTTGTACTTATCACAGTAGTTGCACAACAAAATGGATCATGTTGTTGACGAAGTTTGACATCGAATTCATTGGACAAAAGTCCATCAAAATTCAAGTAATCACCGATCAACTAGTAGAGGCTCCTCTCGAAGATGATCAGCCTCTGATCATAGAGCTACCCAATGATGGGGTCTTCCATGTCTCAGAATTATCAGATTTTGATGAGCCTGGGTCATAGGCCGACATAACCTTAATCTTCAATGGTTCTAAATGTGAGCAAGGGGGTGGCGTGGGAATCATGTTTTTCACACCGCAAGGGGCTCCAATACCTTTATCATTTAAACTTGATTTCCCGTGCACCAATAACAATGCTAAATACGAAGCCTTGCTCATAGGTCTTCAAACAGCCATCACCATGAACATCAAATGCTTGAATATCTTTGGTGATTCACTATTAATTGTCAACCAAGTGAAAGGGGTATTCCAATGCAAATGCCTAGTTCTCTAGGCCTACAAAGCCCTTATGGATAAATTCCTAGCAAAGCTTGAATGGTACAACATCGAGGCACTCCCTCGATCATAGAATAATTTTGCAGACACTATGGCCTCCTTGGGGTCACTAATACCACACGACCCTTCTGGTGAAATGATAACCATTCAAGTCAAAATATTATCGCAATCTACGATGGAGCATGCAAGCTCTGACATAACGCCAAGAATCCACCTGATCCATATTGAACCATCTCAATATAGGTTCTCTTGAATCCATAATAGTTTGAATCACGCCAACTGGGGGTCTTTGTTCTCTCCAACCCCTCTTAATAGCAACACAATGCTATTTCTACAAGTTCTTTCCCACTCAGCTTTTGCTAGGGACGAACTTCAAGAGGGATCGGCCATTCATACCATCGAGGTTTCTAATCAGCAGGATTGGTACACACCCATAAGAGACTATCTCAAGTTAGGTAGCCTCCCACTTGGATTGTCGCACATCGCAAAAAGATCATTCAAATAGAAAGTGGCAAAATATGTCTTGCTAGGAGATATTTTGTACCGTCAAAGCTACGAAGGGATCCTTCTCCATTGCTTGGACCAACAGGAGTCCACTTGGGCGATCACCCAAGTGCATTATGGTACGTGTGGTGGCCACTTCAGCGGCATGGCCATCACCAAGCATATTCTTTGTATGGGCTATTATTGGACATCTTTAGACCGAGATTTTTGTGCATATGTGCGAAAGTGTGTGAAGTGTCAACACCATGCTAACTTGACCCATGTACCTTCTCATGCCTTGCATCCGATCCAATCGGCTTGGTCATTTTCATAGTGGGGCTTATATCTCATCAAAAAGATCTCCCCTGTATTGTTAGGTCATCACACATTTATCATAATGGCCACTGAGTACTTAACTAAGTGGGTGGAAGCAATTTCGCTTACCTCTACGACTGGGCCCCGCATTACGGAGTTCATTTTACATAACATCATATGTCATTTTGGTATTCCATCCAAGATCATCTCGAATAATGGGACGTCATTTAAGAACAAAGATGTGTGTGTTTTGACAAAAAAGTACAAAATTCAACATAGTTTTTTGACACCCTATTATCTGCAGGAAAATGGGTAAGCAAAGGCGTCAAACAAAATGCTAGTGTATCGCTCCAAATTTTTTGCATCCTTACCTTCAGGCTATAGGATCCGTGCCCGGAAGGGGGATGTGAGAAGGATGGGACAATACCTCGGACTGAGAGGCCCTTTGAAGGTCCCGCCTCTCGGGGGAGGAGTATAAGGGTGAATTTTTGATGGATGGTGGGTTCACCAGGAAACTTTTGAGTGGCAGTTTCCACACCTAGGTTGATAGTAGGTTTGATGTGTTCATTTTGTACTTTAATCATTCAATTCCTAGGTTTGGCCAAGATGAATCTAAACTATTCTATATGCCAATACTGATTTAGATGAATACAAAAAATAGGAATGAATGCTAAACACAGAGAATATGCTAACTAGAACAATACATACCTGATTCCGGATGTCTGATGAAGATTCTGAGTTTTGTAGTAGTCCAGATCATCTCAACTCGTACGTGATCATCTGAGATCAGACGAGATCATCGTCAATCTGATGAATTCGTCAGACGAATTCATCAGAAACCTGCAATCACAGGAATAGATACAAAATACCAAAGATGCAACTGCAAAAGCAAAGGGGAATGATAGAAATAACAGCAAACATGCCTAAATAATAGATTCAAATAACAAATAAGAGAAATGCAATAAATTTAATGATTGATTTTAATTTTATCATGCGGTTATGCTAAATGAGGTGAACTCCAAGATGCATAAATATAATAACTAAGATAATGTATAAAGAAATGCAGAAAACAATAAAAAGATGCAAACTCTGGGCTCTGATTGCCCCCAATCTGGACTACAGTCGGGATCACCTCCAATCGTACGAGATCATCTACGCTCCTCGACAGGATCGTCCGAAATCGCCTGGAATCACTTGCGACGATCCGAGCTAGCTTCGACTGAAAAATAGTAAAGTTCCTGCAAGAAAACATGAAATACAGAATGCAAATAATGGTGTGAGGATGCTCTGAGGTGCGTGGAAGTTTAGGGGGTTTAAGTAGAGTTTTAGGCAGAGAGTCAAGGGGATAAACTGAGAAAATCTTAGTTTATATAGGATTAGGGAGAGGTTAGGAGGTTGGAGATCATCCCAATTTGGGAGATCTCCAATGGGGGAGACTCTAACTATGCAGACACGCTTTCTGCCTAGGTTAGAGAGGTTGTTGGAACAGAAGCTAAGTATGAAAATTTGGTTTTGGGATGAAATCGTCTGGACGTTCTGTTCCAGATGAATTCATCAGATCTGGGATGATTTCATCTAATCTGCGATGATATCATCCAATGGTCAAAACAAATCCTAAAAATGGCATGAAAAACAAGGGGAGCGGGTAACAGGCGGTTAACGGGCGATTTGAGGTTAAAATTTGAATTTTTATCTTTTTACTAAGGTTTAACTGTGCCAATTTTAGGGTGCTACATTTTGCCCCCTCTTTAGCAAATTTTCCGAAGAAAATGCGTTAAAGACGAGTTCTTCCCGTTTTATGAGAAAGCAAAAATGTACTCAATTTTTTAGATGACGATTCTTGGTCGAATCGTACGACTGCTGACTATGGTGCCCCCTCCGTGTTTTTACCCAAATCGAACATTTGAGGTAAAAACGTAGAAAAGCAAAAATTAAAAAAATGTTGTTGTTTTTAAATAAAATTAAGAAAAATAGGGTAAAACCCTAATTCATTGTTACTGTTCATTGTTATTGTTTTTAGAGCTCTACAGACAAAAAATGGTGGAGACAGCACACCGATCGATAGAGGTCCAGCACGGGCTACGGGTAAGGATCTAATCCTAGTAAATTAGGTTTGAATTTAAGTTGTGCAATTTTTTGTTTTAAATTTTGATTGTTTGGGGCATCGCGGCCGTTTTTAGGCCGTCGACGACGTCGGGATGAAATCGTCCCTATTTCATCGAAATCGTCCCTAGATCGTCGATTTCGTCGGAGGGCAAAATCGGCGAACTAGGGGCGATCCCGTCCAACAAGGGGTGATCCCCAAGTTGTGAAATAGGAGATGATTTCATCCTACAAAGGATGATTTTATCCAATTTGGGATGATATAATCTAATGGTGGACGATATCATCATATTTATGAAATTTAACTTGAGTAAAATGTGTTTAATTTTATTTTAATGATTGGTTTATTAATGAATTTTTGTTGTTTTATTGTTTGTTTTGCAGAGGGGATTACTAAAGAGTCGAGAATGGAAATACGGCAGGCTGCGAGATGACATAGCCATGCTCGACCAGGCAGAGCATGACCGACTAGCACAGGTCGGTTTGCAGCATGTGGCGGAGATGCCACAAGTACCGACGGACATGGGGCTACTGATAGCCCTAGCAGAGAGGTGGTATCCGGGGTCATCCCTGCTTTCGGTTACCGATAGGGGAGATGGCTCCCACACTAGAGGATGTATGGAGGATCATGAGGATCCCCATACAAGGACGGTTGATGATGCCTACGGCCAATCAGGGCCAGGTGATGATGAGATTGATCGGAGACCCGAGCTTCACCCTGGAGAAGGGCGGAGTGAACATCGAGTCTCTAAGGCAGATGCCTGGGGCATCTAGGCTGACTCAAGTTTTGGCAGGGGTGGTAGGTGGCTTACTATTGTGCCACCAGAGTGGGTACAGACTACCATGGCTCCTATCAGATGTGGTCTATGACATGAGAGACCACGGGTACAGGTTTGCATGGGGCAGCTTTGTACTATGCCGCTTGTATAGGATCCTGCATGGGGTCGTATACAAGGGAGGCCGATGTCTAGTTTTGACATCACTACTACAAGTTTGGTGCTGGGAGCACATCACGGTGCGAAGGCCGATAGGGCTCCCACTGATAAGGGTTGACCGGGAGAGGCCCCGAGTTTTCTATTGGTGGCTACAGAGGGGGTCACAATGGCGGATAGATCTGTCGATGTCACAGAGGTTGTTAGATGACCTCATCCCAGACCAGATCACCTAGAGGCCATGGCGAGAGCACCCAGGGTGGGCAGAGGATGGCTAGCTCGCATCAGGTGAGTCTGCTGGCTGAGGATGGAGTGGGGAGAGGTAGAGCTCCATCGCTACGATCGGGTTCTATGATAGTTCGGTCTACAGAAAGGGATCCCTTCTCTCAGGGATTACGAGTACTCTCAGACTATCCAAGATAGTACCACACTGAGCGGGGCTCCAGACATGTAGCAGTTCTAGAGTCAGGACACGGATGATGCCCCCATCCAGCCAGTGGATGGTGATGATATTAGGGTTACCGATGGATACGATGCCTAGTACGTAGGCATCCACCCTCCTCGGATGACGAGGGCACAGGGTCCGATGCACATTATTGTGCAATGGATGGGGAGGCAACGTTAGGCTGCTATTGAGGTAGCACGGGGTCATGGTGGGAGAGAGCAACGATGGTCTCCATAGGAGAGACGCCAGAGGATGGCACGGGCTCCATAGAGACCACAACAGATAGGGAGGAGGGAGAGGGGAGTCCCTTCTCAGTAGGGGGAGAGACCACCATCGCTCGATAAGGGCAAGGGTGTCGAGGTAGGGGAGAGCAGTGAGACGGTGGCTCTCTAGGCTGAGGTTGCCCGCCTTTGGGCTCAGGTGCAGACACTGCAGGATGAGGCTACATGGCTCAGAGCTCGGGGTGGAGGAGCGAGCATGCAGGAGTTGGTGTGGTCTATGGCTCAGACTATGTTCTACCGAGGAGCATACTACCAGATGGTTCCAGAGAGCCAGAGGTTACAGCTACCAGTCGACATTGCGGGGCCGATTAGGATGGGGTCATCGAGGACATCGTCACGATCGATGTCGAGGACCCACGACACAGGGCGGACTTCGATGGGGCCTCCTCCTCCACCTCAGGGTGGGAGAGGAGACGAGGCTGAGAGCTCGAGGGCTTCTCGAGGCTAGACGCTCACTGCATAGAGATTGTATTTTTTATTATATATTTTTTGAGAGGATTGAGTATGCCAGGCTATTGATTGTGGCATACCAATCCAGTTTTGATATGATGTACATAATTTGTTGATATATATATATGGTCTTTTTGATGATATGACTTGTGTATATGTTGTATGATGCTTTAATGTTGAATTTTGCAATTGATTATTGATGATTCATGTAATTATGTCATTTTAGAAATATTATAATTTTATGTCATGTTGTAAAATTTAAATGAAATAATCTGATGTAAACAATTGGTTGTTTTGGTGTGATTTGATGAAAATAAAAGGGACTTCTAACAATAATTTCAAAGGACATTGTCATTGTTATAGACCATTTCATGGAGTCACCGCTCGCTCGGTCGTCAAGCTAATCCCAGTATAGAAATATTGCTAAAAGTAAAAGAATGCTTAAGAGACTGTCTTAAGACTTTGTGTTGTGATGGTGAAAATGATGATGGTGATGATTTGTTTTCAGATTTTCATAAAAATATTATGCATGAAGTATTAGAAATATGATTTTTGCTAGGCATAAATTCCTAAGTGTGATAAAATTTTGAACAATTCCTTAGAAATTATACCATGGTTGCAAAATTGAATGTTGACATAATGACATGAAATAGAATAAGTGTTCGTTCATTTTAAAGCACAATTGTGTAACATAATGATGTAAGCCATATGTTTTTATAAATTAAAATGAATGGGAAAATAAAATTAGAGCAATGGTTTGCGCTAGGCATAGAATTATAGGTATAGACTTATACCATCATCGCGAAATCCAAAGAAGAAATTGATATTTTAGTTTTATTGCATGATTTGATTTTTGATTTTGAGATAAACAGAAAATAATAATATACAAACTTGACTTTATTTACTAGATTTTGTAATATGTTGTTTAAAAGAATTTTGGATTTTTTGAAAACAATGTATGTAATTGTTTTTATACTAAACAGATGTTCTGAAATAAGAATAAAATTTATTCCAAAAGAGTTGCAGAAATATTTTAAATTATCTCAAAGACAAATGTAGATTTGTAAGGAACCCTCATGTGCATATGTGAGTTCATTGCCGATCTTGATTTATCATAATGATAGAGAATCTCTCAAATACAAATGTGTGTGCACTTGTATTGTTCGTTCACCAATTTTGAGCAAGATAATTTGATACAAGTAATTTGAATTAACCAAATGAATGTTCGTTGACCATGATTTATATGCATGTAACCGTACTAGAATACTATGTAAGTTAGGTTATCAAGAGCTAGCTAATCCATAAGCCGACATAGGTCTATACAAAATAAGGTCGCTAATGTGACAGACATATCACCATGCTAGGGATTACCCAAGGCCAAGCGGGTTGGGCACAAACCACCTGTTATGGGGCTTACCTCATAGTTTTCGAATAATTGAGAATTCCAGGGATTCAAGCTCATTCACCCTTCTTTTCTTTTCAAGGGGTAGGGAAAGGGATTTATTGCATTTTGCTTTTTCTTTTCTCTTTTGCTTTTCTTCTCTCTCTTTTTTTTTTTTTTTTGTATTTTGCTTGGAACTTGAGATAATGCTGAAATATTGTTGCGATGGTACAAAATGATATTTTTCTTTTTCTCATTTTCTTTGACTTTTCTTTTTCTTCCTATGCTAGGGATACTTGCTCGGATTAGTTGTAGAGCAAGGGATTTTTATTCTGGGTAGGGGTGAGCTTGTCCTTTTGTCAATTCTCAAAGATTCTAGACCATGTGCATGATAGGATAGCAGGGGAAACTTTTCGCTCAAGAAACCACTTTTACTATGTAGCATCATATTGAATTTGCAATGAAATCATTTTAATGTGAAAAGATATATTTGGTTCAAGTAAATAACAAGATCAGTTCTCTATGCTCAAAACTTTATTTAATTCAACTAGGGACTTTGATATAAGAGAGATTAATAATCATACAAAATAAAATCAAGATATTTATTCATGTGAATGTGAAAGTGCGGGATTCCAAATAAATGCTAATTTATCCAAAATAATTGAAAATATAATGGCAATACTTCAAGAATTGACAGGTATGAAAAATAAAATATGTTTTTGAAGATTTTGACGATTTTGATGTTTTTTATATTTTGATTTTGATTGATGAATTGCAAGAAGAAATACTATTACTGTTTTGGAAATTTTTATATGGATGACTAAAATGAAACAATATGCAAAATACACAATATATATAAATGATGAAAAATGACCAAATGTTATGCATAATAACGCTTAAGATGCATAATGTTCATAGGTTCTTTAAGATCTTTACCATCTAAGGTAGCTAATCGATATGCTCCCGATCCAAATTTAGCAATGATGACATATGGTCCGAGCCAGTTGGGCTCAAATTTACCTTTAAGGTCTTTAGTTGCATTAGTATTTTTTTTATTTTCTTTTAAGACAAGGTCGCCGATCTCAAAGGATCGATGATGAACTTTCTTGAGGTATGCTCGTTTAAGCTTGTTTTGGTAGGCACGAAGATGCTCCAAAGCATTGATGCGCTTCTCATCTAGGAGTTCCAGCTGACTAAGTCTGCCAAACACGATATTCATCTCCTACTTCAAGTATCTTGAAGTAGCAGAGCCAAAGAAGGAACTTCTAATTCAAAGGGAAAAACTGCTTCAGCGCCATAGACCAAAACAAAGGGGGAAGTGCCTGTGGGAGTACGAACGCTAGTTCGATAGGCCCACAAAGTAGGATATAATTGAATATGCCAATCTCGGCCAGATTTGTTGACCAGTATTTTAAGGATTTTGATTAATGTTTTATTAGATGCTTCTGCTTGGCCATTACCCTGAGGATAATAGGGAGTGGACCAACGATGTTGAATTTTATACTTTTGACATAATTTCTTAACATATTTATTTTTAAAACAAGTTCCATTATCTGAAATGAGATTTGCAGGGATTTCGAACCTACAAATAATTTGATTAAAAATAAACTTGGAAACTTGGGTTCCAGTACAAGAAGCTAATGGCATAGCTTCAACCCACTTCATGAAATACTCAGTGGCGGTTATGATAAATTTGTGTCCATCGGATGACACAGGGTTGATTTTTCCAATGATGTCTAAGCCCCATTTTGAAAAGGGCCAAGGAGATGAAATAGCCTGCAGCTCTTGTGCAGGCGCATGGACAAGGTCAGCATGTTTTTGGCACTTGTCGCAATGATGCACATAAGCATGTGCATCATTCTCCATGGTAGGCCAAAAATATCCTATCCTAAGGAGCTTTTTAGCAATGGCGCTACCACTAAAATGCCCCCCACAAGATCCATTGTGGGCTTCACTCAAAGCTGATCTAGATTCTTGCTAGATTCAAACATCTCAATAGGATGCCTTCAAAAGATCTCCTATACAAGGTATTACCAATAATCATGAAGTGACTTGCTCGTCTACGTAATAACCTGCACTGGTTGCTATTACAACCTTCGAGAAAGGTCCCATTTTGAAGAAAATTAAATAGATCAATGTACCAATGTTCAGGAGTAGTTTCGTTGATTAGAAACACATCCAAAGGTTCTAAGCATGATTTGCTTGAAGCGGGTTCCTGGAGTCGATGAATAATGATGGTAGCATATTCATCATCTAACTCCAAGGGCAAAAGAGATGCAGCTGCAGCCATAGCGTCAGCCGCACGGTTGTTAGTTCGAGGAATAGCTTCCAAGGTAACTTGATCAAACAAAGATAATAATTGTAGGACATATGCTTTGTATGGACGCAATTTATCATCTCGGGTTTGATAAACATCATTGATTTGATTTATGACAAGTTGAGAGTCACCAAAAACCAATAGATTTTTAATTTGTAGCGCTAAAGCAACTCGTAATCCAAGGATAAGAGCTTCATATTCAGCAGTGTTATTAGTACAAGCAAATGTTAGTTTGAAGGACAGAGGTATAAGATGTTTCTATGGAGATATTAAAATAATACCTGCACCAGCCCCACTCATACATCGGGCTCCGTCAAAGTATAGGGACCATTGCTCTGGATGGTCTGCCTCTAGTTTAAGGCATTCATCAGGAAACTCAATGATGAGGGGATGGGTAGACTCTAAGGGTGCAACGGCTAATTGATCTGCTATGATTTGACCTTTAACAGACTTCTATCCTATAAACGTGAGTTCAAACTCGCTTAGCGCAAGAACCCACTTTGTTGTGCGACCAGATAAGTACGGTCGACTCATGAGATATCGCAAAGGGTCGAATTTAGCAATAACATACGTTTTTTGGCTGAGCATATAATGTCGTAGTTTCTATGTAGAAAATATGACTGCTAGACATAACTTCTCTAATACGGTATAGCGAGTTTCATAACTGATTAAGGTTCTGCTAATGTAATAATTAGCACGTTCTTTCTTCTCATCGTCAAGTTGAGCTAACATAGCTCCTAAGGCAAAATCGAAAGCAGAAATGTACAAAATAAATGGACGATCAGATCTAGGTGGTGAAAGCACCGATGGTTTAAGGAGATATTGTTTGAGGAGTTCGAATGCTTCCTGACATTCGTCGTCCCAATGAAAAGAGACATCTTTCTTAAGAAGCTTAAGAAAAGGTCCGGTTTTGTCTGCCAACTTATCAATAAAGCGGCGAATAGCTTGAAGCTTACCTTGTAGACTTCGTAATTCTGATATATTTGTGGGTGCGGGCATATCAGTGATAGCCACGATCTTGAGAGGGTCAATTTCAATGCCACGTAAAGAAACTATAACCCCTAATAATTTACCGGACTTAACTCCGAATATACATTTAGCTGGATTCAATCGGATAAGATACTCCCTTAACCGATCAAATACTTTTCTCAAGTCATCTAAATGATCATCTTCTTTGATGGAACGAGCTATAATATCGTCTACATAATCATGTAGAATATCATGCATCATATCATGAAAGATATAAGTCATGGCTCGTTGATATGTTGCACCTACATTCTTTAAACCGAATGGCATCACTTTCCAACAAAAGGTCCCCCAAGGGGTAATAAAGGTTGTTTTAGCCTGATCTTCAGGAGCTATCCTGATCTGATTATAACCAAAAAATCCATCCATTAGGGATATTATTCCACTCCCAGCAGTAAAGTCAATGATCTGATCCATGTTGGGAAGAGGAAAATCATCTTTAGGGCATGCAACATTAATATCTCTCAAGTTTGTGCAAACCCTAACTTTAGTGGCTTCTTTCTTAGTTACTGGAACTACATTCGAGATCCATTCAAGCATAATCAATGGCTTGTATAAAAATAACATTTAAGAGTTTTTCTAATTCTCCTTTGACTAGTAAGGCCACTTTAGGATGCATTTTTCTAAGTTTATGTTTAACAAGTTTAGCATCCGGATGGACTACTAGGTGATGCATAACTACGGAAGGGTCTAATCCTGGCATATCTTCATATGTCCAAGCAAAGACGTCTTCATATTGTTTAAGGAATGCAATGTATTTATCTTGTTTTTCTTGACTCAATTCTGATCCAATGTTGATTATGTGAGGGTTATCTTTGGTTCCAATGTTAATTTTTATGATGTTTTCTACTTCCATGTGTAGATCTCTCTCAAAATTAGGTGGGGCGGGTGAAACACCTAATTCTTGTAATTCTTCCAAGGTTAGCTTGGATAATTCATCTTGAGGAGTCGTGGCCTCAAGTTGGGCTATACTAGGTATAGAGCCATCGAAATAAAATCCGTTATGTAACAATTCCTCAATGGAGACATCATGAAAGATATCCCCCTCCAACTCATCGTCGGATTCGACAATCATCTCAGGGTAAGCTATGGATAACATATTACATGTAAGAGGCTTATTCATTAAATGCAAGACATCCCATTTATCCAGATAATCTTGGTAACATATGAGGTGGTCATCATCCTCGAATGGGAAGGGCTGACCTTTACTAGGAAATAGGCCCACACCACATCGGGCAAGCCATGGTTCTACCTCAAAAGGTTCTTTCATACCATTCTGGAAAGGTCCCAAACCTTTCCCTTTATATCCCAATTTAAGCATTATGGGCTTAGCTTTAATATACTCATTAGCAAAATAGCATCTAGCATATCCATCACAATGTGTCTTGATGTTTCTAGGTATTCTTCCCTAGTCATATCCCTTATAAATAAAAGCACAACTCCCGACTTGGTAAATACTTCCCATAGGCTGTGGGAGGCCCAAGGTACGAGGAGAGGGTGGGAGTTTATTTAAAATAAGGGAATCTTGCATGGCAATGTTTGTTTTTTCTGATATAAGAATTTTAGATAAATCGGGTAAGAGCTCATCAGTAAGAGCATAAGAGGTAGAAGGAACATTTCCTACATCGTCGGATGTGGAAAGTATGCCTGTAGTGGATGTAGATGTTATAGAGATATCGATGGATGAGTCTATAGGTATGGAAGTTATAGGAGTAAAACAAGAAGCATTGGTTGTAGTTTTAGGATCTTTTCGAGGTCCTAATGTGGTTTGTTCGGAAGATGGTTGAGCTATATGTAGAGGTGTAGTTGATGGGGAAAAAGTAGATGATGTTATGGGTGTGTGTTTCACACGTTTAGTCGGTTGATGAGAATTAGGATGTGTGGATGATAGAGCAGGGAAAAATTGAACTCCAACAGGTTCTGCCAAAGCACACATATCAAAGGGTCTAGGATCACCATGAATGGTAACCAACTGATTTTTAAATTTGAATTTAACACACTAATGTAAAGTTGAGGGAACAACTCGCATTGCGTTGATCCAAGGGCGACCCAAAAGTATATTGTACGATGCAGGCAATGTACAATAAACACGGTCGTGTCTAAGGTTCTCGGACCAACTTGCAAGGGGATAGTAATAACTCCACACGTTTCTTGTGTTTCATCATTGAAGGCTTTTATGATCATATCAGTTCTTTTCATTTTGTCACTTCTAAACCCAAATATTTGGTAGAAGTCAAAAGTGCATATGTTTAAAGATGAACCATTATCAATCAAGACTCGTTTAACTGCTACATCCCCAATTAGGGCAATAATATATAAGGGGTTATCCTTATGTAAACTATGTTGTGGTATATCTCTATCCCGAAAGTCAATACAATCGACTTCTCGAGTTATGATAGTATTGGACATGGCTTCAGATTGAATATTTTGTGGTACCATCATTTGGCTTAATGTGAGCATTAATTCATCCCTATGGGTAGGAGAAGATCTTAAAAGGTCCAAAAGGGAAATTCTAGCTGTAGTATTTGATAATTGTTCATTAATATTATAAGGAGGCTTAGGTTGAACATTAGGCGCATGATTCCCTTTATTGGGATTTTTCAAAACAAATGGAGCTGATCCATCGTTCTGAGTTTGATCCTGTTGAGAGTTTTGAGCCTGTTGTCGAGTAACAGCTCCGATGGTACCTACAATATTATTTTGAGGATGATGAATGGGCCTTGGTCTAGCGTTTATGGCTTGTTCATTAGAAAGTAATTGGTGAGAAGATGGTCTAGTAGTGACTCTTCTAGGAAATGGTTCTTCTAGAACCATAAAACTTGTGATAGGTTGAATAGGATCTGATTCATCTTCAGAGCTATTCGATTGATTTGAGGTGATTTCCATGTCACTTTCAGTCTCATATTCGGTATCACTAAGATCAGGGGTCCGAATATTATATAGAGGTCTGGTCGTAACCATGGATAAAGTTGTGTCAAATACTTCCACATCATGAGTAGGTGAATGTCCACTAATAGTTCCTACATATCGGGTAGGAGGGGGAACATTATGATGCTCAATTTGATTAGCCACCTCTTTACCATGCTTTGGTAAAGGATGTTGAAATATGTCCAATGGATCGATTGGCATTCCGATTCTGATTTTGAGGGATGTTCTTTTGAGCATTATTAGAAGGATTTTGTTTAGGTTGAAAGGCTTGCACCTCCATCTCATTGTTATCAATCAGGTCTTGTATTTTATGTTTTAATATTTTACAAGAATTGGTAGCGTGTCCAGGTCCTCTATGGAAATCACAATGTAAATCAGCTCTGTATCCGGGTATAGTTGGATCAGGTTCTCGGATATTTGGTAATTGAATCAAACCTCATGCTAATAGTTGCGGGAGAATGGTTGATAAGGGTTGATTTAACCTAGTAAATTCTTGGGGTGGTTTATCAGGAGGTTTCAGTATGAACTTCTCTGTTGTTTTCGCAACATTAACAGTAGCAATATTTCTACTATCGATGACTCCATCACCCACAACTTGTTTATTTTTATATTGATTTCTGGATGTTTTCTCATCATCTTTCTTTTTAAGTTGACCTCTCCTAATAAGAGCATCTTCCACTCTTCGGGCTAAGTCTATAGCTTGATCGAAGGTGGTCAAGGTAGCAGTTGATAATTCATAGGATAGTTGTTCTTGTAAATTATTGATAAAGATATCCAACATTTCCCGATAAGGTAACACAAAGTGTAATTTTCCTATCAACTCGCCTCCATCGAGCTAAGAAGTCAGCAAAACACTCATCTTTGTCTTGTTTTAGGTTGTACAAATATTTAATAGTTACATGCCTTTCAATATAGGCACTAAATTGATGCACAAAAGACTCGGCGGTCTCTTCAAAATTTCTCAAAGAATGAGTGGGTAGTTGATAATACCATTCCAATGCCATCCCTCCTAAACTTTTTGGGAACATCTTTAGTAATAACAAGTCATCATGTGATATATCATGACATGCTATCCTAAACATACGAAGATGCTCTATGGGATCTTCAGTTCCTTTGTATATAGGTAGGACAGGCATAGGAAAGTGTTTGGGATATGGTTGTGCTACAACTATAGGATCTAGAGGCTGACTACACATCTCTCGATAATTGTACGAGGGATGGTAGGGATCTATCTGGTCCATGCGGGAGACTAACTGTTTCACCATGGCTTCCAGATTACCAGTTTGCCCACCATATTGGTTCGGTGGTACATGAGTATGGGATTTGTGAGCGTATGTTGGCGTGACATAAGGATTAGATGCTATATTGTTGTTATGCAAATGGTTGGTAGGAAGAGTATTATGAAGAAGATTTGTTGTAGCATTATGTTGTATCCCAGATTGTTGGAAATTGGTATTTGGTTTTTTTTTAGGCTTTTGTTGATTTGAGGTATATTGATCAATAGCTTGGCAAAATAGAGCAGTGAATGAAGGTTTCTTTTGTGTGGGAATAACCCTAGGCTTGGTAACAGGCACTCTAGGTGGTTGGGTAACCTGTTGTTGTTGCATGTTCTGGATTATAGCGGCCATATCCAAATTGGATGGTCCAGCTTGATCACTTTCTTGATCAACGAAGGACAAGGGATTAGTGCGTGTGTGATATATGTCTTCTAGGGTTGCTTGAGTGTCACTAATTTGATCTTTGTCCATATGGACTGCTCTATTAAGAGTGCCAATATTAGTATTGAGGAACTTCCAGAAATGTTCCATGTTCTCAAAAGTAACAGCTCCTTCCGGAGATATTTTAGGGGATGAGGATCCTTCCTCTCTATCATTTTCTTTTTGTTCATTTCCTACAACAAATTCTTCTTCTTGTTGATCAAAGGTTCCTTCTTCCTGAATTGGGTCTTCAGGAAGGACATCTGGGGTTATTTCCTGGTTTTCTTAACCAATATTCTTCTACTTCAGTCTGTTTCCATTCCTGAGTCTAGTCATTATGTCTAAATTTAGATTTTAGCAAATATATATTAATATATTTGCAACAAATTAGGGAGGTATATATTTTAACTATATACCTACTATAATACTTAAAATAAAATGTTTTGATTTTTGTGATATTTTTGTTTTGTTTTTATTTTATTTTATTTATTATTTCTATTTTTTTTTTATGCTTATAAAGACAACAAACAACACACTGAATGCAAGAAATAACAATAATAAAGGAATAGCTTAGTTTTCTATAAATAGTTTATAGATGTCATTGATAGGATCAAGTTCATCAGGAGTCATGAAATGCTCCTCTTCAAATTGGAAATGGTTTTTCAAGAACTTGATAAAGTGTGCTATAGTGATATTATCTGTTTCAGACTCGATCTGGTAGAAATAAAGTTCATGGCAATACTCTCGATATAACACAGCTCTAGGAACTCTATTCCATATTTTTCTATCCGTAAGAATGACCTCTTGATCCTCTATATGAGATAGAAATTTATGTACTACAACTGCATTCTCAAGGTATTCCTCAAAGGTGTACAACTCTAAAGACACATGGGCTCTTTTATCTGCTAACCACCTATGGCAAGCTCTCTGAAGTTCATGATATAAGGTCACTTGATCGGGATCCAGGATTCTATCTAGGACAAACCTCTTAATTTGCCTAAGTTCTGTTGCCCTAGATCCAATGATACCCAATCTCCTATCAAGTTCGTCCCACAAAGGTTGAACCCTATTTGTTTGAGGTACTCTAAGCACAAAAGTAATCTCTATAGCTGCTAATTGATTCTCAACATTAATGGTGACAGCTCGTCTTTTATTATAATCTACCATCTAAATATGATATGCAATCTTTGATTCTAAATGCATTTATGTTTTTTTTTTTTTTGGATTGTTTTCAAAAGGTTTTTAGTTTTTCACGTCGGGTTCACCAAAATGTATCGCTCCAAATTTTTTGCATCCTTACCTTCAGGCTATAGGATCCATGCCCGGAAGGGGGATGTGAGAAGGATGGGACAATACCTCGGACTGAGAGGCCCTTTGAAGGTCCCGCCTCTCGGGGGAGGAGTATAAGGGTGAATTTTCGATGGATGGTGGGTTCACCAAGAAACTTTTGAGTGGCGTTTCCACACCTAGGTTGATAGTAGGTTTGATGTGTTCATTTTGTACTTTAATCATTCAATTCCTAGGTTTGGCCAAGATGAATCTAAACTATTCTATATGCCAATACTGATTTAGATGAATACAAAAAATAGGAATGAATGCTAAACACAGAGAATATGCTAACTAGAACAGTACATACCTAATTCTGGATGTCTGATGAAGATTCTGAGTTTTGTAGCAGTCCAGATCATCTCAACTCGTACGTGATCATCTGAGATCAGACGAGATCATCGTCAATCTGACGAATTCATCAAAAACCTGCAATCACAGGAATAGATACAAAATACCAAAGATGCAATCGCAAAAGAAAAGGGGAATGATAGAAATAACAACAAACATGCCTAAATAATAGATTCAAATAACAAATAAGAGAAATGCAATAAATTTAATGATTGATTTTAATTTTATCATGCGGTTATGCTAAATGAGGTGAACTCCAAGATGCATAAATATAATAACTAAGATAATGTATAAAGAAATGCAAAAAATGATAAAAAGATGCAAACTCTGGGCTTTGATTTCCCCCAATCTGGACTACAATTGGGATCGCCTCCAATCGTACAAGATCATCTGTGCTCCTCGATAGGATCATCCGAAATCGCCTAGAATCGCTTACGACGATCCGAGCTAGCTTCGACTAAAAAATAGTAAAGTTCCTGCAAGAAAACATGAAATACATAATGCAAATAATGGTGTGAGGATGCTCTGAGGTGCGTGGAAGTTCAGGGGGTTCAAGCAGAGTTTCAGGTAGAGATTCATGGGGATAAACTAAGAAAATCCCAGTTTATATAGGATTAGGGAGAGGTTAGGAGGTTGGAGATCATCCCAATTTGGGAGATCTCCAATGGGGGAGACTCTAACTGCATAGACATGCTTTCTGCCTAGGTTAGAGAGGTTGTTGGAACATAAGCTAAGTATGAAAATTTGGTTTTGGGATGAAATCGTCTGGACGTTCTATTCCAGATGAATTCGTCAGATCTGGGATGATTTCATCTAATCTGCGATGATATCGTCCAACGGTCAAAACAAATCCTAAAAATGGCATGAAAAACAAGGGGAGCGGGTAACAAGCGGTTAACGGGCGGTTTGAGGTTAAAATTTGAATTTTTATCTTTTTACTAAGGTTTAACCGTGCCAATTTTAGGGTGCTACAACTAGTTGCCATCCTTAAAAATACAGTCACAGATAATCATAAGGATTGGCACATCCAAATACCAATTGCCCTATGGGCTTATCACACTAGCATTCTGACGCCCACTAGGGCAACTCCATTTTCACTAGTATATGGCTCCGAGGTAGTCATGCCTCTTGAGTTGGAAATACCCTCCCTGTGCATATCAATGCAAGAGTTTAGTAATGATGAAACTGCATGGCAGGCCCGGTTAGACCAGCTTACGTTACTCGACGAACGATACATCAATTCTCTCGAGCATTTATGTATCTATCAAGAGTGACTTAAGAAAGCATACAACATGAAAGTTCACGTAAGGGACTTTCAGGTTGGTGACATGGTATTAAAAGAGAACCAACAAAATTCTAACTTGCCACCCCATTTAAGGGACAAGTTCATGGCAAATTGCTAAGGTCCTTATGTAATCGATAGTAAAATAGGACTTGGAACATACCGGCTTGCCTCTCTTGAAGGAATAAAGGAACTAGAACCCTTGAACATCAGTTATTTGAGGCCATTCAACATTTAGAGAGCCATAGCCCACCCCAAAAGCTCCAAGGGTTCCCACAATCGCTTGGTCAACCAAAAATGCCCCAAAGGTATCCATAATCCCTTTGGTCAAACCAAAACCTCCAAGGATTCCCGTAATTTCTTGGTCACCCCAAATGCCCCAAAGGTATCCATAATCCCTTTGGTCAAACCAAAAGCTCCAAGGGTTCCCACAATCGCTTGGTCAACCCAAAAATGCCCCAAAGGTATCCATAATCCCTTTGGTCAAACCAAAAGCCCCAAGGATTCCCACAATCGCTTGGTCACCAAAAATACCCCAAAGGCATCCATAATCCCTTTGGTCAAACCAAAATCCCCAAGGATTCCCGCAATCGCTTGGTCAACCAAAAAATGCCCCAAAGGTATCTATAATCTCTTTGGTCAAACCAAAAGCTCCAAGGGTTCCCACAATCGCTTGGTCACCCAAAATGCCCCAAAGGTATCTATAATCTCTTTGGTCAAAATCTCCAAGGATCCGTAAGAATCACTTGGTCCGCACCCATTCGGGTTAAACCACCATAACAAAAATTCAAAAACAACAGATAATCCAAAAATTGCATCTCACTTTCATGCATATTCATAAAAATCAAAACACAAAAAAAAAAAAAAACTGCATTAGCCATCGCATACATACATTGCATATTTGCTGGTCATACATGTCAAAAGCACCATAGACTGTAATTACTCAGCAATTCCATCATTTTCCAAATTTAGTCCATTTTGTAAAAAGATCCATAAAAAATAATGCCCTTCGCATTTTCGCCATATTATAGTCAGTTGTCTTCTAATGTCGTTAGGGTTTCGTCATTCAACTGTCTTTAGATTTCTAGTCAAATGTTTTACAAAGTCAGACCAATTTTTACAAGGTAGAGTTTTACTTGGATTACACCTTGTTACATAGCATCCCAACACACACTTAAAACACATAAAAATTCCCAAGTTGTGTGAACGAAAGATGAAACCTACAAAGCAGTCTAGGGTACCATAGGTGAAACGTTATCTTGCTCATCCCCCTGTGTGAATGGTTCAAGAATGCTGAGAATTGACAAAAGGACAAACTCTTCCCCATCCAATTCCCCACAATAAATAGTGGTTTTCACCACTATCAAAAATTCCAAACACCTTTGGTCCCCAAATCCGTAAGGATTCATACTACACATCCCTGAGAAGGATGGGTAGTCATCCCCAAGGCCTAAAAGGATCAATGCCATTCACAAGCAAAATCCCAAAAGTCCACCATAAAAAATCCCAAAACACCTTTGATCCCAAAGTCGTAAGGATTCGTACTACACGCCCCTGAGAAGGATGGGTAGTCATCCCCAAGGACTAAAAGATCAATGCCATTCCAAAGCAAAATTCCCAACCACCTTTGATTCCCAAAGTCGTAAGAATTCGTACTACACGTCCATGAAAAGGATGGGTAGTCATCCCCAAGGCCAAAAGGATCAATGCCATTCACAAGCCAAAAACCCATGAGCTCAAATTTGAAATCAAAATTCAAAATCTAAATCCTCAAAAGGCAACAATAAAAAATAACAGTGATTATCACCACTACTCAAACCCCTTGCTCAAGAAAAAAAAGAGAGAAAATAAATAGTGATTTTCATCACTATGTATGAGAGCAAGTATCCCAAACAAGTTGAACAACCGAAAGAAACCTGAGCTTCAATCCCTGGAATTCTCAACATTTGAAAAACCATTTAGGTGATCCTCATTACGTGTTTGGTGGATAGCCTGCCTGGCAATGGCGGTATCCTAAACACATGATGATATGTCTATCACATTAGCTTTGCATGTGTGTAGACCAATTTTTTCATGTGGATGAGCTAGCTTATGGTATCTTATATGGCACCATAGATTAATCTTACTAAATACAACAAAGGAGTTAGTGGAGCTAATTAGGTGATCCTCAATATAGGTTTGGTGGACAGCCTACCTAGCACTGGCAGTATCCTTACGAATACCACATAAAGAAACTCAATCGCACACACAGGGATGTGAAATAACTTGGTCAAACTCAAGTCTGATTCGTACCTTGTTCAAAAGTATTGTAATATAATGTATAGTCTTGATTAGTTAGTTAAAGCATTTGAGTCTTAGAAAAACCTAGACTACATTTTAAAACAATTGGTGTACATTTCATTACTTACATCACCATCAAAAAATACAAAACAAAAATTACAAATGCAACGTTATCCCATAAAGCAATCACATGGTACAAAAAGCCAGTAAATCTTGTACAGTCTATGGTGCCATCGCCTATATACCTACAAATCATTCCATCCATTCCATATGCATACATCTATACCATATAGCTAACATCATCCGTAGTCATAATAGCATATGCATACATCAACATAAATAAATGTGCATAAAATAATAATAAAACAATGACAAGCATATCATCAAACCAAAAATGAGTCATGTATATATATCAAGTCAAAATGCCCTCAGGCTACAATAAGAAGGTCCTCTGACCTCACAAAAAAACCAATAACTCAAAATCCCCAAAGCCTAGGGAGTCGACCACCATGATCATGTAGGATCGATGCGACTGGAACTACCCCCATTAGTATGGGTCCTATGGGACCTCTCAGGGTGGCTTCTATCAGCCCGCACACCCTGCCCACCAATGCTACCTTCATCCAACTGCCTATGACAAGAGGATGTAGACTGCTCAGTCTCACTACCTCTCGTACGATGTGACAAACCACCTCCATCGATCTCAGGTAACTATCCATCGATACAGACAACCTCTGTCTTTGAATCTACCCGATACCACCGTCACTCCACATCTCGTTGGTGATACATAGCCAATGCCCTGTCCCGCTATGCCAACTAAGCCCGTAGGAGATCCCTCTCCTGTAAAAAATCTCTATGCTCCTCCTCCCATCTCCATAAAATATCCTCAAATCATGTTATCTCCACATGAAACCCAGCCTCAACATCCCCTGAGATTGCTTGAGGCATGGGCACCTCTGAGATGTCCTGCTACTCTAGCACCCACTGCTCCAGGACATCCTGTACATTCGGCTACTCTAGAACCCCCACATCATCTCCATCGCCAGTGAAGTCATTGACCTCCACCATGTTTGCATCATCGAGAAGAGCCCCCCAACTCTCCATCGATGCCTCTGCATCCCCACCTCCTGTAGCTGCCATATCCGCACCTCCTAAAGGCCCCTCACCCCACCATCACCGCATAGTCCACCATCGGTCATACTCTGTAGTTACCCCGACATCGTCCATGTCGAGTACATCAATAACTGCATCAAACCCCTCACCCAATAGCTCAATGATAGGCCAGACTAGGGTATTTTTGTCACCGCACCACCAATAGATCAAGGGATCACTAGGAAATCCTTGGTGCACCCTAAACTGCCGCATCACCCAAAAATACTAGAAGTACTCCTGCTCTATCCCATGTTGCCCAATCAACCACCTACCCTTGTGCACCCATCAAAGCCACTCTCTAGCCTCAGGCCAGGTTGGACAGTCCCGATACAGCTGCTAGAACACCTACCCTGGCATTAGACGAGAGAAGGCATCAGTATAGTGACCTACGTCACCTACCCGTCCTCGACTCTGTCCATGCTCCTCTGACCGTTGCCATAAATTGGTATACCCAATCTCCCGATCCACCATCTCACCTTGGGTGGTCCAAGGCAAACCCTATAGCCACTCCACAACTATGTGATACCACCCCTAGCACTACAAGAGATAGTTGCACTTGATCCCCTTCCGCCTCCGACAATGGACCTCGTACAACTCATCGTACAGTTGTGCCAACAATGTCTGACCCCATCTCATAATAAGTGGAGCTGATGTAGGACACTCCACCAAAGTGAAAACCAACTCCAGAAGGTTCCAAGGGAACCTCGCACTTGAGGAGTCAGGAAGCAACATATTGGAAATGAGGGCCATGAGCAAAGCATGCCTCACCCCTAATATGCCCTTCTCCAGCCACCACCACACCAGAATATCGCCTATCTGGAAATCAGCCTCAGCCCTCTCCACAGCCCTCTCCACCCCCCTCTCCACCGTCGAACCAAAACACCGTGTTAGTACTCCTGTCTGCTGATCCCGATGGGTCATCCGGATAGGAAGCCCATCTATCAAAATTCGTAGAATTCGATACACATCCTCCAGAGTCACAGTCATCTCCCCTGTTGGGAGATGAAATGTATTGGTGCGAGGATCCCATAGATTGATCAGGGCAGTCAAATATGCCCGATCCCCCACCATAGGCTCCAAATGCGTCACCTGCTTGAGCCCAAGGGCATCAAGCCACTCCCAATCCCCAACTATCAAGGCATCCCGGGCATCAAAGAAAATAGTCGACTGGTGGTACCGACTCTTCACAACCTGAAAAACAATAAAAACAAACGATATTAAGTACATACTTAATATAAACAAAAATAATACAATAAAATTGTACAGAATAAAAACAAAGTACAGGAAAAAAAAAGTACAAAAAAAAAAAGTACAACAAAAGTATAGACAAACAAAGTACAACAAAAGTACAAAAAAACAAAAGTACAGAAAAAGTATAGATAAACAAAGTACAAAAAAAGTACAGAAAAACAAAGTATGGTAAAAGTACAGAAACATTCAAAACAAACTGTACAGCAATGACAGCAGACATAAAAATAACTGTACAAAAACAAAAACAAAACATAAACAAAAAATCATACTAGGGTTTCGACCTTAACATGAACAAAAACTACAAAATAAAATGACAACGTGTTGGGTTTTAAACCTAAACACAATCACAAACAAAGTACAGATAACAGTTGTGTATTAGGGTTTTGACCTTAATCTACGAACAGTCAACAAAATAAAACAAAATAAATCATCCTAGGGTTTCAACCTTAGCGTGAACCAAAAAAATAAAAAAAAAAAATCGTCCTAGGGTTTCAACCTTAGTATGAACAAAAAAACACAATAAAACAAAAAAAATTAATACTAGGGTTTCAACCTTAATATTAACACAAAACAAAAACAAAATACCGCAAACAAGCATTTATATGTAAGCTTTTAACTTCATATAAAACAAAAACGAATAACAAGAAGGGAGAAGGAACATCATACCGGTCTCACCTCAACTCCTCCGCTCAAATATCCGGTTCTCGCACTCATGATGTCCACAAAATTTTGGTAGTGCTCTGCTATGCACACTCGCACTCCTCCTAACTAGTCCAAAACGCCAAGAAAAAAAGGTTGCAAATGAGCCCAAAACCTAGTTTTGGTCCTTTTATAGGTTGTTAGGCCTCTAATAGTTCCACCCTAGGATGAGCACTCTAGTTAGTGCTCATCCCACCCTGGGATGATTACCAAATTTATATTCGTCCCACCTTGGGATGATTACAGAGCAAGAAATAAAGCAACAAAAATTGCATCCAAAAAATGCACCAAAAACAGCAATAAATCTGTCGAACAAAGGTGCCTTTGCACCTAACATTCATGGCATGAAAAACCATCGTCGGGGTCACAAATGATCACTATCCTACTCCCTAAGAAGGCTAGCATAGCTAGACCGCTCCATGGGAAGGAGGATTTTTGATAATTTCTACCCTAAAATGTGTCAACAAAAGGGTCAAAACCCACCAAAAATAGGCCCGATTTTTAGAAAACTGCATGAGCGTTCAACGACAAACAACTGAAGGCACCCTTAAAAATGTCATCTTGGGTCAATAGACTCATCGCTTCTCTAAATTTTGGTCATTCCCTCATCGATTCGTCGCTTGAGGGGGTAGTCACACTTAATCACCAATCAACAAATACACACCCAATCAAGGAAATGACATGCATTCAAAGAATCATTGACAAAGACAATCACGCTCCTGCTTGGGGCAGCAAACAAGCAATAATCACAAGCTAAAAAAACACTTGGCATTTTGTAAGCATGAATACAAGGTTCCTTAGACAAAAGGTTGCACCCTTTACCTATTCATGACTAAACAATGTCCAAGATCAAGTACACCTCACTAAAAAAGGTTACACTTGAGTTAAGATCCTTAGATCGTCAGAAGCAAGAATTCCAAAATGCGTGCCCTTTCCATATTTAGGGTATCACAAGTTGGTTAGGTTACTGAGAAACCCTAATCATTAAGTGCTTTGGTCATCTATTTTTGCTCAGCACTGTGCCACACACACCGCATCCCAAAAAGGGGCATCTATAGACACCAAAACAACACCAATCCGATTATGTGACTACAAGCACTGACCGAATTGGCATACATACCCCCTAGGGCAGCCTCCAGAGGTTAAACAGTGGTCCTAACCACTCCCAAATCAGTTTTGGAAGGTCAGAGGTCAATTTGGCACCTTTTAAGAACTTTGCTCCCTATTCGTCCCACCCTGGGATGATTAGAATCCTATTCATCCCACCCCGGGATGATTAGTAGCAATCGTTCCAGGGTGGGACGAGTAGTAGGTTTGACTGGCGAAAAGTTAAGCCTTGACAAATGGCAACCCAGATCCGCCACCCAACTTCACCTTCAAGGCATGCAATTGCGAGGAACATTTTCAAATTAGAGAGAGGGACTTCAGTCAAGCATGCCCTGATCATGGAGGCCTCATGCAAGGAGGCCCTAAATCAGGGAGGAATCTTCTCTCCCCCAAGAAAGGCATGGTGAGCCAAGTGGTGCCCTCGCATGTGCATTCAAAGGAGACCCCTGAGGTCTATAAAAGGGTGAGCCTCCTCACCCCAAAAAATAATAGAGTTGGAGCATTTGGAGCAATGAAGTGCTGCCAAATTGTACCCCCATTCCTCTTTGTGCTTCCTACATCCCTAATTTCTATTTTGGAAGAGAGGTTATCGGGTGAACACTAGGAACAAAATCTAGACCCAAAACCCAAGAAATCACGCACAATCCCACACCAAACTCATCAAAACAACCCCCTAGGATGTTTTGGACTCATCCCACTTGGATTGGTGCCAAAACTAAGCCCCAAACGGTGGGCATCCTACCCTCGGGTGCCCCCCGCACTGTTGTAGTCCTAATCGTCCCACACCAGAGCGATTAGAAATTTGTAAAGGATTTCTTTATTTTTATTTTTTGCATTCTGTCATTTTTCATGTACTTATGTTGTTGTTCAAGTTTCATGGTATTCTGACTTGATTTGACCTTGTTTTTATCATTTTATGCGTTTACTAACATATAGGGAGCACCTTCAGATACAAGATAATATGGGCAGAATCTGCCAAATATGACCTTCTGGGTCGTCTCAAAATGCCCCTTTTAGCCTAACCCCAAGTTTGCAGGAGTTTTGGAGGCCTCTGGGTAGGACATTTGCAAGGTTGCTCTTGCACGTTTTATGACAGTCCTAATCGTCCCACCCCGGAGTGATTAGAAATCCATGCATGATTTCTTGACTGTTCTTTTTGCAATGGGTCCTTGATGATGTCTTGATGCTTCTATCAAATTTTGGGTTCATTATGACATGTTTTGACCATTGTTTTACTATTTTATGTACTTACTAGCCGAAGGCTTTGGGGATTGCATGTTTTCCTACATCCGCATATGCTATTAACTGTTTGCTATTTTTCTGTGCGTAGGATCTCACTACCAGGAACACCAGAGGAGCAGCAAGGAACGATGAACACATGGATGCAAGCGGCGGCAACATTTGGCCCACCCATTTTGATTGTGGGCATGCGAAAGACAATGGAAGCGTACCATCCATTGATGTAACGAACTGTATCAAACGTTCTGAGCCCTTAAGGGGGGAGATGTATTGTAACCGGATTAAAAGCAACATTAATAAAAGATGCCCCACTTTGTTTTGCTTACATCTCATTTCTACGTCATTTTCCTTCATGCATTTGTTCATCGCATTCGTAGGACTTAGCATCTATACCATACCTATTTTGTTTGCATCATATCTGGTACGCCGTCACTCTGCATTCGAATTTCAAAAATTTTATATCAAATTATAGAGATAATTAAAAATAATAAAATAAACTATTAATAAAATATATATTTGTATTAGTTATTTATTTTTAAATTGCATTATATTTAAATATTAAATAATTATTTTGACAAAAAAATCAAAATGTTAATCAAGTGGCATTAGCTCAACTGGTTAGATTTCTCAATGTTTAAGGAGAAGACCCAAGTTCCAGTTTGGAAAAAATGATATGTGGATAATATCTAAGCTTTGTTGTAATACCACTATGTGGTGATGATGTAATATGGGTGGGGCCATTTCAATCCCAAATAACAAATTAAAATAAAATAAAATATTAGATATTATCATTGATAATAATTTAGAGATAAATTTGGTATTGGAAATTATTACAAAACCCCATTGATTTAAAGTTTTTATGGTAATATTAGATGCATGTTGATTTTATAAGTTAGTTTCTAATTTGTATATATAACTTAAAATCATCATTATTGTTATAATAAAAATAATTAGCCATAATTTTTTAAATTTTATGAAATATATTTATTTAAATTATTATATTTTAATATAGATTTTACTATTATAAGTATAAATTTAGTATTATTAATTTAATGGTAGCAAGAAGCAAGATACGAACCCACGAAGAGGTGATGGAAAATATAACAAGTTACCGATTCCTCTAGTATATGCAAAAAGAAAAAATATTGATTCATGTAATTAAAGTTTGAGTGTTAAGAAATATTGACTTAAAAGGAGTCTAAAGGATCTTAATTGTATGGGTAGTATTATGAGATATGGATATCATACAATTTGAGTATCAAGAATTTTTGGCTTAAAAGGAGTCCAATAAGTTATATTTATGTAGGTGAGATATAAATATCATAAAAATTTAGTTAAAAAATTTAGGCCCTAATAAATTTTATTTGTTTGGGTATTATAATAAAGTATGAATATCATAAATATTGAAATAAAAAAGGTCTAGTAAGTTTTCTTTGTTTGTGTGTCATAATAAGAAATGTGTATCATAGGTATAGCATTCAATTTTACTAAAAAGAGTCCAATAAATTTATTTACATGGTTGTTATAATAAGATATAAATATTATGATGTAATATTTTGATATATATTTATTTTACTTTTATATAATTAACAAAAATAATTTTAAAATATCGAGTGTGAGTTAAAAGTGAACCAAGAGAGAGCCCCACTAGGTAACATAGAAGGAAAGTGATATTTGAAATCCCTAATGGGAAGTTAGGATTAACTACCTAGAAATATGGATACCCAAGTTGGAGATAGAAAGAGGAGCAAATATATGCCAAGTTTGATCAAGGGAACAAATGTTACACCATGAGATGATCAAGCATGATATATTGATTCTTAAAAGTAGAGGTTTAATATGTAAGTTCCATGGATACTAGTCAAGGTTTTTGGAGATTCAAAACTGGATCAAGTGGAAGTGGGGATTGTATTCACATTATGTTATGACTTTTCTTCATAAAGGATTTTTGCCTCATCATATTTTTTAATTAAAAAATTAGAGATAAAATAATGGGTGATGGACCATGGTTTAGGGGGAGATATACCCTTTATTCAAGACCATGGAGTAAGAACTTTTTTCAAGATAGAAACTATTAAAAATTTTCCAATGTGGGTTATAATTTTTGGACTTATATATCAATTTATCAATAAGGGTGTTTTGAAGAATATTAGAAATACCCTAGGGAAATTCATCGAGGGGCCAACTACTAAGGAGTGAAAGCATGCTATATATATCTTTTTTTTATTTGGTAAACAAAGGGGTTTTGAGGTCCCCAAACCTATTACAATAGGCTGAGATAGGGTATGAGAATGAACTAAACTACAACACTAAATCAAAACCAGCCAAGGGGTAGGAATAACAGGCCACCCTCAACAAGGTAGAATAGAGAGGGCCCCATACAAAAAAACATACCATAAATTTGGGTAACAACAGCTACAGGAACCATGCCTCTCTCAGTAAAATAAAACAGAGAGGGTCCCATACAACCAACATAAAATATAACCTGATATCAACTACTAAAATAACATCATAGTAGAGCTAGTTCAGGATTACCATATCCATATGCTTGTTAACCACGTCCTAAATCTCATTGAAAAAGGAGACTATTAGAGTATCTTAAGTTCTACTAGGATATTTTGTTTGGAGTTATCACTCTTGTTGATATTGATAAACTCCTAGTTGTGATTAGATAAGATCTATTGGGTTGTTGTAATACAACAGCTAATAAGAGATCAACTTTGCTATTTATGTACATCTGATATCATGGAATAATCAATCAGTATAAGCTTCTCTTAAATTTTCTTGTAATGCTTTGCATATCTATTTTATCTTGGGTTTATAATATTGTTTCTTCAATATTCTAACATGGTACTAGAGCCTTGATAGATGCATTCATTCGAGAATTCTTGTCTCTTGAATTTTATATCTGGTTCATTCTATCAAACTCTTGAATGAATCATAGTCTCCTTTTTTCTTATAATTTTATGAATGTGAGACTACTTTTTAGATTTTTAAAAAAAATCTAAATCATTCAATTTTTCTTTGGTAGTTTTTTGGTTTATTAGCAGATATAATTTTATGTTCTACACCATTATTTTTACTCGTTATTTGAGTTATGCAATAGTGAGAATATTTTTTGCATATTGAGATCTGACGTATAGGAAAAAATTTTATGGACAATAATGATTGTGAAGGATGTGTCTCAGCCCCTTCTGGTGTTTTTGGTAGATGCATATTTTTTTTGGTGGAAATATTGTTGTAGAGGACATTTTGTTAAATTGTTCTACAGTCAAATCTGCCACCGCAGCACGCGATATTCAAGGATAATAGTACGTCATAAAAAAATTTCTCTAGCTTTTGAGTGCAGCCATTTTGTGATGCGAGAGTGACCTGACTTCTCAACTTACTCTACCATTTGAACGCATCATATTTGCTGAGAGAAATCATTGCATAAGCATGGATTTTTTGGTTTCTCACACTATGTTTGTTTAAAGAAGAGCTCACATCCTCTCGATCATGTTGAAATACCCAGTTAAGTTGAGATATTTTCAATATTTTTCCAAAACGTACATCTACCCCGAAAAGCAGTGGCACTGCAACAACAAATTGCCATTCGATAAAAATAAAATTAAATATCATCAACGAGTGACACAATGATGGATGCACTTTGTTCATATTGATATTCCATCTATTTATGTGAAGAAGAGAATTTAAATATGTGATTCATTTATCGGGAGTGATAGTCAGACATCAGTTCTCTTTGGTGCCTTATTCGTCTCGTCATTCCAATGACTATTTTCCCTATGATTGTGGTACGTAACACCCAAACACTCTGATCATGAGCAATAAAAGACTAAGATAATTCTTCTTTTACACATCACATTGCTCAAATATCATAGCCAAAAGTATTTTTTCCATAGCTATTGGTATCTCAAAGCCTGCAGCTCTCCCGACGCTTTGCTTCTCAAGTTTTTTTATAGGTGGATTGTTCCTTTCAAAATTTAAGCTCATCTATCAAAATCTGATCACAAGAGGTATTACCTAGATTTGTTTTGATTTTTTGAATATCTAGACTTTTTACACGACTTCAACTCTCCTATCTAGCCTTGCTTCCTCTTTTTTTTTGCAGGTGGATTATTTCTTTTGAAACTTAAGCTCATCTGCCAAAATTTGATCACAAGAGTTCCACGTGGCCTTTAAGAAAGAGAGAGGCACCAAAATATTTGTGCATATATGGATTTAGGGCTTTCATATTTTTTTTCATATTCATTATACAAAAGGCAATAAAAATTTGCATACAAACAAGTTGGAGCTTCGTAGCATGCACATCGTGCATCTTCTAGAAGTAGAGATAGCCACCTATCAGAGGAAAAAGAGGGAGTTAGACTCTTGTTCAGTGACTGCATCATCAACAGTGGGCCATGTAGGTCACTAAACTATGAATATCTCATGTCTTTTTAAATTGTAGGTGCTCTCTCTTACAGATCAAACTGCAACTCTTTGAGTATTTCAGCATTATTTTGCTCTAAAAATCAAAATTTTCATCCACTGTATTTCAAGAGAGTTTTGGATAAGAGTTGTAACCAATATCTATATCTCTATTTTTTCTTTCACCTATTCTGAAAGGGCATCTCTTGAGAGATATTTTACATTGTAAAACAAAAATTATAAAATTTTTTGGGTGGGGGATTATTGGTGCCATTTTAAGGCACCACTTTGCTACGCTGGTTTAGGGGGGGTCTCATTGTTTTATGTTTTCACTTCCTTGATGCTTGGAGTATTCTTACTAAAGAAAAAAATGTGTTGCTTCAGCTATTTACCTTTTTTCTAAAATGAACACATCACATGCAATAGACCCTCTAACTCCACATAATTTTCATACTTGGAAACCAAGAATCCTAAATCTCATTGCTCAAAAAGGTCTCTCACACTTGTTAGAGGAGAAACAACCTGAATTTGAAAAAGAATATGAAAAATTTATTCATAAAGGTAAAATATATGAAACAATGGGTATTATAAGCATGAATTTAAGTGAGATCTTATGGTTTCACATTTTTGAATGTGAAACTCCATTTGGGAGTTGGAAAAAACTAAAAAAAATATTTGGTAAAGTAGACCAAATAAGATCAATGTAGATTGAAGCAAAATTAACAGCCTTATCACCTGATGACTTCAACACAATTGTGGACTTCCTCAAAAAATTTAAGGAGCTTCTAACTCAATTAAAAGGTAGTGTAAAAACCAAAATAGATGAAGAATGCATCTATCTTATTTTAGCAAAACTAAGGGGGTCATTTCAAATATTTGCAACAACATTTCTCTCTACAATGGATGCACTTGGCACAAATTTTACAATACCCACATTAGAAGAATTTTGTAATAGGCTAACTAGAGAAGAAATGAAGCTCTCCAGATATGAATATTACCCATATTCATCCAAAGAATTTGTAACTTCAAATTCATCAAAGGAAAAATACAATAAAAAATAAAAAGAAATGGTCACCTGTAACTATTGCAAAAGAGATGGTCATTCAATCAATAGATGTTGGAGAAGGTTAAAATACTTGGAAAAGGCAATGAATGATCATAAAATTGATATCAAAAAATAGGGCAAAGCATTAAATATCAAAGGAAAATCAATCAAGTCTTATTCAAATCATTAGGTTCTAGATTCAGGAGCCACTCATCACATGAGTTCATTAAAAAAGTCATTTAGTTCTTTATCCTCAAGTTCCACTTTCAACATTGAAGTAGGGGATTCATCCTTCATTCCAATCAAAGGCAAAGGAGATATTATTTTAAATGGTGGTTGCATCAATGATGTGCTTTATTTTCTAGATATATCCACCAATATTCTTTTTGTCTACCAAATATATCAATCTGGAATGGGAAAAACAATTTTATTCACACCCACAGGGGTGGAAATAAGAAGCTTTCAAGAGCCACACAATCTTATAGAAAAAGGAAAAATTGATCACAAATCCTGATAGTATATCTTTGGAGGTTTTAATAGCACCACTAAGGCATCATGTTTTTTTGCTCATGCAGAAACTTTTTTTTGGTAGATAAGATACTATAGCATTAATACCGGGTTTTACAGGTTGACCCAAAATCTTTTACAAAAATCAGCCTAGGGCTGTTGATGAACATATCCTTACTAAGGATCCTATATATGTAAAATCTACATGCCGCCAAAGCCATTACATCCGGTAAGGTACATAGCCTGTTATCAAAAAGAAACTTCCCATACAACATTTTGGGTATACCCCGAGAAAACACACATGCATCATAATTACAAAAAAGAAACAGACATGGATCCCTTCCTTGAGACAATGGAGAAACAAAAAGTTGTAGACACACATAGCAGAGTATTGAAAAAACTCCCACAAGCTCTGTATTGCAAGTTACTCTTAATAATTCTTTGGTAATTGCTTTCTTTCGTATATGACATGCTTTGGTACCACATACTATCTTGGCCAATCAGCCTTAGAGAAGTGAACCTGCTGGCTAGATTTATGGCGGTGGCTATCTGGTGGTCCACGTGGCTTTGGTTCGAAGTCTTATATTGTCATTTCTTTCCTTCCTTATGATTATCAACCAACCTCAAATTACTAAGATGACTAGGAGCCATGTTATCTGACATGTGACTGTCCCCATTAGTCTTTGTGGTATTTCCAAGCAGCATCCACAAAGACTGAAAACTTAGATAATTTTTATTGTGAGTCCAATTCAAAAAAGAGACGGGAATACTCCTAGCCTTCGAACTTACAATGCCTTCCCTATTGGTAAATTCGACTATCATTCTTGGCATTCTTGTTGAATAAGCTCCTCTACTTCACTCAGGACACCGTGTTCCCATTTGAAAAGTCCATCACCATCGACACCCAAATTGGCCAGCTTATCAGCAATTTTGTTAGCTTCCCAAAAGACATGTTGGGCTTTTCTGTCATGTCTTCCCTGGAAAATGATCCTAGCCTCTTCAACAATTTTTTTAATCCTCCAAGGAGGTGTTTTCCAATTATTGAGGAGATTTATAACATGCATAGAGTCTCCTTCTATGATCAAATTGCCTTCTAAGTCTTGAGTCATTTGAAGACCTCTCCACATAGCTCTAGCTTCATCTTCGTTGTTCGTCCTTGTTCCCAAATATTCAAAAAATGCAAACATCATATTCCCATTATGATCTCGCACAATGCCACCAATGCCTACTTTGCCAGGATTTTCCTTAGCTGCTCCATAAAAATTAAGCTTAAACCAACCCGTAGGAGGTGGAGACCACTTAACATTGGCTCTGGGGTTGACTACCCTAGGCACAGACTCATCTAACAAGGTTAAGCTTAAATATTGAGCAATCATGGTCTCCTGCAGATGAGGTTTACAGCTATCAAAAGGGATAAGGTTCACATTCTCATTGGCAAATAATAGGATCCTGGCAATGATAGTTTGATGATCATGGATAGACTCATTAAAGACTCTATGGTTCCTTTCTAACCAAACCTACCAAAGATAGTGATTGAGACAAATTTTCCACATGTATCTAAGTCTTTGGCTTGAAAAGGGGTAAGGCCACTGGATGAACAAATCAAGTACGGTGGCTGGTTTAACCCATGAAATATTGAAGGCCTTAAAAACCCCACTTAGGACAGTCAAGGAAAAATGGCACTCAAGGAAAATGTGATAAATGATCTCCCAATTAGCCCTGCATAGATAACAATGATTAGTGATACAAATACCTTTACGCATCATATTATCAATGGTTAGAATTCTTCCTTGGATAACCAACCATGAAAAGACTATAATTTTTGGAATTAAATTTTTTATCCAAACTAAGTCCTTTTGGAGGACAAAATCCTCATCATCAAGCAGAAGCTTGTAAGCTGATTTAACAGTG
Source organism: Wollemia nobilis (assembly GCA_028583015.1). Taxonomy (NCBI): domain Eukaryota; kingdom Viridiplantae; phylum Streptophyta; class Pinopsida; order Araucariales; family Araucariaceae; genus Wollemia; species Wollemia nobilis. The sequence continues at coordinate 535,870 of JAQPPZ010015830.1, forward strand.
AACTACCCATTTTCCGTAGGAGCCCAAGTCACTTGATCTTCCTTGGGTCTCATGGGGATAAACTATTGCTTGAGAATGTTACAAAGATCATTTGATTCCACTTGAAATCCCTAAATTATTATTTGTTTCCACTTCATTCTACCTCTATCCTCAACCATATAATCGGAGACTTTTCTGCCAATGAGTTCTTCTATGATATCTCTAATTCGGGCTAAGTTAGGATATTGCGTCAGTGGTTCGTCCTTAGCCCACCTATCATTCCAGCAATTTATCCTCTCACCATTGCCTAAAACCCATATTAAACCTTTTTTGATGATTTCCTTACAATTAAGAATTGCTTTCCAAAAAGCAGAACCTCTGATTGGAACTGAGTCACTTAGAAATTCCATATTTTGAAGATACTTTCATTTGATGATAGCTGTCCATTCATTTTCTTCACCAGAAATGAGATGCCATGCCTGCTTAGCTAGTAAAGCTAAATTTATATGAGCAATTCTCCTCAGACCTAAGCCCCCATTTTCCCTGGGTCTGCACACTTTTTTTCCATCCTACAAGGTGTATCCTTTTTTTCTCCTCTGATCCAATCCATAAAAATTCTTTTTGGAGTTTCTCAATTTTTTGGAAAAACTTCACAAGGGCTTTGAAAACGGAGAGGAAATAGACTGGAATGCTCTGAAGAGAGGCCTTAGTGAGGGTCAGCTTTCCTGCTTGAGATAGAAGATGACCTTTCCATCCAACAAGTTTTTTTTGAATTCTTTCAATAACCCTATCCCACATTGACTCTCTCGGAGAACCAATAAAAAGAGGGAGACCAAGATACGAAGTGGGGAGATTTTCTATATTACACCCTAAAATTTTTGCAATTCTTCCTTTCCTCTGAATGGGGGTGTTCAAGAAATATAACTTGCTTTTACTGAAATTAACTTTTTGACCAGCAGTGTCCTCGTAGAGTTGCAGGATGTATTTAATTATTTTGGCCTCAACCATTGATGCCTTGCTCATGCAGAACTTGAAAGCAAACTTTGGCATGAAATATTTGGTCATCTCAACTATCAATACTTAAAGGAGTTAAGTAATCATAATGGTAGTTGGTTTTCCCAAAGTAACTCCCATTGATAATATTTGTCATGGTTGTGCTCTTGGAAAATAGCATTAAAATCCTTTTCCCTCAAGTAAATCCCAAAGAGCATCTAAACCTTTGGAACTTGTGCATAGTGATTTGATGAGCTTCCCTCATTGCTCTTTCAATGGAGCTAAATATTCTTTGACATTCATTGATGATTTTTCAAGATGTACTTGGGTATATTTTCTCAAGTACAAAAGTGATGTCTTCTATCACTTTAAAATCTTTAAATCCTTGGTTGAAAATCAGGCATCTTATCTCATCAAAAAGCTTCGTACAGATAATGGAGGAGAGTACTTCAGTAATGAGTTTTTAGACTTCCTTTCTACTCATGGAATCATTCATCAACATTCAAGTTACATAATCCTTAATAAAATGGTGTGGCAGAAAGAAAGAACATATCCTTAAAATAAATAGCAAATTGTATGCTCCACTCAAGGGATCTTTCCCCAAATTTCTGGGTAGAGGCAATCAATTGTGCAAATTTCATTCAAAATCGCACACCTCACAAAGCTCTTCAATATTTGACTCTAGAGGAGGTATGGTCTGGATCCAAACCTAATGTCTTATTTTTTCAACTTTTTGGGAGAACTGCTTGGGCCCACATTCCAAAGAAAAAGAGAAAAGCCTTAGATAAAAAAACAAAAAACTTATCTTTATTGGCTACTGTGAGGATATGAAAGCCTATAGGCTCCTTGACCCCAAAACTCATGAAATTTTCTTTCACAAAAATGTTCAATTTGATGAAAATTACTCTTCTCAAGATCCTCATCCTTATTCCTCTACCAATTTTGATTCCATTGAGCCTTCCTCATTCTTTGAGCCTCAATATTATGAAGAACCAATACTTGAATATTCTACAACAAATGAGGAGCCTATTCTTGAAATTCCTACACAAAATACAATCCCTGCCACACCAATCACTACTCCTACAACCATGCCAAAATGGGCCCGCACAACTGTTCAAGAGGCAACCCCTTACATCCAAGATCTTCCACCCTCTAGACTTGGTCATTCCTTGGGCTCTGGTCTAATATATCAATAAGTTTCTAGTGATCCACAGTCCTTCATTTAGGCAAATGGAATAAAAGAGTGGGATTATGTCATGACAAATGAATATTCCTCCTTGATAAAAAATTAAACTTGGGATCTAGTCCCTCTTCCTAAAGGAAGAAAATTGGTTTGTTATAAATGGGTTTACCAAACCAAGTATGTAGTATATGGATCCATTGATAAGTACACAACTCACTTGGTAGCTAAGGGTTTTTCACAGGTTGAGGGTATTGATTACATGGAAACCTTTGCCCCTATTGCCAATATGGATTCTGTTAGGCTTGTACTTGCACTTGCTACATCACAAAAATGGCTGATTTATCATATGGATTTCAAAAGTGCCTTCTTGCATGGTGACCTACAGGAAGAGATATATATGGAATAGCTTGCTGGTTTTTGTTAGGGTTATTCACTTTTTTGTAGACTGAAGAAGTCACTCTATGGTCTAAAACAAGCTCCTTGAGCTTGGTATGATAAAATGGATTCTTTCCTTCTCTCCTCTAGATTTTCTCGTTGTGAGTCTAATGCCATAGTCTATATTTGTTAAGATGGAGGGGACATCACCATTCTTGTTCTCTATGTTGATGATTTACTTCTCATTGGTAGTTCCACTTCTCACATTCACACTGTTTGATGCTCCCTCTCTGAGAAATTCGAGATGGCTAATTTGGGATTGGCTCATTACTTCCTTGGCTTTCAGATCACTTAGAAAGATTCAAGGGTTTTATTATGTCAACAAAAGTATACCCTAGATCTTCTTCAGCAATTTTGGATGACTTATTGTAAACCTTCCCCTACACCTTTTTAGTCTAGGGTCACTTTGACTTCCTCCTGCACTTCACCTCTTTGTGATACTACTCTCTATAGATAGTTATTTTGAAGTCTATTGTATCTCACTCATACTCACCCTGATATTTCCTATGTTGTTGGTTTGATATCTCAATTTTCTCAATCCCCTCATGATAGTCATGGGCAGGCAGCCAAGCGGATTCTTCGCTATCTGCAAGACACTACATATTTTGGCTTATTCTATGGTAGAGATTCTATAAAACTAGTGGGATACACTAATTCAGATTGGTCAGGTTCATTTGATGATAGATGTTCTACCTTTGTCTATGTTTTTTGTCTTGGTTCATCTCCAATATCTTAGTCATGCAAAAAGCAACAAGTAGTTGCATTATTATCTATAGAGGCAGAGTACAGAGCAACAGTTTTAGCCAACCAAGAGGCTCTTTGCCTTCATCATAATTTGGTAGAGTTTGGTTTCTTTCATGATCAAACTATTGTACTTTGGTGTGACAACCAGAGTACAATTCACATTTGATGCAATCCTATTGAGCATCAGTGTACCAAGCACATTGAGATACACATGCACTTCATTCAACAACACATTCAATATGGAGATCTTAGCTTAGAGTACATTCCCACATAGGATCATATTGCATACATCTTCACCAAACCCATTGCTTCCACGCGCTACCTTCAGCTGCATGAGAAACTTGGGGTTACGAAGATATCCTAGGGGGGATTGTTGATGAGGACATCTTCCTCTCCATATTCTTCTTCTTCTTCTATCTCTTTTGGAAGTTGGTTTTTCATGTGGTTTTTTCATCTATCCAAAATAAGATCTGCTACATATATTGTACATGAGTACCTTATCAAGCCTTATTGTTGAGACTCATTTCTATGGATATGCCACCTCTTTTTCATATTGTATATGAGTACATCATCAAGCCTTGTTGTTGGGACTCATTCCTATGGATATGCCACCTTTTATTTATCTTGATATTTTTACACTTACCCCTAGTATCACTTAAGGGGGTGTTAGAGTATCTCTTAAGTTCTACTAGGATATTTTGTTTGGAGTTATCACTCTTGTTGAGATTGATAAACTCCTAGTTGTGATTAGATCAGATCTATTGGATTGTTGTAATCCAACAACTCACAAGAGATCAACTTTGCTATTTATGCATAGATGATCTCATGGAATAATCAATCAATCTAAGCTTCTCTCAAATTTTCTTATAATGCTTTACATATCTATTTTATCTTGGGTTTATAATATTGTTTCTTCAATATTCTAATAGAGACCACAACCTGTAATGTACCCAAAAGAGCAGAGTGCTTTTCCTCTAGAACAGATAAAATAGTAGGTAAACCAGAAGGAATAGGGCCCTAGAAGGGCCAGCTACTAACACTTTTGCATGGGTACTAGCACTATTATCACAATTCTCCTTTGGAGGCTCAATAGAATGAGCATCAGAATCATCATCAAACTTAGAGTAATAGGGACTTAGATAATTTAGAGACCAGTCACTTTGCCATAGACAAAGAGTCATAGGGTCTTATTGTGAAATCAGTGTGCAAAGTGATTTAAAATAGCTAAATATCCATTAGAATCAGAGGATGAGGTCCTAAACACCTGACACACAAGAAGAATACTAAAGAGCAGATCATATCACCACATCACCACAAGAGTAGAAAACATCACCACATCACCATAAGAGCATACAACAAGGACACCATCAGGACCGAGGCCATGAGAATTTTGACCAACATCCACACAAAGATGCCCAACCGATGATAGACAACTAAAAAAGGGTTAGGGGACTTGTGAAGATCATCAATTAAAATAGCCCACCCAATCAAGCATAAAATAAAATATCCAACAAAGAGTCCACATAGTGAACTCCCATACCAAGCCTCACGCACAACCATCAACTAACCATGATCATCAAAAATAAGAGATTCAAGGTCTTAGGGGAAATTCTCCAACCAGACCCTTAGGCCTTGTTGAGAAAGACCCAAGTTGGCCATATAATCTACCACCTTATTGCCTTCTCAATAAATATGCTAAAATTTGAACTTCTCTCTTGATTTCAGAATTCTAAACACCTTTGCTAGAATATTCAAAATATTCCACTGAGGTTTGCTAATAGAATTGGCAATATTTACTAGATTTAAGGAATCCCCTTCTACAATTATTTTTTGATATTTAAGTATTTCTACCAATAGTAGCCCTTGAAGAAGACCCCTAGCTTCAACAAAGTGAGAGGTTTAGATAGAAATATTCTCTGTGTATGCACCAATCAGCTCACCCTTAGAATTTTGAATTACCCCACCAGTAGTTGTAGGGCCTGGATTTCCTTTTGAGGTACCATCAAAATTCAATTTGACCCAAACCTCAGGAGGAGGGCACCATGAGGTGGTTGAGCACACTAAGGTAAAAAGTGGCTTAGATGACTTGCAAGAAGCTAGAAAGCCAATTTTAGCCTCCACAAGGCTTTCATCCAAAGAACCCGCTTTGAGATCTGAGAAACAATGAGACACATTCTCCATAGTAGCTCCAAGAGCTCTAGAAGAAACCCAGTCTGAATTATACCTTAAATTCTTAAAAGCTCTCTTATTGTGTTCCCACTAGATGCTCCAAAACAAATGCGAGAGCAAGAAAGACCAAAGTTTTTCTAACTGAGGGGACTTGGAAGGAGAAGTCCACTATAGGCACATATCAGAGATAGTGTTTGGTAAAACCCAACTGACATCTAGAGTGGACAACACCTAAGAAACTACTGAAATCGAGAAGGGGTACTAGAAAAAATATACTGACAAGTTTCCTCTGAATCTTCACACAGGTAGTATCTATTGATCAGAGCCATCCCCCTCTTGTGAATATTTTCTACTGTTAAACATTTATTTTGAATAGCCAACCAATAAAAAATATTTAACTTTCGAAGTCAAGTTTTTAAGCCAAAATTTTTTGAGTAAAAACCAGCACTGAGGATCTATATCAAAAAGGCAGTATGTTGATCTAACAGAGTAAGAACCTTCAATTTTGGCTTTCCAAATGAGAGAGTCATCCATCTCCTTACTCGCAATACTATAGGGTCTAAGATGATTATAAATAGTTCCCTAGGATAACGCTTCCTCCTTACTTTCAAATACTCTTTGAGAAATTTGTTTCCAGCACCTCTTGTTCTCTTCCCACTCAATGAAATATTTAACTTTGGACCAACCCAATCTACGGGTAAGAGCAACAGCAGGGGCTAGAACTGTATTGAGGATAAGCGAGCTATCAAGAAGCCAAGTGTCCTCCCAAAAATTAATGATAGAGCCATTTCCCACCACCCACCTTGCACCCAGGAGCAGCTTCTTTCTGAGTTTTCTCAAGCTCTGCCAGAATAAAGAACCTTCCTGGGTAACGTTCTCACAATCCATGCTAGAAAGTATGCTATATATATTCATATTTTGTGTTATGGATATTTCAAATCCTTTACCACAGTCCATTAGGATCAAATCTAAATGAAGAGAATAAGATGAAGTGGATTATAAAAATATTATATTTTGATGTCAAATTACTATGAGATTGGACACAAGGCAAGAGATTGCAAAGTGAAAACAATGAAAAAAATACATGAGATAAATCAAGGGAATCATATTGTAATAGTTGGACTAGATCAAGGAGATTCCACTCCAAATGAATAGGCAAAGAAAGAAGAAACAAAGAAAGATATAAAGGGGTGAGAAAGTACATTGTGCAAGTTAAACTTTAGAAGGAATTAAAGGTGCAAAGGAATATGTGGAGAATTTTTTTAAAGTAAAGACGATAAAAGAGATCAAGTTTATTCCAGGTAATTTGTCTTAATTTTTTTCTAGTATAGATTCATCTCTTCTCAATAGAAATGGAAGTAGTGTAGAGGTTATCCCTTGCACTTTAGGGTTTTAAGAGCAACACAATAAGAAAATAAGGATGAAGAATGTAATTGTGATAAAGGAGTGTCCTTACACTTTAGGGTTTCTAGTGCAACATAAATAATAAAGTTTTTTTGAGGCTACCCCTTGCCCTTTAAATCCTTCAAAGCAAAAAAAACCCATAGATGATAAGTCTCACTATGAGCAACATACAAAAATTAAAGGGATTAATGAAGATGAAATTTTTGGTGGGAATAAAAAAACACAAGAAGACCAAAGAAGTAAAAACAAAGAGAAAAAGAAACTCATAGGGATATTGATATAGGAAAACAAAAGTAGATACTACAAGTGGTAACAAGAAGTGGATCAAAACCACAAATAAAAAGTGATGATAAAAATGATATCTTGTAATACTAGGGGTATGAATAAGACCCATACAAAATTAAGTATTAGAGAATTGACAACTTGTCATAGAAAAAATATTTATAGAAATGGAAACTGAGTTGCAAATATTTTAGCCATTTTCAGTTTTTATTTACATCTTGACAAAATGTAAATTTTAGAAAGCAATTGGATGAGTGAGATTTTATCTCTTAATATCAGGGAGTTGATTGTGGAAACATAATAGTTTGAGGAAGATGAAATATCTTTGATAGAAAGGCAAATGAAGAATATCTTTGATTGAAAAACAAGTTCAATATGGTTTGATTAACCTGATAGTAATATAATGAGAATAATATTTTTTGGTTAGTTTAACGGGAGTGGCCCCCAATAGCAACCACACATAACTTAATAATAATAATTTTTAAAATATATGAATATCATAAGTAATATAAAAAGGACTCTATAGTAAGTGGATAAAGTGAATGCAAGCTAGGAGCAAGGTGGAAGTGTTAGTAAGAAGCAGAAAGTATGGGTAGGAAGTAGGAAGCAAAGTGTTATCAAGGAGCAAGTACCACTTCTCTTGTTCTAGATATTAGGAGAAATTAAAAAAGTACAAGATTTATATGAAGAAAATCTAGATAACATGGTAACAAAGTCATTTTTGAAAGTCCTTACTAGAAGTAAGGATGTCCTAGTTGGAAGTAAGGATGCCCTAGGTGGAAGTAAGTATTCCTTAGGTGGAAGTATGGATGCCCTAGTTAGCGATAAGAAAAAGAGTAAGTCTATGAAAAATCCTAAGTAGCAGATACTACTTCAGAGGTGATTATCAGGGATGAGATGATTAATCATGATATAATGGTTCTTAAAACTAAATGGTTAATATGTAAATTCCATACATATTGGCCAAGTTTTTTTTAGATTCAAAATTGGATCAAGTGAAAGTGGGGATTGAATTCAAACTACTCCATGAGTTTTCTTTCGAAAGGATTTTTTCTCATTATCTTCTCTAGTTTAGAAATAAGGGATAAAATAATGGATGGTGTCCCTTGGTTTAGGGAAAAAGATGCATTATATTTAATAACATGAAGTGAGAATTTTTATATAGAGACAAAGACTATTAAAAGGCTTATGGTGTGGATTAGGCTTTTTGGACTTTCTTGTCAACTCATCATAAGGATGTTTTAAAGAATATTGTTAATACTCTAAGCGAGTTCATCCAAGAGGGACCAAATACTAAGAAGAGAAGGCATGTTGGATACACTTGAATATGTGTTGCCATGGATATTTTAAAATATTTACCACAATCCATTAGGATTTAATATGAGGTAAAAGAATGATTATGAAAACATTACATTCTAATATCATAAATATCATGAAATCAAACGCATGTCAAGAGAACGTAAATTGAAATTGATGGAGAAAGAGATGTAAATTTTGGGCATGAGGCAAACTTTAATGTATAACAAGGAGCTTGTATCATAGGACAAGTGGATCAATGCAAGGATTTTCCACTCCTAAGAAAGTGGTAAGAAAAATCCTTGTGTGTCATTAAATGACAAAGGCTATTATAGTTCACTCAAATAAACCATTAGAAGAAAAAATGACACAAGGTATGAGGAAGTACAATGTGCAATTTTAAATATAGATGGATTCAAAGGTGTGAAGGAATATGGAAAGGCAATTTTAAATTAAAGGAATATGGGGAGACAAATTTAAAAGAAAATAAGTTCAATGAGGTCAATGTTAATAGAAGGTTTCAAGAGCAACACAATAATGAAAAGCATATGTAGGACATCCAAGAAAATTTAGGATTTCCAATGAAGCATAAGAAAGTAATGACTATGGAGGATCATCCATTCACTTTTAAGGTTTTTAGGACAACATAAATAAGAAAGTGTTTATGAGGCTATTCCTTGCATTTCACATTCTTTATGGCAACATAAATATTTATAAGATAAGTCTCATTATGGAAAATATGAAAAAGTAATAGATATTGATGAAGATGAGAGTGTTAGTGGAAACATGAAAAGGAGAGGAAGACCATCAAAGCATGAACAAAGAGAAATAGAAACTCAAAGGGATATTGATTTATGAAGCCAAATAGAAATATCATAGGTGTTAACAAGAAGTGGGGTTAAGCCCACTAAAATAAAAAAGTGATGATGATGAAAATGATACCATTGAATATTAGGGGTATGAATAAGATCCATAAAAAAGAGTTGCTAAGAAATTAATAGGTTGTTATAGTCCTAAGGTTATTTAATAAAATAAAAAAAATTAAGTAGTGAAGAATGTAAAGATGATTTTAAAAAGATTTGGAATATGAGTGATTATCTAGTAGTTTCTTCTATAGGAGCCTCATGCAATATTGCAACAATATAGGACAAATGCAAATGGGATGGGTAATTTTTAGAAGAAAAAAGTAAATGGGTTGCTAGACTATTTTGTAGGAAAGAGAAAAACATCATAGTTAGGTTTATAAATGTATATGATCCAACTATATTTACTTGTGAAAGATGTTAGAAGGACTTCAACATACTTTTATCAAACACAATGAATGATTTATTGTAATATATGGATTCTTGGGGGTGATTTCAACATTGTTTTATCTCCTTTGGGAATGAAGGGTGGTATTCTAGGATGGTCTAAATCAATGTCATATTTTGCTTCATTTTTAAATTCAAATAGACTTTAGTATGCAAGTGCTTCAATTTTTCAATATGAATGGGATAATAGATGCATTGGGGAAACTCTAGAAATTGAATCCAAGCTCAAAAATTTACAAAAAGTAGTAGAAACCAATGGAATGTATTATGATTCTTATATGAGAGGAAAACAAGTACTTTTCAATTATCATATTGCATTGAAAAAGGAATCGTATTGGTTCCAAAAATGTAAGGAGAAGTGGCTCAAGAAAGGAGATAGAAATACAAAAAAAAAAACATGTTACAATAAAAATATTTTTTCTTTTTATTACATCAAAATATTTTAACTCTAGTTGGAAGAAATATTGAGGAAGAAGAATATATAAGAAAGGAAGCAATTAATTATTTCAAAAATATTTTGTTAGATACTAGGCAAGATAAGGAGCCATATATGTGACTTGGGATGACGGTGACAACGATCTAAGGTCCGCGTAGAAGCAAGCAAAGTCTACCTCCGGCGACTTTCGGCCTTTTCTATGGGGGTTTGGTGTTCGACCGTCCATTTCCCTCCTTTTTTGGTTTTTGATTCTATGTTTTTCCTTGGTGGATTGTTTCCTACCCTCCACCCATCCTCCCGTCACTTCCTAGGGCTAGTCGGGTGCCTTCCCCGACTCCCAAAACTAGGTCGCACTAATGAAATGATTCTCACAGGCACCCCCCATGGTGACGTACTTAGATCCTGATCATTGTAGCAGAGACATTGAGGGCTCCGTCAGGCCTAGCACCATGGCCAAGCAAGGGCCCCATATCCCAGGTGAGGTTCCAAAAATGGGCAGTAAGCCATACTTTACTGACTTTCTCCAAAAAAATGAATTCCTATGTCGTCTACGGCCAGCGAATTCATCACGCAAGGAAATAATATTCTATGCCCTAAATCCCTCATGGAAAACTATGAATCCCGGGATACCAACTCCTTGGTAGGCAAATTCATCGATGGGCGACCTGACTTAGATGTTATTCATAGATGGACAACTTCAAAATGGAAAACCCTAGGCAACTTGGAGATCTCGACAATGACAAGGGGTTTTTTCATGATTCAACTCAATTCCCATGAAGATGCAGAGCGCATCTTATCCGGAGGGCCCTGGTTCTATGGAAGGCAAAGTTTGTTCCTCAAAAAATGGCAACCAGACTTCAACCCTAGCTCCCAGAACATCAATTTCACCCCCTTCTAGGTTAGAATTCTAGATCTCCTAGCCCACTTCTTCTATGAAGATGCCTTGCTTGGTCTTTCTAAGGTGATCGACGAGCTCGTGGCTATCAACCCGACCACCCGGATAAGAACCCGACTAACCCAAGCCCACATTTGCGTGAATGTGAACCTGGAAAGTTAGCTTCCAGACCACCTGAACCTCATCTATGGTGACTTCAACTGGAAGCAGCCACTCTTCTATGAAAACAAGCCAACTTTTTGCCCTGAGTGCCAATCCCAAGGCCATCTTCAGTCGTAGTGCCCCAAACTCCGGATCCCACCACAGTCAAAACCCGCCAGGGACCAGTAAAATAAGATGTAGCATCAACCCCTACCTATCTTGTTAGCAACCAATAAAGCTATTTCTAGACCCCCTCTGGGCCCACTCAATCGTAAGGCAAGTACCTCTGTTCCTCTAATCAATAAATTCAATCCTTTGCATAGTTCTATTATCAGTGAGGATTGTGAGGAAGGCGAGATCCTAGCCACCTCTGAACCAACAACCATCCTCTCGCCCCCTCGACCTCCCCTGGTATGCCCCCTACCACCCCCATCCATAATCCTCCCCCGTCCTCGATGCCCCCACTTCCTCGAGAATCCCTCAAGGCCCGCCTCCCCTCTCTCCTCCTTCGTCCCCCCACCCGGGTCCTGAAGACCCAACCTCTCCTATGTACTCAGACTCTATCTCTGCTGATGACAAAGCCGAGGACCAGTCATCCCCTAAGCAAAGTAGTCCCAGGATAACTCGGAGCTCCCAAAAATCCATGATGGATGTAGGAGGGGAAAAAAAGAGAGGAAGACCCTCTGATTCGGACATAAGGAACAAAAATGTGGTTGAAGATATAGCCAATGGAACCCAGAGAACGTTATTTCAAGAAACAATAAATAATTCCAAAGATGAAAGTCGAAGATCCAAACCCCCTACTCAGCAAGGAAAAGAGGGCAAGAGAATTTCCAAGAGTTTGAAATGAAAGTCCTCTCTTGGAATGCGAGAGGCCTAAATGGGGAAGCCAAATAGAGACTGGTTGCAGCCATGAGGAGAGAACATAATCCAACCATTTTTCTCATTTAGGAAACAAAATTGGGTGATCAATGGTCCCCTAACATTTCTAGAAAGATTTGGCAAAACTATGATTTCATTCATTCCCCGACTTCTGGGATGTCGGGAGGGCTCCCGTGTCTCAAAAATCCTGCCAAGCTCCAGGGAAACCTTATTTCGGGCCACGATAGGGTAAGCAACATCCTGTTCCAGGATACTAAATCCCAGAATTCTTGGGTGATGTCAAATGTCTATGCCTCGAACACCTTTGTGGGCAAAGAATCTCTGTGGAAAATGCTCACTTCAATGAGGTAGGTCCTCGAAGGAACTCCTTGGATCCTGGCAGGGGACTTCAATTCTCCTTTGCACCTCAAGGAAAAAAAAGGAGGGAACAACATCACTCAAATATATACTGCAAACCTAAGAAACTTCATTAATTCCAATGCTCTCATGGATGTCCAGCTTTAGGGTTCCCTCTTCACTTGGAGCAATAGAAGTAAGGGCACCAATCTGATCCGAGAGTACCTAGACAAATTTTTGCTTTCCTAGGAAGCCCTCCCCTGATTTGGGGATGCCAGTTTGTGAGCCCTCCCAAAGATAGGCTCTAATCATAGTCCTCTCATCCTGGAATCAGATTCTAGACCATAGTTCAAGACCCCTTTTAGGTTTGAAGCAATGTGGATTAACCACAAGGATCTCAAGGGCTTGATACAGTCATGGTGGAGTTAGAAATTCCCAAGGTCTTATATTAACCAGGTAACCCAAAAACTTAGGTTCATCAAAGGGAACTTGAAAAAGTGGAATAAGGAAACCTTCGGGAACATCTTTGAAGAAAAATAGTAGGTCAAATCCCGAATCATCCAGATTGAGGAGTATTTTTAGAAAGGCAAAGGTAGTGACAGTATTAGGGATGAGGAGAGCACCTTGTTGTCTGAGTACCACAACATCCTCACCAAGGAGGAAACTTTCTGGCACCAGAAGTCAAGATAAATTTGGCTCAAGGAAGGTGATGCCAATACCAAGTTCTTCCACATCTCAACCTTGAGGCATAGGAGTGCCAATAAGATCAAAATCCTTGTCTTGCAGGATGGGGCAGCCATTTTAGATATCCATGCAATCAAAGAAGAAGCCATCAATCATTTCAAAATCCTCCTAGGTTCCAACCCGCCCCAAGCCCCCGAGGCCATGGAATCCCTCTTGGCCATCATCCCCACCATCATCTCCCAGGAATAAAATGATTTTCTCCTCAGCCCCATCTCCCAGGATGAAGTTCACCAGGCCCTCTTTTCCATGAAGCCCGACAAAGCCCCTGGGTCGAACGGGTTCTCGCCCAGGTTTTTCTAGACCTTCTAGGACATCATGGGATAGGATATTTCTAACACCATTAGGGAAATGCAAATCTCCAGGTCCATTCCCAGAGATGTGAATTCCACCTTCTTGGCTCTCATCCCCAAAGGGGCCAATTCCCGATCCCTCTCTGATTACCAGCTCATAAGCCTGTGCAATGTCATTTACAAAATCCTCACCAAAGCCTGGCATCCAGGCTATCCAACATTCTTCCATCCATCATTGACCCGTGTCAAGGGAGCACAGTCAAAGGACGCAATATTCTTGATGGGATCATCACCATCCATGAATTGATCCATTCAACCTAGGTTTCAGACACGATTGCTACTTTCTTCCTCAAGCTGGACATGAACAAGGCCTTTGACAGAGTCAATAGGGAATTCCTCAACCAAATCCTTCTCAAGTTTGGGTTCCATGAGTCCTGGGTAAACCTGATCTACAACTGCATTTCCTCTTCTTGGTTCTCTATTATGGTAAATGGTTCTACTGCGGGTTACTTCTCGAGTTCTCGAGGTCTGAGGCAGGGTGACCTTATATCCCTCATTCTGTTCATCATCCTGGTAGAGAGTTTGGGGAGAACTATCAAGGAGGTCTGCTCCTACAGTCAACTTTCCAGGATCAGGGCAGCGTCTAGGCTTCCCCCCACCACTCACAAGTAGTTTGTAGATGACACGTTGATGGCTACTAAGGCTTCGATAGTAGATGCCAAGGTGATCAAGGATATTCTCAATGGCTTCGAGGAAGCTGTTGGCAAGAAAATCAATTACACTAAAATAAAGTTGTTCTTCATCCATACCCCGGCCAAAAGACAGTGCAAGATCACCAGAATCCTAGGATGTTCCATTTCTAAGTTCCCGACAACTTACCTCGGGCTCCCCATGTTCCATGGTAGGGCCCGACCAACCATGTGGGCAAACATGGTGGACAAGATCCATAACAAGTTAGCTGGGTGGAAAGGGGCCCTGCTCACCAGTGCAGGGAAGGCAAATTTGGTCAAATATGTCTTGTAGAGCATCCCCACATATTTCATGTTTGTGTTCAAAATCTTGGCCTCGGTGGGAGAAGCCATTGAAAAAATTCAAAAGTAGTTCCTTTGGTCTGGATCGGAGGCCTCAAGAAAGCTCCACCTAGTAGCTTGGGATAAAGTTTGCTCCCCCAAATATCAGGGAGGTCTTGGTCTGTGCCAAATCTTAGTTGCCAACCTAGCTCTCCTAGCCAAGTAGTCTTGGATAGTAGTGACTAAGGCCAATATTGAATGGGTAAACATCATGAAAAGAAAGTACCTTCAGCACCAGGCCTTCCTCCAAGCACCTCCCCCATGCAACGGTTCCCATTTTTGGAAATCCATCACTCATACCCAGAACATCATCCTCGAAGGGTCTTCCTGGAAGTTGGGGAATGGGGCCAACATCAACTTCTGGGAAGATACCTGGGTCGGGAATTCCCCCCTCATTAGCAATCTAGTTTTGATCCCTACCAGGCATTTGACTGATAGCATATTTGGGCTCAGGGTTGCAAACTTCATTTCCTCCATCTCGAAAGCCCAGGAGTGGAACAAGATCAATTTCATATTAAGAAATGAACCCATCATGGAAGCCATGAAAGGGATTCAGGAGATCCAGCGATCAACTTTCCTCCCCCATGTCAACAGGAGAGATGAGTGATGTTGGAAAGGCACCAATGATAGGAATTTCTCGGTCAAGACCGCAACCCAACTTATTGAGAAGATGGGTTTCCAGGGCACCCCATATATGAGAAGGTGGTCACTAACAAGGTGTGGATAAAATCCTTCATTTCCAAAATTGTGCACTTTTGTTGGATGGTCATCCATAATAAAATCCTTGCTAAGGACAATCTCATGTGATGAGGTATCATGGTGCCGAATAGATGTTTCCTATGCCTCCAGGCTTGGGAATCTATTCACCACATCTTGATGGATTGCCCCTACTCCATAAGTGTTTTCTCCCTAGCCACCCAAAGATTTTAGGTTAGCTGGACTTGGCCAAACTCTATCAAAGAGTTCATTTGCCAATGGCCTAAGCCCTTCAAGCATCCCAGGCTAAGCTTTTTGTGGGAAGTCCTCATCCATAACATCTTTTGGCAGCTTTGGTTGGAGCGCAACAGGTAAGTTTTCAACAAAGACCCCAAAACCCATGAAGCCATAGCTGCCAAAGCCCTTGCTTACAGCACCTAAAGTTCTAGACCCATCCCTTGTCAGGCCAGCCCTGCTTAGAGGATTGAAGAATTGCTCTGTTCCACCCTCAAGATTCCCTAGGATCGCAGTAGGTCTCAAAAACCTAGAAAATATAGATCTCATGTCACTTGCGTCCCTCCCCCCCAAGGTTGGCTCAAGGCTAACTTCAATGGTGCCTCCAAAGGGAAACCAGGCAAAGTGAGAGCAGGAGGGATCTTCAGAGATCATAGTGGCAAAATACGTAAGGCCTTTATTGAAAATTTGGGGTCCCAGACCAACAACTTCATGGAAGCCAAGGCCCTCTGGAGATGTATTGATATTTCCAAAAACCTGGTAGCCCCTATCATCTACGAAGGGGACTCGGAGATCATTGTCAAACTCATCCAAAGAAATAGCAAGGGTGGAAAAAATATAGAGAACATTATCCAAGAATTCCAGCTAGGCCTTTGTAACAACGAGCAATCCTAGATCAAGCATGTGTTTAGGGAGGCCAATCAAGTGGTCGAAACCTTGGCAAACAAAGCAATCAAAGAGAGCTCCCTCACCATTTGGGAAGACAAATTTCCCATGAAAGTCATCGAAAAAGTCAATCTGGATAACAAAAAAAGATCAAACACTTAGCTCTACCGAAGCAGGAGGGTGCCTCTTCTCTAACGCTGTTAGAATGTTCACAAAGGCCAATCATCAGTGGCCAAATTTTACCGATGGTTCTAACCACCTAAAAGGTGTCTCTTTGACACCATCGGTCAGTTTGTTTTGGTTTAGCTCGGCTGTTAGTTTTTGTTGGTTTCTAACTGTGGTGTTGGTGTTTTTGCCCTGCATTACGAATGCAGATGAAATATTGTAAATTGGTGTTTTTGGCCTGCATTTCGAATGCAGATGATCTTCTTGTAAATAGGGGCGGGTCCCTTCAACTCGTAAGTAAATAAATTTTACTTTACCTACCAAAAAAAATATAAGGAGCCATAGGATAAGCTTGTGCACAATATTACATCAATTATCACACAAGGACAAAATAAAATTTTGATGAAGATATCTATGGAGGAGCTACATGAAGCATTTTTCTCTTTCCATCCTAAAAAGGCACCTAGCCCTAATGGATTTCCTACAATTTTTTAAAAATTTTGGGATCTATTGAAGAGTAATATATTAGTTGTAGTTGAAGAGGTTTTGAAAAGGAAGGATATAATAAATGATATATCACTTTTATTACATCAGTTTTCAAGAAATGCAAGATAAAATATTTTGATAATTTTTTTCCAATAAGACTTTATAATATGATTTATAATATTATTTTAAAAATTATGCCAAACAAGTTGAAATGTATTCTAGATTTTATTATCTCATAGGAACAATATGGTTTTTTTCATGGTAAAAAATTCTTGATGGTATAAATATTACATAGGAGGCCATACGTTCTCTTCATTAAATGAAAAATCAAGTATGCTTAAAAAAATAGATATGAACAAAGCACATGATAGGGTTTCCTAAAGTTTTCATGTACATGATATTCTCAAAAGGGTTGGTTTTGATTATAGTGGTATGAATTGACTAAATATTATTATAGCATTGTAAAATATTCTATTTTGATCAATGGTTCTCCTATTGATTACTTTAAGTCATCTTGTGGACTTTGCCAAGGTGATCTACTATCTCCTTATCTATTCATTATTCTTGTGGATTCATTAAAGAGAGATTTCTCTAAGGTAAAAATGGAAGGAAAAATAAAAGGTATTCAATTTGTAAAAAATGGTCTCTTTGAATCTCATCTCCAATTTATTTGACACTTTTTTTGGGCCATCTCTTAGTTGACGAGGCCATGGAGTTTGAATCAATACTACCATTATATGAGAAGGCTAGTGGACAATTGATTAGTACTAGAAAATCCTAGATTGTTTTCATTATAAGTGCCATATTTTTACAATGAATTATTGTGAATATTTTAAGGTTTAAAAATGAAAAAATTATATTAACCTACTTGTGTATTCCTTTGTCTCATAAAGAAAATAAAAATGAGCTTCAAATCTCTTGTTTGGTAGGTTTGAAAGGCAAGTTCTTAAGCATGACAGGAAGGTTACAACTCATACAAACTACATTACAATCCATACCTATCTATATGATGTCACTTTCAAGATTGCCAATAAGTATAGCATCAAACACTGATAAAATTTAAAGACAAACTTTGAAAAGGATGAAAGAAAAAAATTTGGTTCCCTCTTTGTAAGTGGGATAGGTTCTATAAAGGAAAGGATATTGGAGAAATAGGCTTGTCGAGTTATAGACTTATGAGTTTGGCATCAGGGGTAATGCTTGGGTGGAGACTATTTAGAGATCAAGGAAAGAATTGGGCAAAAGAAATTATTTAAAAAATATATAGGTTTTATTGGTGTAATGAAGTTATCAAGGAATATAACCCTACCTAAATGAGCATCAATATGGAACTTCATATCAAATAGTTTAAAAATACATATTAGATGGTTAGTCAATGAGCGAAATTATGTAAATATTTGGTTTGATACTTGACTAAAGCCTTATCTTCTTAACTTTAACTTTATTTAATATGTTTGCTATTATAATATTTAAAAAAAAATCAAGAAATCCATACACACATAATTATCATATTATTATAATACTCCTTCTATGGTATATTTACTTTTTTTCTTTCTGATGGGATATGTGATCGGTTTCTATGAATTAAATTTAGGTTTCTATAACTAAAAATTTAATATTTTTAATTTTATAATATTTTAAAAAAACTTTGCCTTTAGGATTTTATTAGAAAATTACTCACCTTTAGTTTTTTATTAAAAAATGACAAATACTTTTCATCAACACAAGTATTTTTTTTTTGATTTGGTAAATGAAGCGGTTTTGAGGTCTCCAAACCTATTACAATAGGCTAAAATAGGGTATGAGAATGCACTAAACTATAGCACTAAATCAAAACCAACCAAGGGGTAGGAATAATAGGCCACCCTCAACAAGGTAAAATAGATAGGGCCCCATACAAACAACATACCATAAAAGTTGGGTAACAACAACTAAAGGAACCATGCCTCTCTTAGTAAAACAAAATAGAGAGGGTCCCATACAACCAATATAAAATATAACCTGATATCAACTACTAAAAGAACATTATAGCAGAGCTAGTTTAGGGTTGCTATATCCATCTATTTGTTAACCATTTCCCGAATCTCATTGACAAAGGAGAAGCAACCTGCAATGTACTTGGAAGAGTAGAGTGCTTTTCCTCTAGTATAGATAAACACATCACCACATCATCACAAGAGTAAAAAACATCACCATATCACCATAAGAGCATACAACGAGGACACCATTAGGACCGAGGCCAAGAAACTTTTGACCAACATCCACACAAATATGCCCAACTGATGATAGTCAGCTAAAAAAGGTTAGGGGACTTGTGAAGATCACCAATTAATATGGCCCATCCAATCAAGCATAAAATAAAACATCTAGCAAAGAGTCCACAGAGTGAAATCCCATACCAAGCCTTACGTATAACCAACAACTAACTGTGATAATCGAAAACAAGAGATTCAAGGTCTTGGGGGGAATTATCCAACCAGATCCTCAGGCCTTGTTGAGAAAGATCCAAGTTGGCCATATAATCTGCCACCTTATTGCCTTATTGATAAATATGTTGAACTTTGAACTCCTCTCTTGATTTCAGAATTCTAAACACCTCTGTTAGAATATTTGAAATGCTCCAGTGAAGCTTGCTACTAGAGTTGGAAATATTTACTAAATTTAAAGAGTCCTCTTCTACAATGATTTTCTCATATTTAATTGCTAAGAAAAAACTAAAAAAAATCCATAGTTGCACTATTAGAACAAAATTATGTAAGATCATTTGGTTTGTGCGGTTTCATAAAATTTACGTGTTAATGTTAGGAATATAACAAGTGTCTCAATATACGTTTTTCAGCTAATAATTTATAAGGACTATTAAAAGGTAGCAGTTAGGATTTAAATGATTAAACTAAATAATGTTGTGCGTGGTTTCTATGGGACATTGTGTGGTTAGATTTTTAGGTTTTCTTTGAAAAGAAGCAAGTTCAAACCACCATGAAACATGGTACATGTGACTTTGTGTAAAATAAATAAATAATACACCATAGGTCTCCCCATGAAATAACCCTCCGTTGTATTAAATTAGGTACCAAGAGTAAAGAGTTGGGATTGAACTAGACATGGTATTAATGCTTGACTAAAGCCTTATCTTCTTAATTTTAACTTTATTTAATATGTTTATTATTATAATATTTAAAAAAACTTTTCAAGCAAGCCATACACACATAATTTGTTGAGCAAGGTGCAGAAATAGTATTGTCATTGTTGTCAACACAGACAGATAGATCAATTGATGATGCAGTGGACAGGAGTTCAGAGGTCAGTCAGAACATGTACAGTGAATTTTCAAGAAGACAGAAGTGGCCCAGATTAAAAAAATCAAAGAAAAAGACAAGTAAGAAAACTGTCGCGATATCGCGACATGTTTTCCATTGTGATTTCGTGACATATCGGAGGAGAGAGAAAATGCTGGCAAAAATGTCGCGATATCGTGACATATCGAAGGAGAGAGAAAATGCTGGCAAAAATGTCGTGATATCGTGACATATCGGAGGAGAGAGAAAGCACAAGGAAAATTGTCATGATTTCGTGACATGTTGGACGAAAGAGAAAGCGCAAGGAAAACTGTCATGATTTCATGACATGTTGGAAGAGAGAGAAAGCGCAAGGAAAACTATCATGATTTCGTGACATGTTGGAAGAGAGAGAAAGCGCAAGATAAACTGTCATGATTTCGCGACAAGTTGGAAGCAAAGAAGCCAAGTAGAAAAACTGTCGTGATTTCATGACATGTTGAAAGCAAAGAAGGCAAGGAAGAAAACTGTCATGATTTCGTGACATGTTTGGAGAAAAGGCACAGGCAAAGAAAACTGTCGTGATTTCATGACATGTTTGGAGAAAGGAAAAATTAAGCAAAGAAAAGTGTCATGATTTCGTGACAATCTGCAAGAGAGGCAGTACGGACAAAAATGTGTCGCGATTTCATGACATGTTTGAGAGAAAGGAGCTTGCAAGGAAAAGTGTCACGATTTCACGACAATTTGCAAGAGGAAGCGCTAAGGAGAAAAAGTGTCGTGATATCGCGACATGTCGGGTTTTCATGACCCGAAGGGAAGAAAAGAGCTAAGGAGAAAAGATGTCGCGATATCGCGACATGTCGCATTTTCATGACTAAGAGAGGAGAGAGAATGTTTGGAGATAGAAATGTCACGATATCGTGACAACAGCAGAGAGGAAGACTCCAAAGGATGAAGTGTCACGATTTCACGATAGAAGCAAAATGAAAGAGCTTGGAAGCAAAAGCGTCACGATTTCATGAAAAATTCAAGGAGGAAGAGCTCAAAGGCGAAAGCGTCACGATTTCATGACATGTTCCATTTTCGTGGGCAAGAGATAGAGAAGAGTTCAAGACAACGAAAGTGTCATGATTTCATGACATGTGTTTTCGCAGGTGCAAGCCGAACAATGAAGCAAAGCAGCGAAAGTGTCATGATTTCATGACATGTTCCATTTTCGTGGGTGAAAGGCAGAGAAAGGCACAAGAGAGAAGAAGATGTCACGATTTTGTGACATGTTTCATTTTCATGGTCCAAAGTGAAGAGAAAGAGGAGAGAGAAAAAGATGTCATGATTTCGTGACATGTCATGTTTTCGTGGTGCATGCCGAGAAGAGTGCAAGGAAGCGAAAAGTGTCATGATTTCGTGACATGTCATGTTTTCGCTGGTGCATGCCGAGAAGAGTACAAGGAAGCGAAAAGTGTCATGATTTCGTGACATGTGTTTTCATGCATGTAGGCCGAGAAGAAGACAAAAAGGTTGTCAGAGCGGCGGTTCTTCTGTCAGAGCTGTAAGAGAACAGAAAAGGCTATCAGAGCCGAAATAAGCAGAGAAGGCTGTCAGAGAGCCGTAAATGAGAAGATAATTTTGTCAGAACGACGGATACACTGTCAGAGCATAGAAAAGGTTGTCAGAGCCGTAAAGTGGGTAGATAAGGCTGTCAGAGCAGTAAGTAAGCATTTAAGGCTATCAAAAGCATAGTAAGCAGAGCCAAAAGAATGTTTTCATGTATAGTAAGTTAGGGTTAGGGTTGAGCTCTACACGTGGCATGAGTATTGTGTATTGCCAAATAAAAGGAAAAAGAAGTCATGAAAAGAGTAGTGAAGTGTGCTAAAAAAGATACAAAAGAGAGGGCTGTAAGAGAGAAGAGAAGAGCTAAAAGAGAAAAATACAACAGAGCTGTAAGTATATGCAGTTCTTGTAAAAGAGCAATAGACCAGTGAGGGTCTTGTAAAAGTGAAGGCATATTTATGTCAATCTAAGATTCAAAATAGAAATCCAAGTTGGTGCTTGGAATCAGGGGTTGGTGCTCCTTCCAGTTGGTGCTGGTAAATCAGGGGTTGGTGCTCCTTTCTGTTGGTGCAGATAAATTAGGGGTTGGTGCTCCTTCCAGTGGGTGCTAGAAAATTGTTTGTAAAGTTGGTGCTTTGCAAAGGCTGGATTTGGATGGGTGTCCAAGCAGTCTAATTTTTGAGGAGTAGCCAAAACTGGTGAACCTCGTTAAATTGTGTGTTGTGGAATGCTCTCTTGTTTAATTGCTGTATCTATTTTTAAGTTCTCCCTGCTTAAGTTTTAAAGTGTTGTAGATCTGAATTTAAATAGCTACACTGATTCACCCCCCCTCTCAGTGTCATTGTGAGAATATCAATTGGTATCAAAGCAAGGTTCCTGAACAAGCTCAATCAGCTAAGGTGATCTTGGAAGAAACACAATGGCCGGTGGTGAAGGATTTTCATCCAACAAAGCTCCTTTGTTCGATGGAACTAATTACTCTTTCTGGAGACTCAGGATGCAGACTTATCTATGTGCTTTGGGATATGACATTTGGGAGTCCGTAGACAGTGGATACACAATACCCTCTACTCCTCCAATAGATGTTGTTGAGAAGAAAAAGTTTGAGAATAACTCTAAAGCAAAGAATGCTATAATGTGTGGGTTAGTAGACAATGAACTGATAAGGATCATGAGCTATAAAATGACAAAAGACATGTGGGACAAACTGCAGAGCATTCATGAAGGAGACGACAAGATCAAGGAAGCCAAGCTACAAACGCATCGAGCTCAGTTCGAAGCATTAAAAATGAATGACGATGAGAACATAGAGGCCTATATGCTGAGAGTCAATGGAATTATTAATGCGATTAGAGGACTCGACGAGGAAATGGAAGATGCAATCATCGTGAAAAAGGTACTAAGAACTCTTCACAAAAGATTTGATTCTAAAGTTTCTGCTATAGAAGAAGCTAAAGATCTAAATACTTTTAGCATGGATGAAATGCATGGTTCTTTAACTGCATACGAAATGAGAATAGGACAAACTAAGCCCTCAGATAGAGAAGCTGCTTTTAAAGCACACAAAAATATAAAAGCTAAACAAGAATCCGAGGAAGAAGAATCTTCAGATGAAACAGAAGCAAACTTTGTTAGGAAACTAATAAAGGGAAAAGGAAAGTACAGAGGAAAGTTACCATTTAAGTGCTTCAACTGTGGAGGCATCGGGCACTTTGCAGCTAATTGTCCAATGAATGAGAAAAACAAAAATGGTGAAGGGTCACACCAAGAAAGAAGTGACTGGAAGAAGAAACCACATTTTAGAAAAAGCAACTTCAAGAAGAAAAGTTTCATATCCAAGAATGTCAGCTCTTCCGAAGACTGCTCCGGTGAGGATTCTAAAGAAGAAGCAGGTGAAGCTCTGTTCATGGCATTTGAAGAAAGAAAAACAGAGGAAAAATAGGAATGTAATGAAAAACCTGAGGATGAGGCTGAAGTGTATCTGGAAGGTGAGTTGGTTGCTGCACTTAAAGAGCTGAGCACAGAAAGGAAAAAGAATAAAAAGTTTTCAAGAAAGCTTGAGGATGCCAATGAAATAATAAACAACTTGAAAGTTCAGACAGATGAATTTAAGAAAGTGTCTGAAGTTCTCGAAGTACAATTAACCATAAAAATAGATGAGTGCAGCAAGCTAGAAGAAGACATTGTTAGGTTAAGGTTGCAGCTAGAGGAGATGAATCAGAAATTGAGTTGTTATCATAAGTTTGAAGAAAGTTCTGTAAAGCTGGATAAAATTATAAATAACCAAAGGCCTTCTGGCATCAAATTTGGTTTGGGCTTCGATGAAGGAGAATCATCAGAGGGATCAAAGGCCATAAATGTAGAACCCATAAAGAAAGAAGATAAGATCAGGGTTGATCAAGAAAAAACAAATCATGCCAAAGAAAGCAATAATTCCAGACTCAAGAGGAGTACTCACAAAGATGGATTCACAAAAGTCACACATCCAAGAAGGAGAAGATTCATGGCTCCTACTTCAAAATGGCAAAGACCTTCACCCAGGTTTAATCATTCTTTTTCTGGTTATTGTTTTAAATGCAATGCTTATGGTCATAAGATTTCAGATTGCAGTTATAATGTAGCACAAAGGAATTTCACCAATAGAAATGTCTTTTCACCATTGATGGATTATGCAGTAGAATGTTATAACTGTCATAATTTTGGACACATTGCAAGAAACTGTAGAAGCACTTTTGCAGCAAATAAATATCAGGGTAGAAAATCTCAACCAAATGGATTGAAACAAAATAAAAATTTTCCTGAAAAATAGGCACAAGCTAATGAAAGGGGAAAGGCAAAACAAGTAGCCAAAAGTGCTATCAAACCAGAATGGAAAGAAAAGGAGAAACTCCAGAAAGAAAAGGAGAAACTCCAGGAAGAAAAGGAATCTTTGATTGTTCAGACTGCTTTTAAAGCACAGAACAAATCTGCACCATGGATACTTGATAGTGGATGCTCCAGTCACATGACAGGTGACAAGCAAAAATTTGAGAAGTTACAGAATTACGAAGGTGGTTCTGTGAAATTTGGAAATAATGATGGAGCAAAGATAGTTGGCAAAGGATCAGTCAAGATCAGTGATGGAAAGATCAAATCAAAAGAAGTCTTGTTTGTGATTGGTCTGAAGCATAACTTGCTCAGCGTAAGTCAAATCTGTGACAGAGGTCATGAAGTAATTTTTAAGAAGTAGGGTTGTGAAGTGAGAAAAGCTAACAGTGGGAAGTTGATTGCTACTGGTTCAAGGACTTATGGAAACCTGTATACTCTCTCAGAGACTTCAGAAGGAGCATGCTTGATTGGACAGGAAGATGAAAATTGGTTGTGGCACAAGAGGCTCGGTCATATCAACTTTGACAATTTGGTAAAAATAAGCTCAAAAAGGGCAGTAAGAGATATACCCTCCATTGGCAAACCACTAAATAGTATTTGTGCTTCATGCCAAAAGGGGAAGCAAACTAGAGCCACATTTAAATCAAAGGAGTACTTTACCAAGCAAACCTTTAGAACTAATACATACTGATTTATGTGGACCTATGAGAACACAAAGTATAAATGGTGACAAATACTTTATGTTGTGCATAGATGACTATTCCAGAATGACCTGGATATTCTTTTTGAAGCAGAAATCTGAAGCTTTTGAAATGTTCAAGACTTTCAAAAACCAAGTTGAGAATGAAACAGGAAAGAGGATCAAATGCTTAAGATCAGATAGAGGAGGAGAGTTCATCTCAGAGGAGTTTGCAGAATACTATCAAAAATATGGGATCAGAAGACAGTTTTTAGCAACAAGGACACCTCGACAGAATGGTGTTGTAGAAAGAAAGAACAGAACTATGCAGGAAATGGCACGGACGATGCTGATCGAGAGCAAAATTGCAGACAGATTTTGGAAAGAGGCAGTCCATACTGTAGTTTATATCCAAAACAGGTGCATGTTGAGGTCGCATGAAAGCAAAACCCCTTATGAGCTATGGTTCGACAAGAAGGCAACAACAAAATACTTCAAAGTCTTTGGCAGCAAGTGTTATATCAAAAGAACTAAAGATAATCTTGGTAAGTTTGAAGATAGAGCTGATGAAGGTATTTTTGTTGGCTATTCATCAAAAAGCAAAGCTTACAAATGCTACAACAAAAGGCTAAAGAAAATTGTAGACAGTGTCGATGTTAAATTTGATGAAGATAGGAAACAAGCAGTCAGCTGTGAAGAAAACTACCCTATTTATGAAGAAGTTATTGAAGGAGATGAAGAAAAGGAAACAGAAGAGAATCAAAAAATTGACACAGATGATTTAAGTATTGATTCAGAAGTAGAAGAAAACAAAAAGTTCAAAACAGGAAGCTGGCAAAAAAATCATCCCAGAGAGCAAATTATTGGGGACCCCACTGTTGGTGTTAAGACAAGAAGAAGAGTAGTAAGTAACTACTCCCTTTTATCCAGCATTGAGCCCAAAAATATTACTGAAGCAAGCACAGATGAAAGTTGGATGAAGGCAATAAACGAAGAACTAGATCAGATTGAGAAAAACAAAACCTGGGAGTTAGTACCAAGGCCTGCAAATAAAAACATAATCGATACTAAATGGATTTTTCGAAACAAATTGAATGAAGATGGACAAAGTTGTAAGGAATAAAGCAAGATTGGTCCAGTAAAGGCTATGCTCAAGTTGAAGGTATTGATTTTGAGGAAACTTTTGCACCAGTGGCTAGACTCGAGGCAATCAGAATGTTTCTGGCTTTAGCAGTCCACAAGAATTTCAAAGTTTATCAGATGGACGTGAAATCAGCATTTTTGAATGGAAATCTTGAAGAAGAAGTTTATATTGAGCAGCCAGATGGTTTTCAACTCGGTGATAATCCCAACTTTGTTTGCAAGTTGAAGAAAGCCTTGTATGGCTTGAAACAGGCACCCAGAGCATGGTATGCAAGACTGGACAACTATCTCACTGAACAAGGGTTCAAGAAAGGTATGGTGGATAGTAACTTGTATGTCAAAACAGACAATGGCCATCTTATTGTCCTTGTTGTTTATGTAGATGATATAATTTTTGGCAGCAACAATGATGAGTCATGTAGAGACTTAGCAAATAAAATGCAGAAAGAATTTGAAATGTCTATGATTGGTGAACTTTCATATTTCCTCGACTGCAAGTTAACCAAAATGAAAAGGGCATTTTTATTTCTCAAGTTAAATATGTGAAAGAAATGCTGAAAAAGTTCACAATGGAGGATTGTAAACCCATTAGCACTCCCATGACAACAGGTTGCAAGTTGAGCAAGGATGACAAATCTCCAGATGTAGATCAAACCATGTACAGATCTATGATTGGAAGCCTATCGTATTTGACAGCTACTGGACCGGATATCTTACGAGGCAGTATGCATGGTAGCAAGATTTCAGGCTAGTCCCAAAGAGACTCATGTGACAACTGTGAAGAGGATTTTTAGGTACCTCAAGGGTACTATGGAGTATGGGTTATGGTACCCAAAAGGTAAGGACTTCACTCTTTTTGCATATTCTGATGCAGATTGGGCAGGATGTATAGATGACAGAAAGAGTACCAGTGGAGGTGCATTCTATCTTGGAGACAAAGTTGGTAGCATGGCACAACAAGAAACAAGAATCGACTCTCTATCCACAGTAGAGGCAGAATACATTGCAGCAACAACATGTTGTACATAGATTTTATGGATGAGACAAACCCTGAAAGATCTTGGCATTAACTTCAAAGAGCCAATTTTAGTTAAATGTGATAATACCAGTGCTATTAACATCTCAAAGAATCCGGTTATGCATTCTCGCACCAAACATATTGCAATCCGGTATCACTTTTTGAAGGATAAAGTTGCAGAAGGTGAGGTTAAATTGGATTTTGTTCCAACTACAGAGCAAGTAGCGGATATCTTCACTAAACCGTTGCCCAAGGAAGTTTTTGAATACCTTCACAATAAGTTGGGAGTGGTCACACTACCCAAGAACTGACTAGCTATCAGGAACACATTCTCGGGGGGAGCATTTATATATTTGATTACCTGTTTGCTCATGTTTGTAATTTTTGCTAACTGTAACATTGTGTGCCTGAGAATGTTGTGCATGGACTCAGGGGGAGTCTGCAGCAGCCCTTTGGTATTATTGTCAAAGGGGGAGAAGAATTACTAGAAATTGCACATGTGTTGCCAACAATTCCAAAGGGGGAGATTGTTGAGCAAGGTGCAGAAATAGTATTGTCATTGTTGTCAACACAGACAGATAGATCAATTGATGATGCAGTGGATAGGAGTTCAGAGGTCAGTCAGAACATGTACAGTGAATTTCCAAGAAGACAAAAGTGGCCCAGATTCAAAAAATCAAAGAAAAAGACAAGTAAGAAAACTGTCGCGATATCGCGACATGTTTTCTGTCGTGATTTCATGACATATCGGAGGAGAGAGAAAATGCTGGCAAAAATGTCGCGATATCGTGACATATCGAAGGAGAGAGAAAATGCTAGCAAAAATGTCGTGATATCATGACATATCAGAGGAGAGAGAAAGTACAAAGAAAACTATCACAATTTCATGACATGTTGGACGAAAGAGAAAGCGCAAGGAAAACTATCATGATTTCGTGACATGTTGGAAAAGAGAAAGCACAAGGAAAACTATCACGATTTCATGACATGTTGGAAGAGAGAGAAAGCACAAGATAAACTGTCATGATTTCGTGACAAGTTGGAAGCAAAGAAGCCAAGTAGAAAAATTGTCATGATTTCATGACATGTTGAAAGCAAAGAAGGCAAGGAAGAAAACTATCACGATTTCATGACATGTTTGGAGAAAAGGCACAAGAAAAGAAAACTGTCATGATTTCATGACATGTTTGGAGAAAGGCAAGAAAGAAAATCAAAAAAAAAGTGTCACTTTCCGACAATCTACAAGAGAGGTAGTACAGACAAAAATGTGTCACGATTTCATGACATGTTTGAGAGAAAGAGCTTGCAAGGAAAAGTGTCACGATTTCATGACAATTTGCAAGAGGAAGCGCTAAGGAGAAAAAGTGTCACGATATCGTGACATGTCGGGTTTTCATGACCCGAAGGGAAGAAAAGAGCTAAGGAGAAAAGATGTCACGATATCATGACATGTCGCATTTTCATGACTAAGAGAGGAGAGAGAATGTTCGAAGATAGAAATGTCATGATATCACGACAACAGCAGAGAGGAAGACTCCAAAGGATGAAGTGTCGCAATTTCATGACAGAAGCAAAATGAAAGAGCTTGGAAGCAAAAGCGTCATGATTTCATGACAAATTCAAGGAGGAAGAGCTCAAAGGTGAAAGCGTCACGATTTCGTGACATGTTCCATTTTCACAGGCAAGAGACAGAGAAGAGTTCAAGACAACGAAAGTGTCACGATTTCGTGACATGTGTTTTCATGGGTGCAAGCCGAACAATGAAGCAAAGTAGCGAAAGTGTCACGATTTCGTGACATGTTCCATTTTCACGGTCCAAAGCGAAGAGAAAGGACAAGGAGAAAAGATGTCACGATTTCATGACATGTTTCATTTTCATGGTCCAAAGCGAAGAGAAAGAGGAGAGAGAAAAATATGTCACGATTTCATGACATGTCATGTTTTCGCGGATGCATGCCGAGAAGAGTACAAGGAAGCAAAAAGTGTCACGATTTCATGACATGTCATGTTTTCGCTGGTGCATGCCGAGAAGAGTACAAGGAAGCGAAAAGTGTCACGATATCATGACATGTTGTGTTTTCATGCATGCAGGCCGAGAAGAAGACAAAAAGGTTGTCAGAGCGACGGTTCTTCTATCAGAGCTGTAAGAGAACAGAAAAGGTTATTAGAGCCAAAATAAACAGAGAAGGTTGTTAGAGAGCTATAAATGAGAAGATAATTCTATCAGAACGATGGATACACTGTCAGAGCACAGAAAAGGCTATCAGAGCCGTAAAGTGGGCAGATAAGGCTATCAGAGCAGTAAGTAAGCATTTAAGGCTATCAAAAGCGTAGTAAGCAGAGCCAAAAGAATGTTTTCATGTACAATAAGTTAGGGTTAGGGTTGAGCTCTACACGTGGCATGAGTATTGTGTATTGCCGAATAAAAGGAAAAAGAAGTCATGAAAAGAGTAGTGTGTAGTGTGCTAAAAAAGATACAGAAGAGAGGGCTGTAAGAGAGAAGAGAAGAGCTGAAAGAGAAAAATACAGTAGAGTTGTAAGTATATGCAGTTCTTGTAAAAGAGCAATAGACCAGTGAGGGTCTTGTAAAAGTGAAGGCATATTTATGTCAATCTAAGATTCAAAATAGAAATCCAAGTTGGTGCTTGGAATCAGGGGTTGGTGCTCCTTCCAGTTGGTGCTGGTAAATCGGGGGTTGGTGCTCCTTTCGTTGGTGCAGATAAATTAGGGGTTGGTGCTCCTTCCAGTGGGTGCTTGGAAAATTGTTTGTAAAGTTGGTGCTTTGCAAAGGCTGGATTTGGATGGGTGTCCAAGCAGTCTAATTTTTGAGGAGTAGCCAAAACTGGTGAACCTCGTTAAATTGTGTGTTGTGGAATGCTCTCTTGTTTAATTGTTGTATCTATTTTTAAGTTCTCCCTGCTTAAGTTTTAAAGTGCTGTAGATCTGAATTTAAATAGCTACACTGATTCACCCCCCCTCTCAGTGTCATTGTGAGAATATCATAATTATCATATTATTATAATACTACCATATGATCACAATGTACTAAAAGTGAGACCCATATAAATGTCATATAACCAATTGAAAAAAACATATATATATATATATATATATATATATATATATATATATATATATATATATATATATATATATATATATATATATATATATTTTGCTAGAAAACAAGGGGTTGTACTCGGGTCCCCCACCCTTCACAAGTCACAACTCTCTCATTTAGAGCTTGAGAGTTTAAAAATAAATTAAATCCTCATCTCAATTGAGATGAAATAGCTAGATACCTACATAATTTTCATTAAATGTATAAAATCTTGATTTTTATTTTCTAGATACTCTTCAAATTTTTGTATAAATACAAAATTTTAGAATTCAGCATCCTTCTTGACATTTTTTTATAGTGGCCTTCACAATACCAAAACTTCACCTCGATTATCTATGCATCACATCTTAGTAGAGTAATATTTCTAAAACACCACACTATCATTGTCCACTTTACCATATTTGGATTGCTAGTTGCCTTCCACAAGTATAAGTGCAACCACAAAAACTATAATGAATAATTTATATGAAAACACATTATTGTTATAAAATAAAACAAATATTACCAATGAAAAACATTAAAGTAAATCTTAATCGTTATTTGATTCAAGTAGTCAACATTTTCTTGTCAAATTCAACTAAACTTAGTACTTCCTCTAATCACGGAAAAAAGAATTTAACTTCACAATCCTTAATTAAAACCCCTTTATTGGTTAGTCAATCTACACATTTGTTTCCTTCCCTTGACGTATGTGTAAACTTGATTTATTCAAACTCTATAGCAAGGTCTTAAATTTCTATAATTATATCTTGTATGTTCCATAAAACATTTACTTTCCTTAAAATTGTATCTGTTACTATGAGTGAATCACTATTCATCCATACTTTGTTCCATTTTATTTTTTTACATATTTTTAACCCTTCCAAAGTTACCCAAGCTTCAATTTCATTATTTGTCTTAAATCCACTATTGTAAGCATGATGAGACAAAATCTCTCATCTATTATTTCTAATTATTCCCCCTCATGTTGGTCCTGGATTTCCTTTTGATGCTCCATCAAAATTCAATTTGACCAACTCTGCATCTGGTGGTTTCCACTTTATATTTTTAACCTTCTTTTTGTTTCTCCTATACCTAACATCATAATTCCAATTGATGATTTAACTCCATCTATCAAGGATCTTTGCTTTTAGATTAGGGATTGGATGAGTTAATAGGTGTCTTTTCACTTATATGTAACCAAAAATAAACAAATAAATAGGTATCTCTTGCTTGCTTAACTTTTTCACTTGTGTATTTTAACTTTAAAAGTTGGGCAATAAAAATAAAACATATTTTTTAAGTCGCTTTAAGGGTAAAACTGGCTAAATGTTTGTCCACGTCTAATATAAGTTGTCTTTTAAAATGGATCTTATGAAAGGTTACATCTACAATTCTGTGCAGTTTTTTTTGTTTAATTTATTGAAGTACAAAACCTCTTGTGATGGCTATATAAATGGAGGTATGCATTATGTTTGTAGGTAATTTGATGAAGACTCGAGATTGACATTTTTGTGGAGCTATTTAATAGTTATTCAGAAAATAGGTATCATATTTAGCCTTAAGGGTTCAGATGAATTGATAAGTGCAAGTATAACTAGACACTAAGAAAAAAACCTAAGTTCAATGTCATGTGAGATTTAAACGATTAAACTAAATAATGCATAATGCGATGCCGTGGGCCCTTTGCTAGGAACTCCAACTTTTGTACATTCCAAACCTCCCATCACACCGTAGAAATAGAAATTTTATTTTATCTTCAACCAAAAGGTCTAAACAATTATATCGCTTCTTGGCAGGAGCGACTTTACACCTTTATTGTGTGGATGTTAGGAATATTTACAAGGAGTTGAATTGAATTGAATGCACGCAATTCAACGTTGCATGTCTGTCACTCCCTTTGTTTTGTTTAACAATGGATCGAATTGATAGGTCGTGAGAAGAGATAAAGTGGCATTGGAGAATGAGAAAAGGCGAGAGTGAATTGGATCATACTTTTGGATTTATCATTTAGAGAGTACAATTTATTGGCCATTACATTATATTGATAATGATGCAAACATTATGTATTGGGTGGTCGTCGGTGGATAGGCAAACATTCTCACCAACTCAACTGAGAAAGGAGAATGAAAACTAAACCAGCCGTCAAACAAACACTTACGGTGTGTGTCCACTTGGCAGCCGGATATTCTTTAAGTATCAAAATCGTTTTGACCAGTAAAAGCTGTTTTTTGTTTTTTTATTACTTTGGCCGCAAGATATTTGAATTAGCCGTTGGCCGTAAAACAATATGCAGAGGCTCCAATTTTCATCAAGATGTTTGAATTAGCCGTTGGCCGTAAAACAAAATGCAGAGGCTCCAAATCCGCCCGCCCGCCCGCCCGCCATGGGAGACAAAACAGCGAGGTGGTGCCTGAGGGGTTCCATCACAGACACAGCATCGTATCTCCGGTAGGGAGGGAGATCTTTGGATACATGTCACCCGAGTACGTGGAGTATGATCTGATCGTGTCACAGCCAGATCTACGAGAAGATTGGGGTCTGGGTCTGAATCGAAGACACACAGGGAGTCCGTCGAAATTCTCCGAAATCGATAAATCTGCAGGCCGGGGTTGCGTAGCGTAGGCTACGGGAGGCGACATGAGGAACGATGCGCACGCTCAGACTCTTGCTGTTGCTTCTGTTATGGAGTTTGTTGTATGCAAAGGTAAGGTTAACCTCCTCTATTTATTCTCCAACTCTGTATGTTTGAATTTAAAAAGTAAAAAGTAGATTTTAAGTGCCAGTGCCGCCCCTCACGCGTTTCCCTTCCTTCTTAGATTGGTTGGCGCTGTCTGCTGTCTGCATTCTTTTCTAATGTTAAGTTGTCCCTGAGAAGCTATCCCCTCACTTCCTTTCCTTCCAAGGATGCTCAACCACTATCATACCATTACCATTACCAACCCTTCCTCTCCTCCTCGGAAAGAGCTGACCTATCTATGACTCCCCATTACTTCTAAAAGTAGTAACTAAAAACAGAAACCCTCCTTTTCAAAAACAAAAAAAGGCATAGGCATGTCAAATAAGTTTCTATAGGGCCGTTTTCCTTCCTACTAACTTTAACTTTGATAAAGGAGGTAAAATATTAGAGAAAATCCTTAACATCTATTATGCACCTGCACCTGCACCTGTGTGTTTCAATCTTTCAAACAAATATTTTATTTAAATGCGTCTATTAACTTTAACTTTGATAAAGGAGGTAAAATATTAGAGAAAATCCTTATAGAAAGGTTAACCTCTATTATTCTCCACCTGTGTGTTTCAATCTTTTAAAAACATATGCGTCTACACTTGAAACCTCTCCCTCTCCCTCTCCCTCTCCCTCTCCCTCTGTGTTTCAATCTTTTAAAAACATATTTTATTTAAATGCGTCTACACTTGAAACCTCTCCCTCTACCTCTCCCTCTCCCTCTCCCTCTCGAGAATCGTAATACAAAATTTCTGCGACTGTCATAAACTTTTTATAACATTTGTATCAAAATAACATGTCCGTCCGCCTGCTAATTTATTATTATTATTATTATTATGACAAAAGACAAGATGGCATTGTATTGACATGAACTCCATCTCAAGGGCAAATGTGTTTTTTTGGGTGCATGAACGGGATTGCTCAAAGTTCCCACCCTTGTTAGTCCTTTGTGATTCCCACAAAAGGATCCCTTGTTTCATATCCTACTTTTTTTTTCGCAATTAAATCAAAAATCATTTGAAGGCTCTGTGAAAAAAAATAATTTGTTTTGTTGTTTAATCTCTATCTATAGTCTTGCTACTCACATTACAAAAAACTAACTGTTGCCACATTGTTCCTTTGTCTCTCTGAGCCCTCTGGTGTAAGAGATGCTCATCCCATACTTGTATTCTCTAGGAATTAAAAAGTGCATCGCCAAACGTATTTCATTACTCTATTTTTGGGTTATGTTTTATTCATGTCCATGTGTTGTAGTTTGACTTCATGGTGTAAGGTACAAAATTGTTTTAATAATTCAAATTAGCATTTAGTACAGTGGACCTAGGTGGAAAGATTGTCACGATGAGGACTTCACTACAACCTTGCTTCCTGAAATGTAGGGAAGCCGTGCAAATTTTAAGTGTACCCCCTTACAATGTATAAAATATTTTAATTTATTTTATTACCATATGTAATTAACAAATCAAAATTGAGGGCTTCCACTAAAATAGTCACGTACGCTCTGACTTGACTGAATGGATCTCTCTTCTCCAGCCGTACATTCAGATTTACCAACACTCTGAAAACATAGAAAGGTAAATCGCTCAACACGAAAATCAAACGAGATGTTATTGCAATAATGACAATGTGAAAACTGTGTGATGTAAACATTTTTGGTCCATTCAATTTCCCTATGTTTTTTTCCTTTTGTCAAACAGGAGTATTTATTCCTGAATTCCGGCCTGAATTTTTTTTTTATAGTGGGAGGATTTCATTGTTTGTGCTAGTTTGAATAAATTCTATTGAGAGCCAGCTAGATCGTACTTGAAACACGTCGCTACCCACTATTAATATTTCAATACTGTGCTCGCAAAAGTTATGTGTTGTCACGACCTTCAATTAGTACAAAATACGGATTGTTATCAACATTTTCATGCCTATATGCAATATTTATATTTCATGTCTTTTATCCTTTAATAAATGTTTTCTTATAGTTTTTATTTGTCTAGGAAACAATTCTCCTCCTCACAAGGACGCCGAAGAATTCAATGTTTTCTTATATTCCTATTTGTCCCTAGGAAACAATTATCCTCCTCACTAGAAAATATGAAAAAGCATTCGCTTACGATTTAAAAAAAAAAACATAACTCCTCTTCTACACTATACTTAAGCAGGTCTAAATCCTTGCTTGCTTTAGATCCGTGATACTTAAGTAGGTCTAAATCCTTGCTTGCTTTAGATCCGTACTTTTACTTAAATAGTGTTAAATGCTGTAAACAATGAAACTTTGAGTAGTCTCCACAAAGACATAAATGATCTTCTCCATTCGTGGAGATCTCACCTTGACTATCGTGGAGAGTCCACGACCACTTAAAAATAATAATAGCTTTAGTTTTATATGTTTCCTGTTTTTTTTATATATATATATATTAAACAGTTTCTAGATGAAAGGTTACAGTTATACCATTACTATGTCTCACACACATATTGTATTTCTCTTCTTATAATATAATTTGTTTTAATTGTTTTTAATTAATCTTTTTTTATTATTAAAATTTGTTGTTAGTTTAATTTTGGAGTTTTTTAGGATTTATATTTTGTTAATTTGTGCTCTTAGTTGTGATTTAGTGATTACCATTTTGTAATATTTTAAGTTTAGTCCAATCATCTATCATATTGAGTTTTCATTTTTTTTTTTTTTTTTTACTATTGTACTCTATTTTAAAAATTTATATTTTCTTTGTATTTCATGCAAAAAAAAAAAAAATGATATTTTTCACTTGGCAAACACTCATTTTTTAACATTTGTGAGTAATTGGTTGTGTAAGATGGATTAGAGTAAAATAATCTATTTTTTAAAACTTTATTCATAGTTTTAAAGTCTTCATTTTTAAAAGCAAATATTTTGTGAGTTTAAAATTTTTTATATAGAAGGATATAGTCGTCTAGTATATAATATATAAATATTTTCTCTTATATAATATATAAATATTTGCGCTCAACTAGGGGAAGTACTTGGGCCAACATCTACCCTAAAACTCATTGTGAGGAGTACCCTAGGATTTTTATTTTTTTTAAATCTTCATTTATTTTTAGTATTATTATTAAATTATTTATAAAATTTTTGTAGTGTTTAATATTAAATATTTATTGTATTATTGAAATTAATTTTTTTTTAATTTATTATGTGGGATTGATGTTTTGACGTCAAAAATCAAGATATTTGTGGTTGAAAGAAGGAGATTCCCACTCAAATTTTTTCCACATCTCAATGTTCAAACACAGAGGGGCAAACAGGATCAAGGGTCTAATGAGAAACCTGTCCCTCTCATGAATCATACCAAGAAGTGAAATGAAACATGCCTAGTTATGAAACCCCAAGACATGAAAGCAGACCATATATTGTGCAGATGCACTGCTCGATGTAGCTGAAGACTAGTGTAGCATGACATACTACAATTATGCACAAGTATTGCTCTCATAATCAGAATGTGTGTGGACATATGCATGCACGAGGGAGGGTGTGTGTTTATAAAAAAAAAAGATAAATCCAAACAAGAAGGAATGAAAACCAAAAAATAAGGAAAGTCAAGCAAGAAAGGTCACTAACTCATTGTCTATCTTGACCAGAAGCACCCAACCAAACTAAAACTCCACTAGCTGCATAAGAGAAGAAAAGATATTGGCAAGCCCATAATATATTCATAGACATAGGCAAACTCATAATTTTATTAACTTACGAGCACAACTATTAAATGAAGTCTTAACTCAAATCATTACTTCGTGTAATATTTGCAAAAGATAGATATTTATTACACAAAGTACCATAAATACGCAACTATTGATGTGAAATTGCTCTGTTATGACTGGCATGCATGCTTAACACAAGGACATGTCACTTCATCCCTATAGAAAGATGGTTTATTTACTTTACACAATTTTAGCATGAGTTTGTGTCATTGATTTATGATATCCAGTTTGAGAGGTCATAAATATCTAATGATGTGTTTTTCCCTTCTCTCCTACATATAATGTCAAATGTCACATAAAAACCAAGAAAAGAATCAGCAAAGCAAAGCAAAAAAAAGTAACAAAAATAATTGACACCAGTAGATGGACATAAAGACTTCATGTGCAAGTCAATCCAAAATAAATGTCTACATAGTCCCACCTCTATCACAGTAAGATAAATAGGCATCAATCCTAACCCTTTGCCATGCAATCCTTCAATCCTTGGCTGTGACTAAAACACAATGTATATATCAAAATTAAAGGTAAATTTTTAGAAATGATCAAGGTGAAAGCATCTCAAGATGAGATCAAGGTATTTAAAAAAATATAGAAAACAAAAAATATTGACAGTTAATAACAAATAGACATAATTAGACTAACTTATATAAATATCTTGCCAACGACAATAATAGACATTATGATGGTATCACATTATTGTCACTTCTGCTTTGGCACAGGTTAAATTTAGGTGAGTTTTGTGTCAAAAATCCTTTGGTTCACCAACCTCAAGAATCTATGGATTCCCAATTCAATACTCAATCACAACTTTCAAAAACCAATTCATTTCCTTAGTTGCCCTCTTGACGATTGAAATTCTTCATTAGAACATATATATCTCTCTTACACAAAACATGAAGTATGTGATTCAATATTCGCATCCATTTTTCAAGATGAAACGTTGGTTTACAAAGTCAAATGGACATCTTAATCCATTTCCTAGCAATGAAATCCCCAATATATGCCACAAGTTGGAAAAAAATTCCTCCTAATGCATAGATAAGATGAGAACATTAGAGTTAGAACTTTAACCCACATCATAGATGGCAGTCATCTGTTATAGTCTTCATCCCATGCATTTAATGTATTATGTGCTCACATAGATCTTCTATCAAAGTATTATTTAAATGTAGTTGTATGTTCAATTAGTTGGTAGTGCAACTCAGAATAGAGTTTGGAATTTATTTTCTTTGTAGATAATGACCAGTTAAAGAGACAAATGCCTGATATACTTATTCTCTACTGTTTTTAATTTCAATCTACAATTAGAAGAGCCTATCATTATTCTCATGTTCCTCCATATTGGCTCATTCATTGACATGTACTTTTCATTCATGCAATACATCCTTTTATGTATTACAAAACCACTCAATTTGGTATCACATGTGATAAACCTCAAAATTTTCTAGAAGATGGTAATATGCAAAACTGAGTAGTTGATCACTATGCCCAGACATTCGAGACAGAATGAAGTAACAAAAAAATGCAATTTAGATCATAAACATTTTTAAGTAAATTAAGATAAAAAGAATAAGTCCAATCAGAGTCGACACACCCACTTCATAAACCTATTGTGAAAGCTATTAGACTTATTTGAGCATAGAAACTTACTTCTATGTAAATGTCATGTTCCAATTCTACCCTGTAGATATAATTTTATAGAACCCACAGATAGAACTTAAGGAACTGACATCATATATTAGAGACTTTGAATAGAATAAATATGAATAAAGAAAAATTGCTTAACCTTCTCCTTGGTAAATACAGTAAAAATTCTAAAGATAAAAGAATAAATAATTTTTTCCCAAAGATGCAATCTCAGTAGAGCATAGTTTTGTTGGCCAAGGCTCAAGATCCCCTCAAGAATAGTTTGGCTTGGATTTGAAAATGACATAATGATTCCCATTTTGTTGATGAAGGTCCCAGCATAAGCATTTGATAATCTATCTCTTTGTAAAAAGTAGTAGACAAACTATGGCCTCAGAAGAATTGCATGCTACACCTAAGGATGCAATGGAGCAGGACTTCCAAAGTAGCATAGGCAGCTACTTATTCAAGAAGGGCTTTTGATAGACAAGCAATTTTTGCTCATGGTCACCTTCTATGTCCACAACACGAGCATCCCACTATAGTTGTGCAGTAATTGCTCTGGCTTGCTCTATAAGTTGCACTCTATCCCAAAGTACAACCCATCCCTGCACATGCGCTTCATCATTTCAAGTTCTAAATACTTAAAGACCACTTCAATTCCCAGTTTTATGTTTCCAACACCACTTCTCAACCAAAGACAAAACAAAGAAGAATCAACAGTCTCAGAAAGTTATTTTGCATTGATGCTAAGTAACACAAAGAAAAAGAGTGAGGGTTGAGAAGTGAATTCGATTTTAAATTATGTTGAATAAATCATTGTTTGCTATGGACAAAAAGAACCAAAAATGATATATGAGATTCACTTCTGGCCTAAGTATCCGATCCATCTCCAATAATTAAAATTGTCATACCACACTTATCTTGGTGATCAAATTCTTGTGAAAGCAGTCCGACTGCATGAAGCATATCATATGTTCGAGGATAAGTAGGAAATGCCTTGCACCTGTGAGTACCCATTTATAAGTAAATGAACAAATAGACAATTATTATGCATAGAAGATTATGACAATATAACTTTTGCCCCATTCTAACCAAAATACGAGGATTTCTGTCTGATTAGTAAGCGCCCATAAACTAGGAATCTATTTCAAGTAGAGAAAATTTCTCATTTGTTCTTCCTCAATAATTTTAAGACTAAAACACAAACATAATAGTTGTTGAAAGAAGTGATATCATCTAAATAACTAAATTTCATATCCCGACTTGTGTCACATCTTCATTAAAGCATAGGAGGATGTAGAAGCACTACTGCAATTAAGAAAATTGTTGTTGAGAAACCCAAAATCATAAAGCAATATGCACAAAGTTAAATGGGATGAGCTCAAGCGATTAAATGTATTGGCTCCTAATGTAGAGTCATGGGTTCAATTCCCAGGCAACATGCAAATTTTAGAAAGTGGAAGTGTTGATCGGGTAAACTTCACTTTCAATTTTAGGTGTGGCATCATGGCTCCTAATGTAGAGTCCTGGGTTCAATTCCTTAGAGTCATTCAATTTTGAACTGGCAACTTTCAAGCCATAGCAAAATGCCCTTGCTATTATGCAACTCACTTGTGATGCAACCAAGAGGTGGAGTACTTCCCTTGATAAAGTATGCTGACAATGACTAAGAGCCCAAGAGTCAAACATGCAACCTTCTAGATGCAGGCACGCGACCTTATCGATAGGTCACTTTTGCACTAGAATTCATAAAACTAGGATAACAGTTTGTCGAATGGCACGTGAAACGAATAGGGTCCATTTTGGGTGCCAAATAAAATGGCACAAAAATTCTATTTTGAATTTTTCAAAACAAAATAATAATAATAACTTGTTTCGATGACCGTTGATTGTTTTGATAAATTATCCTCTGCCTAATTAGTGATGTTGCTTCGGATCACACTTGATGCCATGTTCAAATTCACAATATTTTCTAGATACATTCCAAATCATGCATTCACAAAAATCGTAGCAGAAAAGAAGCAATAATTAAAAGATAGCAATAGTAAAGGAAATAGAAATCCAAAGGGAGACAACAAGGAGAAGTAGAAGGTGGATGTCTGTGGGCACCCCAATATTTCACGTTTTATTCACACTTATCATACAAATGAATCCTTGTTGAGGGGTATTTATAGTGATACAAAATCCCCAATGAAAGGTTAACCTCAGGCCAACATTAACTTAACCTTGAGGTTAATATTATGATAAAATAATAATAAATTATCCTTAAAGCAAGGTTATCCATAAATGTGGATTAACCAATACCACTAGGCATGAAATATGAAAAGGACCCTTAGACTTACATGAACATACCCATAGGCTACATTAATAGTGCTCATAAGCACTTCTTCACACTTTTGGCCTTGGCCTAAACAAGATCAGATTACACATATTTCAACAAGGACATTGTTTCTTATTGTATCATCCATTGCTAGGCACAAAATTACATTGTGGCCTTGAACCCTACCAAGATGAAATTTGGGTTCATAGACACCTTCCTCTCATGTCTTTGCTGCAATATTTATAGATGACCTTATTTGGCAAAATCCCTTTTCTAGCTTGTTTCCAATTTAGGTCCCTTTGTGTACTTGGTCCATTGTTGTCAATTCCATGTCCTCAGCTGAAGAAGCCATCTATTTTTCCCAAACAAGGACAAGTGGTAAGAGTGTATGACATGGCCATAGAAACATTAAGGCCATGTCTCAGACTCTTAAAAGAAGAGAGAAAACCAGGGAAAAGAAAAACTAAAGGACCTTAAAAAATGCTTAAAAAAAAAACTGTATCTCTCAAATCTTGTCCCAAATTGTGAAATATTCAAAATAAGTTGTTAAATCTGTCAAATATTTGTCTAGATGAATTGGAAAATGTCTGGTTAGCCTTTACAAATTTGCAGTTAGGAGCAGGAGAGAAGATAAAAATGCAAAAAATGACTATTTTCTCCCTTTTAACGTTGTTTCCTTCTAAATGCATGAGTCTTCGCAAGAAAATGGTAAGAATATCGTCAAAAAGTTGGAAATTTCTCAATTCCATGAAAATCTTGTGATTTTATCGCAGCCCACATTTTCTCGCAAGAAAATTGAGATTTCACAAGATCTTAGCGACTTTTCCAACTATGCTAAAATCTTGTTTAGAGTTCATCAATAAACCTACTATTTGCAAGTTGCAACTGGGTATCCATTTGACTCACTCAATTTGTGCAATGGTCCCTATTTCCTTGATGTGGAAACAACATTCCTCCCTAGGAGGAGTGTTTTATTTGCTACTTTTTTGGTTTAAGTATTTCCTATTTTAAGGGCTGCAAATAACAATCTGCTTGATCACTGAAACATATACATATTTTCTATGCTCCACAATGGTGTTCATGGCTGTGATTTCACTTAGGAAAGTAAAATCTCCCCTTAAATACCCGTTGTACATGATCATGTCTATGGCTACCATGACTCACTCTTTCATTTGTCCTCAGTGGTCACACAATAGGTTTTTTCTCACACAACAAATAATGAGTGAATATCCCATAAATAATCCATTACATCACCTCTTGTTCATAACTAAAAACATTAGAAAGTTGCTTTCATGCCCTCTTAGTTGTACATGCTTGTATGCTCTCCTACTTGGAATTCCAATGTACCCAAAGATGTTAATGTGGCTAACATCTGGTCTTTCTGCTGGTCCATGCTTCTTCCACTGTCATATTTTTAGCAAATTTTATTGAACTAATGTTTATTAAATATGTTATAGTCCTTATTGCTTCTTCCCAAGAGAACAAGTCAAGGTCTTTGGCCTTCACCATGGACTTGGGTTTTTCCATGATAGGTCTATTCAGAATTTCAAGTCCATTCCAAGAAGTGCTAACACTATCACGTAGATGTTGTTCTTGACCACAAATGGAGTATTATATTGTCGTTGACTTCTAAATTATATCACTAGATAATGATGTTGTTCTTGACCACAGATGAAATATTTTATTCTCATTTAGCTTCTAAATAGTATGAGATGCATATAATGAAAGACCTATGCATATGACATTACATGTATATACTAAGATCTTTGCATACAATTCAGGTCTTTGGGTGTTAGCTCATTAGCTGCATAGATCTATATATAAACAATTCCCAAATAATAGAAAACAATGACAACAACATCTCCTCCCAGATGAATATAACATTATATAGAAATCAACTTACAAAACAAGAATCAAGCAATAAGTGAAAAAAATTATTAAAATACAAACCAGCCTTTGTTGCTGATAGATTACATACCAGTCGTGTAGAACACCAAGGAAACCTCGATCAAATATAAAAGGAAGTGTGTTAGAAGTGATTTTTGGGACCACATTCATGACCCAAATAGTTTTCCCTGCCTCCAATAGAGTATCATTAAATCCTCCATATCGAGCATTCATGTCCATCACATTTCTTAGCATATTAAAGGGAGGCAAAGGGTCCTCCTCCCCTGGTCTCTTTGGATGGTCAGAAAATATCAAAGGTGTAAGCAAGGACCAATAATTTCTCAATGTAGATCTTCACTCTTGAGAATATTTAGTAAAATCTTCTAATTGCATTCCTGATATAGAAGAAATAGAAGGATCGTTTAAATACTAAAACTATCAGCTTCAAAATAATAATTAAAAGCAACTCATATAGAAAAGGACAAGAAAGGTCAAATGGCATTAGCCTTAGCCTAACCGGTTATATTCCAGACTCAAGTTTCAATTTTGTCAGGTTATACAAGCATAATTGTCAAATTATTTTAATACCACTATGTGATCGCGACAATATGGGTTGACTCAGGTTCCAATTTTGTCAGGCTATACAAACATAATTGCCAAATTCTTATAATACCACTATGTGATCGCGACAATATGGGTGAAGTCCCATTTCAATCCTGAAAGAAAAGGACAAGAAAGAATATTATTTGAAGACGCTGAATCTTTTCCATAACAGATAGCTATATGAAAATAGATACTTCAAATATTCAAAAGAATTTTCATTAAGATATTAGACATCAAGAAAATCCTTATAATTTGCAAGTTCGGCTGAGCTCAACATACTCCTTCCTGACAAATTTATATGATTCTGTGCAGGAATCCATCTATTGCCCTGAGTTCCCCCAATACACGGGAGAAGAGCTTGATAATAAGGGGATTCTAGATCCTGGCATTTTGTACACACGAAGGGCGAATTTTCCAGCTTGCTGCAGTGCAAAAAAGAAAATTGAACCATGTATGTTATGAATAACGTAGCTAATATGCATAAACAGACAGAATAATAGTCAGCTACGTCAAAGGAGAACCTACATAAGAAGTATTTAGAACCATAAATCCTTAAAAATTTTGACAGTTGAATACGTAATCAGGCAAATGAAGAGAACATGATAAAATGGCCATCATTGTTAAACCTGTCAGATATCAAATGCTAGTTACTCATGCTTACCGAGATGAGTAACAATTTTTATCTTTTGTCTTTTGCCAAACAACAGTTTCATCCTGCTGTGACAAAAGATCCCAGCATATCCTCTGTGTGAAGTCTTCAACGAATTTCCATTTCTTCTTATTCCCAGCACTTAGCATAGCTCCTTGTAGATTTGTAAGAGGTGAAGTCCAGATAAAGTATCCACCAGGCTTAAGAACCCTATCCGCTTCGATTAAAAAAGCACCATCTATTTTATAACATCACAGAAAAGTACGTTGAATAACGCACTCTTTCAATTCATTGAAATTCTCTCTCACAAATTAAAAAAATAAAAATAAATAAATAAACTAATGTCAAAAACATGAAAATAAGTATTAGATCAAGTTTATATTCACATTAGACCATTACAATGCAAAGAAAGTCAAACTGAACAATATGACGCACAGAAAAGCAAAAACTAAATTTAAAAAAATATATATATATATATATATATATATATATATATATATATACACGTGGGATGCTTAAATTTCGACTAAAACTGTAACCAACTGCTCTTAAATGAATTTTTCAACAGTTGCTTTTCAAACCAACAAAAGACTTATAATAAATAAAGAATATAGCATTTCACAACTAATATGTCATGAATCTGGAATAGCAGCATGGAAAATAACTGAAAGTCTTTTTGCCAAAAAGTAGAACAAAAGAATAGTGAGCAAAATGATATAACAAGCATACCTTTCTCATGCCAATCAATGCCAATCAATACCACATCTGGCACAATGAACAATATCATATGAGCTAACTAAACTGGACTTTCATAAATCTCATATGCTGCTATGCACATAGTCAATAGTTTTTTTTTGAAAAGAGATGAGCTCCA
This sequence comes from Wollemia nobilis, assembly GCA_028583015.1. NCBI lineage: Eukaryota > Viridiplantae > Streptophyta > Pinopsida > Araucariales > Araucariaceae > Wollemia > Wollemia nobilis. The sequence continues at coordinate 580,765 of JAQPPZ010015830.1, forward strand.
AAACTACCAAAACCACAACCAATATCTATTACCGTGTGAACCTGAAAAAAATGGAATTACCAAAAATTAAACAAGTTGCATATTACCAACAGAACTAGTTGCATGGAGCAAGAAAATGAACATACATGAACATCTTATATGCAAAAATTTGGAAGTATGGGCTTCCTACAAGTCAGATATCTCATTCATTAGGATATTCTTGGCAGGATATCCAACTAACCATAACAGATAAAGGGCTTTGTAAACAAGCTAAATTTGATCATCTTCAAATACTAAAAAACAAGCTAATTACCCCTAACTTCATTAATACTTAAAAAAACCACTTCTTTAATCAATTAAGGCCCCAAATCCCTATCTAATTGAATACTTACCAAACCCTAATCTTCATAACCCTCACTTCATACCCCTATCTTCAAACCCCTACCTTCACACCCCTATCTTCACACCCCTAACTTCATACCCCTATCTTCATATCCCTCACTATACACCTATCTTCATACCCCTATCTTCATAATCAATTAAAGACTTAGGTTTTAGGGTTTGGGGTTTAGTGTTTAGGGTTTAATTACCTCTAACTTCATGAATACATCCAAAAACACTTCTTTAATCAACTAAGGTCTCAAATCCCTATCAAATTAAATACTTACCAAACCCTAATTTTTAAAAAAAAATTACCCCTATCTTCATACCTCTATCTTCATACCCCTCACTTCATACCCCTATCTTCATAACCCTCACTTCATACCTCTCACTTCATACCTCTCACTTCATACCCCTATCTTCATACCCCTATCTTCATACCCCTAACTTCATACCCCTATATTCATAATCAACTAAGGGTTTAGGTTTTAGGGTTTGGGGTTTATGGTTTAGGATTTAGGGTTTAATTACCCCTAACTTCATGAATACTTATAAAAACCACTTCTTTAATTAATTAAGGTCCCAAATCCCTATCTAATTGAATACTTACCAAACCCTAATTTTTAAAAAAAAATACCCCTATCTTCATAACCCTCACTTCATACCCCTATCTTCACACCCCTCACTTCATATCCCTATCTTCATAATCCTCACTTCATACCCCTATATTTATACCCCTCACTTTGTACCCCTATCTTCATACCCCTATCTTCATACCCCTCATTTCATGCCTCTCACTTCATACCCCGATCTTCATAATCAATTAAGGGTTTAGGTTTTAGGGTTTGGGGTTTAGTGTTTAACTACCTCTAACTTCATGAATACTTACAAAAACCACTTCTTTAAATCATTAAGGTCCCAAAACCCTATCTAATTGAATACTTACCAAACCCTAATTTTTCAAAAAATAATACCCCTATCTTCATACCCCTCACTTCATACCCCTATCTTCATATCCCTATCTACATACCCCTCACTTCATACCCCTATCTTCATACCCTTATCTTCATACCCCTATCTTCATACCCCTCACTTCATACCCCTCAATTCATACCTCTATCTTCATACCCCTCACTTCATACCCCTATCTTCATATCCCTATCTTCATACCCCTCACTTCATACCCCTATCTTCATAATCAATTAAGGGTTTAGGATTTAGGGTTTAGGTTTTGGGTTTTAGGATTTAGGGTTTAGGGTTCAATTACCCCTAACTTCATGAATACTTAAAAAAACCACTTATTTAATCAATTAAGGACCCAAACACCTATCTAATTGAATACTTACCAAACCCTAATTTTTAAAAAAAAATACCCCTATCTTCATACCCCTTACTTCATACCCCTCCCTTCATACCCCTATCTTCATACCACTCACTTCTTACCCCTAACTTCATACCTCTCACTTCATACCACTATCTTCATACCCCTCACTTCATACTCCTTACTTCATACCCCTATCTTTATACCCCTCACTTCATACCCCTATATTCATAATCAATTAAGGGTTTAGGGTTTAGGGTTTGGGGTTTATGGTTTAGGATTTAAGATTTAGGGTTTAATTACCCCTAACTTCATGAATACTTATAAAAACCACTTCTTTAATCAATTAAGGTCCCAAATTCCTATCTAATTGAATACTTACCAAACCCTAATTTTTCAAAAAAAATACACCTATCTTCATACCCTTCACTTTATACCCCTCACTTCATACCCCTATCTTCATACCCTTATCTTCATAACCCTCACTTCATATCCCTAACTTCATACCCCTCAATTCACATCCCTATATTTATACCCCTATCTTCATACCCCTCACTTCATACACCTATCTTCATACCCCTATCTTCATAATCAATTAAGGGTTTAGGGTTTAGGGTTTGATTACCTTAACTTCATGAATACTTACAAAAACCACTTCTTTAATAAAATAAGGTCCCAAACCCCTATATAATTGAATACTTACCAAACCCTAATTTTTAAAACAAAAATACCCCTATCTTCATACCTCTCACTTCATACCCCTCACTTCATACCCCTATCTTCATACCTCTATCTTCATAACCCTCACTTCATACACTTATCTTCATACCCCTCACTTCATACCCCTATCTTCATACCCCTCATTTCATACCCCTATCTTCATAATTAATTAAGGGTTTAGGGTTTACTATTTAGGGTTTAGGGTTTAATTAACCTTAACTTTATGAATACTTAAAAAAATCACTTCTTTAATAAATTAAGGTCCCAAACCCCAATCTAATTGAATACTTATTGAACTCTAAGTTTTCAAAAAAAATACCCCTATCTTCATACCCCTATCTTCATACCCTTCTTCATACCTATATATTCATACCCCTCACTTCATACCCCTATATTCATACCCCTATATTCATATCCCTATCTGCATACCCTCACTTCATACCTCTATCTTCATACCCCTCAATTCATTCCTCTATCTTCATACCCCTCACTTCATACCCCTATCTTCATATCTGTATCTTCATACACCTCACTTCATACCCCTATCTTCATAATCAATTAAGGGTTTAGGTTTTAGGGTTTGGGGTTTAGGATTTAGGGTTTAGGGTTCAATTATCCCTAACTTCATAAATACTTACAAAAACCACTTATTTAATCAATTAAGGACCCAAACACCTATCTAATTTAATACTTACCAAACCCTAATTTTTCAAAAAAAATACCCCTATCTTCATACCCCTCACTTCATACCACTCCCTTCATACCCCTATCTTCATACCACTCACTACATACCCCTCACTTCATACCCATGTCTTCATACCCCTATATTGATATCCTTATTTTCATACCCTTCACTTCATACCGCTATCTTGATACCCCTCACTTCATATCTTTATCTTTATACCCCTCACTTCATACCCCTATATTCATAATCAATTAAGGGTTTAGGGTTTAGGATATGGGGTTTATGGTTTAGGTTTTAAGGTTTAGGGTTTAATTACCCCTAACTTCATTAATACTTAAAAAAACCACTTCTTTAATCAATTAAGGTCCCAAATCCCTATCTAATTGAATACTTACCAAACCCTAATCTTCATAACCCTCACTTCATACCCCTATCTTCAAACCCCTACCTTCACACCCCTATCTTCACACCCCTAAATTCATACCCCTATCTTCATATCCCTCACTTCATATCCCTATCTTCATACACCTATCTTCATACCCCTATCTTCATAATCAATTAAAGACTTAGGTTTTAGGGTTTGGGGTTTAGGGTTTTGGGTTTAGTGTTTAGGGTTTAATTACCTCTAACTTCATGAATACATCCAAAAACACTTCTTTAATCAATTAAGGTCTCAAATCCCTATCAAATTAAATACTTACCAAACCCTAATTTTTCAAAAAAAATTACCCCTATCTTCATACCCCTATCTTCATACCCCTCACTTCATACCCCTATCTTCATAACCCTATCTTCATAACCCTCACTTCATACCTCTCACTTCATACCTCTCACTTCATACCCCGCACTTCATACCCCTATCTTCATACCCCTCACTTTATACCCCTCAATTCATACCCCTATATTTCATACCCATATCTTCATATCCCTCACTTCATACCCCTATATTGTCTTGCTCCAAAGCTTTCTTCCTCTTGTGGTATGGAGGTGCAACCAGATAGAAAGGTAAATATTTTTCTAGAAAGGTCACTCTATCAAAAAGTGAATGAGATGCCTAGAAAATATCACCCATATCTAATTGAATAATTACCAAACCCTAATTTTTCAAAAAAAAAACCCCTATCTTCATACCCCTATCTTCATAATAAATTAAGGATTTAGGGTTTGGGGTTTAGGATTTAGAGTTTAGGGTTTAGGGTTTAATTACCCCTATCTTCATGAATACTTACAAAAATTACTTCTTTAATCAATTAAGGTCCCAAAACCTTATCTAATAGAATACTTACCAAATCCTAATTTAAAAAATAAATACCCCTACCCTCATACCCCTCACTTCATACCCCTATCTTCATACCCCTATCTTCATACCCCTCACTTCATACCCCTATCTTCATACCCTTCACTTCATACACATCACTTCATACCCCTATTTTCATACCCCTCACTTCATACCCCTATCTTCATACCCCTATCTTCATACCCCTCACTTCATACCCCTATCTTCATAATAAATTAAGGGTTTAGGGTTTACTAGTTGGGGTTTAGGTTTAGGGTTTAATTACCCCTAACTTCATGAATACTTACAAAAACTACATCTTTAATGAATTAAGGTACTAAACCCCAATATAATTGAATACTTACCAAACTCTAATTTTTTAAAAACAAATCCTATCTTCATACCCCTATCTTCATACTCCTCACTTTATACCCCTATCTTCATACCCCTCACTTCATACCCCTATCTTCATACCCTTATATTCATACCCCTCACTTCATACCCCTATCTTCATACCCCTAACTTCATACCCCTATATGCATACCCCTCATTTCATACCCATATCTTCATACCCCTCAATTTATACCCCTCACTTCATACCCCTATTTTCATAATCAATTAAGGGTTTAGGGTTTAGGGTTTGGGTTTTAGGGTTTAGAGTTTAGGGTCCAATTACCCCTAACTTCATGAATACTTACAAAAACCACTTCTTTAATCAATTAAGGACCCAAAAAACTATCTAATTGAATACTTACCAAACACTAATTTAAAAAAATAAATACCCCTATCTTCATACCCTTATCTTCATACCCCTCATTTCATACCCTTATCTTCATACTCCTCACTTCATACCCCTCACTTCATACCCCTATATTGATATCCCTATATTCATTCCCCTCACTTCATACTCCTTACTTCATACCCCTATATTTATACCCCTCACTTCATACCCCTATATTCATAATCAATTAAGGTTTTAGGGTTTAGGGTTTATGGTTTAGCATTTAGGGTTTAGGGTTTAATTACCCCTAACTTCATGAATACTTATAAAAACCACTTCTTTAATCAATTAAGGTCCCAAATTCCTATCTAATTGAATACTTACCAAACCCTAATTTTTCAAAAAAAATACACCTATCTTCATACCCTTCACTTTATACCCCTCACTTCATACCCCTATCTTCATAACCCTCACTTCATATCCCTCACTTCATACCCCTCAATTCACATCCCTATATTTATACCCCTATCTTCATACCCCTCACTTCATACACCTATCTTCATACCCCTCACTTCATACCCCTATCTTCATAATCAATTAAGGGTTTAGGGTTTAGGGTTTGATTACCTTAACTTCATGAATACTTACAAAAACCACTTCTTTAATAAAATAAGGTCCCAAACCCCTATATAATTGAATACTTACCAAACCCTAATTTTTAAAACAAAAATACCCCTATCTTCATACCTCTCACTTCATACCCCTCACTTCATACCCCTATCTTCATACCTCTATCTTCATAACCCTCACTTCATACCCTTATCTTCATACCCCTCACTTCATACCCCTATCTTCATACCCCTCATTTCATACCCCTATCTTCATAATTAATTAAGGGTTTAGGGTTTACTATTTAGGGTTTAGGGTTTAATTAACCTTAACTTTATGAATACTTACAAAAATCACTTCTTTAATAAATTAAGGTCCCATACCCCAATCTAATTGAATACTTATTGAACTCTAAATTTTCAAAAAAAATACCCCTATCTTCATACCCCTATCTTCATACCCCTATATTCATACCCCTATCTTCATACCCCTCACTTCATACCCCTATATTCATATCCCTATCTGCATACCCTCACTTCATACCCCTATCTTCATACCCCTCAATTCATTCCTCTATATTCATACCCCTCACTTCATACCCTTATCTTCATATACGTATCTTCATACACCTCACTTCATAACCCTATCTTCATAATCAATTAAGGGTTTAGGTTTTAGGGTTTGGGGTTTAGGGTTTAGGGTTCAATTACCCCTAACTTTATAAATACTTACAAAAACCACTTATTTAATCAATTAAAGACCCAAAAACCTATCTAATTTAATACTTACAAAACCCTAATTTTTCAAAAACAATACCCCTATCTTCATACCCCTCACTTCATACCACTCCCTTCATACCCCTATCTTCATACCACTCACTGCATACCCCTCACTTCATACCCATGTCTTCATACCCCTATCTTGATATCCTTATTTTCATACCCTTCACTTCATACCGCTATCTTGATACCCCTCACTTCATATATTTATCTTTATACCCCTCACTTCATACCCCTATATTCATAATCAATTAAGGGTTTAGGGTTTAGGGTATGGGGTTTATGGTTTAGGTTTTAAGGTTTAGGGTTTAATTACCCCTAACTTCATTAATACTTAAAAAACCACTTCTTTAATCAATTAAGGTCCCAAATCCCTATCTAATTGAATACTTACCAAACCCTAATCTTCATAACCCTCACTTCATACCCCTATCTTCAAATCCCTACCTTCACACCCCTATCTTCACACCCCTAACTTCATACCCCTATCTTCATATCCCTCACTTCATATCCCTATCTTCATACACCTATCTTCATACCCCTATCTTCATAATCAATTAAAGACTTAGGTTTTAGGGTTTGGGTTTTAGGATTTTGGGTTTAGTGTTTAGGGTTTAATTACCTCTAACTTCATGAATACATCCAAAAACACTTCTTTAATCAATTAAGGTCTCAAATCCCTATCAAATTAAATACTTACCAAACCCTAATTTTTCAAAAAAAATTACCCCTATCTTCATACCCCTATCTTCATAACCCTCACTTCATACCCCTATCTTCATAACCCTCACTTCATACCTCTCACTTCATACCTCGCACTTCATACCCCTATCTTCATACCCCTCACTATATACCCCTCAATTCATACCCCTATGTTCATACCCATATCTTCATATCCCTCACTTCATACCCCTATCTTGTCTTGCTCCAAAGCTTTCTTCCTCTTGTGGTATGGAGTTGCAACCAGATAGAAAGGTAAATATTTTTCTAGAAAGGTCACTCTATCAAAAAGTGAATGAGATGCCTAGAAAATATCACCCATATCTAATTGAATAATTACCAAACCCTAATTTTTCAAAAAAACCCCTATCTTCATACCCCTCACTTCATACCCCTATCTTCATAATAAATTAAGGATTTAGGGTTTGGGGTTTAGGATTTAGAGTTTAGGGTTTAGGGTTTAATTACCCCTATCTTCATGAATACTTACAAAAATTACTTCTTTAATCAATTAAGGTCCCAAAACCTTATCTAATAGAATACTTACCAAACCCCAATTTAAAAAATAAATACCCCTATCCTCATACCCCTCACTTCATACCCCTAACTTCATACCCTATCTTCATACCCCTATCTTCATACCCCTCACTTCATACCCCTATCTTCATACCCCTCACTTCATACCCCTCACTTCATACCCACTATCTTCATACCCCTCACTTCATACCCCTATCTTCATAATCAATTAAGGGTTTAGGGTTTACTAGTTGGGGTTTAGGATTTAGGGTTTAACTACCCCTAACTTCATGAATACTTACAAAAACTACATCTTTAATGAATTAAGGTACTAAACCCCAATCTAATTGAATACTTACCAAACTCTAATTTAAAAAAATAAATCCTATCTTCATACCCCTATCTTCATACTCCTCACTTCATACCCCTATCTTCATACCCTTATCTTCATACCCCTATCTTCATACCCCTAACTTCATACCCCTATATGCATACCCCTCATTTCATACCCATATCTTCATACCCCTCACTTCATACCCCTCAATTTATACCCCGATCTTCATACCCCTCACTTCATACCCCTATTTTCATAATCAATTAAGGGTTTAGGGTTTAGGGTTTGGGTTTTAGGGTTTACAGTTTAGGGTCCAATTACCCCTAACTTCATGAATACTTACAAAAACCACTTCTTTAATCAATTAAGGACCCAAAAAACTATCTAATTGAATACTTACCAAACACTAATTTAAAAAAAATACCCCTATCTTCATACCCTTATCTTCATACCCCTTATTTCATACCCTTATCTTCATACTCCTCACTTCATACCCCTCACTTCATACCCCTATATTGATATCCCTATCTTCATTCCCTCACTTCACTTCCCCTCACTACATACCCCTATCTTCAGACCCCTATATTCATACCCATCACTTCATACCCCTATATTCATAATAAATTAAGGATTTAGGGTTTAGGGTTTATGGTTTATGGTTTAGGGTTTAATTACTCCTTATAAAAACCACTTCTTTAATTAATTAAGGTCCCAAACCCCTATCTAATTGAATACTTACCAAACCCTAATTTAAAAAAAAATACCCCTATCTTCATGACCCTCACTTCATACCCCTATCTTCATACCCCTATCTTCACATCCCTATCTTCATAATCCTCACTTCATACCCCTCACTTCATACCCCTATATTCATACCCCTCACTTCATACCCCTCATTTCATACCTCTCACTTCATACCCCGATATTCATAATAAATTAAGGGTTTAGGTTTTAGGGTTTGAGGTTTAGGGTTTAGGGTTTAACTACCTCTAACTTCATGAATACTTACAAAAACCACTTCTTTAATCAATTAAGGTCCCAAACCCCTATCTAATTGAATACTTACCAAACCCTAATTTTTCAAAAATAAAATACCCCTATCTTCATACCCCTATCTTCATATCCCTATATTCATAAACCCTCACTTCATACCCCTCACTTCATACCCCTCTCTTCATACCCCTCAATTCATATCCCTATCTTCATATCTCTATCTTCATACTCCTCACTTCATACCCCTATCTTTATACCCCTCACTTCATACCCCTATCTTCATAATCAATTAAGGGTTTAGGGTTTAGGGTTTAATTACCCCTAACTTCATGAATAATTATAAAAACCACTTTTTTAATCAATTAAGGTCTCAAACCCTTATCTAATTGAATACTTACCAAACTCTAATTTTTCAAAAAAAATACCCCTATTATCTTACCCCTCACATCATATCCCTATCTTCATACCCCTCACTTCATACCCCTCTCTTCATACCCCTTACTCCATACCCCTCACTTCATACCCCTATCTTCATATCCCTATCTTCATACCCCTCACTTCATACCCCTCACTTCATACCCCTATCTTCATAATCAATTAAGGGTTTAGGGTTTAGTGTTTAATTACCCCTAACTTCATGAATACTTAAAAAAACCACTTCTTTAATCAATTAAGGTCCCAAACCCCTATCTAATTGAATACATACCAAACCCTAATGTTAAAAAAAATACCCCTATTATCTTACCTCTCACTTCATATCCCTATCTTCATACCCCTATCTTCATACCCCTCACTTCATACCCCTATATTAAAACCCCTATCTTCATACCCCTTACTTCATACCCCTAACTTCATACCCCTATCTTCATACCCCTATCTTCATATCCCTATCTTCATACCTCTCACTTCATACCCCTATCTTCATACCCCTATCTTCATACCCATAACTTCATATCCCTCACTTCATACCCCTATATTCATAATCAATTAAGGGTTTATGGTTTAGGATTTAGAATTTGGCATTTATGGTTTAGGGTTTAGGGTTTAATTACCCCTAACTTAATCAAATAAAAACCACTTCTTTAATCAATTAAGGTCCCAAACCCTTATCTAATTGAATACTTACCAAACCCTAATTTTTTAAAAACAAATACCCCTATATGCATACCCCTATATTCGTACCCCTCACTTCATACCCATATCTTCACACCCCTATCTTCATACCCCTCACTTTATAACCCTATATTCATAATCAATTAAGGGTTCAGTTAGGTTTTGGGGTTTATTATTTAGGGTTTAATTACCCCCATATTCATGAATACTTACAAAAACCACTTCTTTAATCAATTAAGGTCCCAAACCCTTATCTAATTGAATACTTACCAAACCCTAATATTTAAAAAAAAATACCCCTCACTTTATACCCTTATCTTCATACCCCTCACTTCATACCCCTATCTTCATACCCCTATCTCTATAATCAATTAAGGATTTAGGGTTTAGGGTTTAGGGTTTAGGGTTTAATTACCCCTAACTTCATGAATACTTACAAAGACCACTTCTTTAATAAATTCAGGTCCCAAACCTTTATCTAATTGAATACTTTTCAAACCCTAATTTTTCAAATAAAATACACCTATCTTCATACCCCTCACTTTATATGCCTATCTTCATACCCCTATCTTCATATCCATCACTTCATACCCCTCACTTCATACCCCTATCTTCATACCCCTCTTCATACCCCTATAATCATACCCTTATCTTCATACCATTATCTTCATACCCCTATATTCATACCCCTCAATTCATACCTCTATCTTCATACCCCTCACTTCATACCCCTATATTCATATCCCTATCTTCATACCCCTCACTTCATACCCCTATCTTCATAATCAATTAAGGGTTTAGTGTTTAGGGTTTAGGGTTTAGGGTTTAGGGTTTAATTACCCCTAACTTCATGAATACTTACAAAAATCACTTATTTAATCAATTAAGTCTCCAAACACCTTATCTAATTGAATACTTACCAAACCCTAATTTTTCAAAAAAAATACCCCTATCTTCATACCCCTTACTTCATAACCCTATCTTCATACCCCTATCTTCATACCACTCACTTCATACCCCTAACTTCATAACCCTATCTTCATACCCCTATCTTCATATCCCTATCTTCATACCCATCACTTCATACCACTATCTTCATACCCCCTCTCTCCTTACTTCATACCCCTATCTTTATACCCCTCACTTCATACCCCTATCTTCATAATCAATTAAGGGTTTAGGGTTTAGGGTTTAGGGTTTTTGGTTTAGAGTTTAAGGTTTAAGGTTTAATTATCCCTAACTTCATGAATACTTATAAAAACTACTTCTTTAATCAATTAAGGTCCCAAACTCCTATCTAATTGAATACTTACCAAAACCTAATTTTTAAAAAAAAATACACCTATCTTCATACCCCTCACTTTATACCCCTCACTTCATACCCCTATCTTCATACCCCTATCTTCATAACCCTAACTTCATATCCCTCACTTCATACCCCTCAATTCATCCCTATATTCATACCCCTATCTTCATACCCCTATCTTCATACCCCTCACTTCATACACCTATCTTCATACCCCTCACTTCATACCCATATCTTCATAATCAATTAAGGGTTTAGGGTTTAGGGTTTAAATTACCCCTAACTTCATGAATACTTACAAAAACCACTTATTTAATAAATTAAGGTCCCAAACACCTATATAATTGAATACTTAACAAACCCTAATTTTTCAAATAAAATACCCATATCTTCATACCTCTCACTTCATACCCCTCACTTCATACCCCTATCTTCATACCCCTCACTTCATACCCCTATCTTCATACCTCTATCTTCATAACTTCATACCCTTATCTTCATACCCCTCACTTCATACCCCTAACTTCATACCCCTATCTTCATACCCCACTTCATACCCATATCTTCATACCCCTATCTTCATACCCCTCACTTCATACCCCTATCTTCATAATCAATTAAGGGTTTAGGTTTATTTAGGGTTTAGGGTTTAGGGTTTAATTACCCTTAACTTCATGAATACTTACAAAAACCACTTCTTTAATCAATTAAGGTCCTAAAACCCTATCTAATTGAATACTTACCAAACCCTAATTTTTCAAAAATAAATACCCCTATCTTCATACCCCTCACTTCATACCACTATCTTCATACCCCTATCTTCATAACCCTCACTTCATACCCCTATCTTCATACCCCTCACTTCATACCCCTCAATTCATATCCCTATATTCATACCCCTATCATCATACCCCTCACTTCATACCCCTATCTTCATACCCCTCACTTCATACCCCTATATTCATAATCAATTAAGGGTTTAGGGTTTAGTGTTTAATTACCCTTAACTTCATGAATACTTACAAAAACCACTTCTTTAATCAATTAAGGTCCCAAACCCTATCTAATTGAATACTTACCAAACCCTAATTTTTCAAAAACAAATACCTCTATTATCTTACCCCTCACTTCATACCTCTATCTTCATACCCCTATCTTCATACCCCTCACTTCATACCCATCACTTCATACACCTATCTTCATACCCCTATATTCATACCCCTATCTTCATACCCCTCACTTCATACCCCTATATTCATACCCATCACTTCATATCCATCACTTCATACCCTTATATTCATAATAAATTAAGGATTTAGGGTTTACAGTTTAGTATTTAGGGTTTATTGTTTAGAGTTTAAGGTTTAATTACCCCTAACTTCATGAATACTTACAAAAACCACTTCTTTAATCAATTAAGGTCCCAAACCCTTATCTAATTGAATACTTACCAAACCCTAATTTTTCAAAAACAAATACCCCTATCTTCATACCCCTCACTTCATACCCCTATCTTCATAATCAATTAAGGGTTTAGGGTTTAATTACCCCTAACTTCATGAATACTTACAAAAACCACTTATTTAATCAATTAAGGTCCCAAATCCTATCTAATTGAATAATTACTAAACCCTAATTTTAAAAAAAAATACCCCTATTATCTTACCCTTCGCTTCATACCCCTATCTTCATACCCCTCACTTCATACCCTTATCTTCATAACCCTATCTTCATACCCCTTACTTCATACCCCTCACCTCAAACCCCTATATTCATACCCCTATCTTCATATCCTTATCTTCATATCTCTCACTTCATACCCCTATCTTCATACCCCTCACTTCATACCCCTATATTCATAATCAATTAAGGGTTTATGATTTAGGATTTAGGATTTAAGGTTTATGATTTAAGATTTAGGGTTTAGGGTTTAATTACCCCTATCTTCATGAATACTTACAAATACCACTTCTTTAATCAATTAAGGTCCCAAACCCTTATCTAATTGAATACTTATCAAACCCTAATTTTTCAAAAAAAAATCCTATCTTCATACCCCTATATTCATACCCCTCACTTCATACACCTATCTTCATACCCCTATCTTCACACCCCTATCTTCATACCCCTAACTTCATACCCCTCACTTCATAACCATAACTTCATACTCCTCACTTCATACCCCTATATTCATACCACTATCTTCATACCCCTCACTTTATACCCCTCACTTCATACCCCTATCTTCATAATCAATTAAATATTTAAGGTTTAGGGTTTAGGATTTAGGGTTTAGGATTTATGGTGTAAGGTTTAGGGTTTAATTACCCCCATATTCATGAATACTTATAAAAACCACTTCTTTAATCAATTAAGGTCCCAAACCCTTATCTAATTGAATACTTACCAAACCCTAATATTTCAAAAAATACTCCTATCTTCATACCCCTCACTTTATACCCCTATCTTCATACCCCTCACTTCATACCCCTATCTTCATACCCCTCACTTCATATCCCTCACTTCATACCCCTATCTCCATAATCAATTAAGGGTTTAGGGCTTAGGGTTTAGGATTTAGGGTTTAGGGTTTAGGGTTTAATTACCACTAACTTCATGAATACTAACAAAGACCACTTCTTTAATCAATTCAAGTCCCAAACCTTTATCTAATTGAATACTTTCCAAACCCTAATTTTTCAAAAAAATACATCTATCTTCATACCCCTCACTTTATACGCCTATCTTCATATCCCTATATTCATACCCCTCACTTCATACCCCTATCTTCATACCCCTCACTTCATACCCCTATATTCATACCCCTCACTTCATACACCTATATTCATACCCCTCACTTCATACCCTTATATTCATATCCTTATTTTCATAGCACTATATTTATACCCCTCACTTCATACCCCTATCTTCATACCCCTATCTTCATACCCCTATCTTCATACTCCTCACTTCATACCCCTATCTTCATAATCAATTAAGGGTTTATGATTTAAGGTTTAGGGTTTAGGGTGTAGGGTGTAGGGTTTAGTGTTTAATTACCCCTAACTTCATGAATACTTACAAAAATCACTTCTTTAATCAATTAAGGTCTCAAACCCTTATCTAATTAAATACTTACCAAACCCTAATTTTTCAAAAACAAAAAATACCCCTATCTTCATACTCCTCACTTCATACCCCTCACTTCATATCCCTATATTCATAATCAATTAAGGATTTAGGTTTTAGTGTTTAGGTTTTAGGGTTTAGGATTTAGGGTGTAGGGTTTAATTACCCCTATTTTAATAAATACTTACAAAAACCACTTATTTAATCAATTAATTTCCCAAACCCTTATCTAATTGAATACTTATCAAACCCTAACTTTTCAAAAAAAATACCCCTATCCTCATACCCCTATCTTCATACCATATCTTCATATTTCCATATTCATATCCCTCACTTCATACCTCTCACTTCATACCCCTCACTTCATACCCCTATCTTCATACCCATCACTTCATACCCCTATCTTCATACCCCTATCTTCATACCCCTCATTTCATACCCCTATCTTCATAATTAATTAAGGGTTTAGGGTTTACTATTTGGGGTTTAGGGTTTAGGGTTTAATTAACCTTAACTTCATGAATACTTACAAAAATAACTTCTTTAATAAATTAAGGTCCCAAATCCCAATCTAATTGAATACTTACTAAACTCTAATTTTTCAATATAAAATACCCCTATCTTCATACCCCTATCTTCATACCCTATCTTCATACCCCTATCTTCATACCCCTCACTTCATACCCCTATATTCATACCCCTCACTTCATACCCCTATATTCATATCCCTATCTACATACCCCTCACTTCATACCCCTATCTTCATACCCTTATATTCATACCCCTATCTTCATACCCCTTAATTCATACCTCTATATTCATACCCCTCACTTCATACCCCTATCTTCATATCCCTATCTTCATACACCTCACTTCATACCCCTATCTTCATAATCAATTAAGGGTTTAGGGTTTAGGGTTTGGGGTTTAGGATTTAGGGTTTTAGGGTTCAATTACCCCTAACTTCATAAATACTTACAAAAACCACTTATTTAATCAATTAAGGACCCAAACACCTATCTAATTTAATAATTACCAAACCCTAATTTTTCAAAAAAATACCCCTATCTTCATACCCCTCACTTCATACCACTCCCTTCATACCCCTATCTTCATACCACTCATTTCATACCCCTCACTTCATACCTATGTCTTCATACCCCTATCTTGATATCCTTATTTTCATACCCTTCACTTCATACCGCTATCTTGATACCCCTCACTTCATACCCCTCACTTCATATCTTTATCTTTATACCCCTCACTTCATACCCCTATATTCATAATAAATTAAGGGTTTAGGGTTTAGGGTATGGGGTTTATGATTTAGGTTTTAAGGTTTAGGGTTTAATTACCCCTAACTTCATGAATACTTAAAAAACCACTTCTTTAATCAATTAAGGTCCCAAATCCCTATCTAATTGAATACTTACCAAACCCTAATTTTTCAAAAAAAATACCTCTATCTTCATACCCCTATCTTCATAACCCTCACTTCATACCCCTATCTTCAAACCCCTACCTTCACACCCCTATATTCACACCCCTAACTTCATACCCCTATCTTCATATCCCTCACTTCATATCCCTATCTTCATACACCTATCTTCATACCCCTATCTTCATACCCTTCATTTCATACCCCTATCTTCATAATCAATTAAAGACTTAGGTTTTAGGGTTTGGGGTTTAGGATTTTGGGTTTAGGGTTTTGGGTTTAGTGTTTAGGGTTTAATTACCTCTAACTTCATGAATACATCCAAAAAACACTTCTTTAATAAAATAAGGTCCAAAATCTCTATCAAATTAAATACTTACCAAACCCTAATTTTTCAAAAACAATTACCCCTATCTTCATACCCCTCACTTCATACCCCTATATTCATACCCCTATCTTCATAACCCTCACTTCATACTTCTCACTTCATACCTCTCACTTCATACCCCTCACTTCATACCCCTATATTCATACCCCTCACTTTATACCCCTCAATTCATACCCCTATGTTCATACTCATATCTTCATATCCCTCACTTCATACCCCTATATTCATAATTAATTAAGGGTTTAGGGTTTAGGGTTTGGGGTTTAGAGTTTAGGGTTTAGGGTTTAGAGTTTAATTACCCCTAACTTCATGAATACTTACAAAAATCACTTTTTTAATCTATTAAGGTCCCAAACCTCTATTTAATTGAATACTTACCAAACCCTAATTTCAAAAAAAAATACCCCTATCATCTTACCCCTCACTTCATACCCCTATCTTCATACCCCTAGCTTCATACCCATATCTTCATACCCATCACTTCATACCCCTCACTTCATACCCCTATCTTCATATCCCTATCTTCATACCTCTCACTTCATACCCCTATATTCATACCCCTATCACTTCTGAAAGCACGAGGATACGAAAGCAAAATAGAAGGGAAATGTAACGCTAAGTCCTACGAACGAGAATGCATGAAAAGAAGGAAAACAAATGAACTGAAACAAGATTTAAAGCAAGTGTAAAAGTGTGGCCCTTTATTTTATTAATTTGCTCAAAATCGGGTTACAATACGTCTCCTCCCTTTTCAGGGGCTAGGAGCATCGGACATAGTTTGGTTACACCATGAATGATACATTCCCCTTTGGGATCTTCCGCGTGCCCACGTTGAAAATGGGTGGACCAAACGTCGCCGCCGCTTGCGTGAATGTGTCTATAGTTCCTTGCTTCCCCTCCGGTGTCGAGATCCTACATTCAGAGAAATAGTAAACGGTTAGTAGCACCTGCGGATGGAGAGAAACATGCGATCCCCAAGGCCTACGGTTAGTGCATACATAAAATAATTAAAACGATAACTGAAACATATCAGAATGAGCTGAAAATTTGATAGAAGCAATAAAACATTACCAAGAACCCACTGCAAAAGGAACAGTCAAGAAATCTACCACATATTTCTAATCGCTCCGGGGTGGGACGATTAGGACTGTCATAAGTTGTCAGAAGGCGACCTCCTAAATGTCTAATCCAGAGGCCTCCAAAACACCTGCAAAGTTGGGGTTAGGCAAAACGGGGCATTTTGGGATGACCCAGAAGGTCGGATTTTGCAAATTCTGCCTCGATTGCCCTATATTCGATGATGCTCCCTGTATGTTAGCGAAAGCGAGAAATAACAAAATCATAGCCAAAACTTATCAGAATCACATGAAACTTGAATGGCAGCATATGTAAATGACCTAGAATCAAATGCAAAAGAAAAAGTAGGGAAATCTGCCACAGATTTCTAATCGCTCCGGGGTGGGGCGATTAGAACTACGGCAGTGCGGGGCGCCGGGGCGGGACGCCCATCGTTTGGGGCTCGGTTTCGGCACCAATCCACTTGGGATGGGTCCAAAACCTCTTATGGGGTTGTGTCAAAAAATTTGGTGGGGTATTGTGGCCAAATGTTTGGGTTTTGGGTCCGAATTGCGCTTCCAATGTTCACCCGATAACCTCCCTTCCAAAAGAGAGATCAAGGATGTAAGAAGCACAATGAGGGTGAGGGTATAATTTAGCAGCACTCCATTGCTCCAAATGCTCCTGCTCTATCCTCTTTTGGGGTGAGAAGACTCACCAATTTATAGACCTAGGGTCTCTCTCTTTGAATGCGCATGCGAGGGCGCCACTTGACTTGCTTGCCCTATTTTGGGAGAAAATATTCTTCCCTGATTTAGAGTCTCCTTGCATGAGGCCTCCATGATCAAGGCATGCTTGACTAAAGTCCCTCTCTCTGATTTGAAGTCGTTCCTCGCAATTGCATGCCCTGAAGGCACAGTTAAGTGGCGGACCTATCGAGGTTTGACTTTTTGCCAGTCAAACCTGCTAATCGTCCCACCCTGGAGCGAATGCTGCTAATCGTCCCGGGGTGGGACGAATACCAGTTTGTAATCATCCCAGGGTGGGACGAGTAGGGAGAAAAGTGTTGAAAAGGTGCCAAATTGACCTCTGACCTTCCAAAACTATTGTGGGAGTGGTTAGGACCACTGTTTAACCTCTGGGGGCTACCCTAGGGGCTATGTATGTCAATTCGATCAGTGCTTGTCATCACATAATCGGATTGGTGTTGTTTTGGTGTCTATAGATGCCCCTTTTTGGGATGCATTGTGCGTGGCGTAGTGCTGAGCAAAAATAGATAACCAAAGCACTAATGATTAGGGTTTCTCAGTAACCTAACCAAATTTTGATGCCCCAAGTATGGAAAGGGCACGCATTCTTGAATCCTTGCTTCTGACGAGCTAAGGAGCTTAATTCAAGTATTAACCTTTTTTGGTGAGGTGTTACTTGATCTTGGACATTGTTCAGTCATGAATAGGCAAAGGGCGCAACCTTTTGTCTATGGGAACCTTGAGTTCATGATTCTAGAATGCCAAGTGTTTGATCAGCTTGTGATTATTGCTTGTTTGCTACCCCAAGTAGGAGCGTGATTATCTTTGTCAATGATCCTTTGAATGCGTGCCACTTCCTTGATTGGGTGTGTTTTTGTTGATTGGTGACTAAGTGTGACTACCCCCTCAAGCGACGAATCGATGAGGGAATGACCGACATGAGAAAAGTGATGAGTCACTTGACCCAAGATGACTTTTGTAAGGGTGCCTTCAGTTGTTTTCCGTTGAATGCTTATGCAGGTT